>CAWUFW010012835.1:0-515881 GCA_963921515.1 Calotriton arnoldi | reverse complement strand
TTCAAACATTATATTGAGTCTTCTGTCCTCTGTGATGCAGTATAGTGGACACTACTGGCAGCGGAATACATATTGAGGATATACTGAGCATGATTACAAATGGGATAGGGTGTGGGGTTACATCTGCTTGGCCAAGGCTGTGCTAATGTACATTTACGTATAGCTGCGGAGCTGCGGACTTTGACACAGACGGTATACATGTAGCCTACCAGACCGCTCGGCATCATGGGCACAGTCCATCTCAGTTCCATGTGACAGGTTTGCTGCGGTTGTTCCTCATGCACGCGTGCATGTGAGATGACATCAGGGCATGTGCTTGCGTGCATGCAGCGGCGTGCCACTTGTTGTTGCACTGTGGTGGTTACTGGACATGTCACAGTCACTGGGGTCGTGTTGTTGTTGTATGCACTTGTCGTCCATGCAAAGGTCCTGGTATGGGATTCCCGGGGCAGGGGTGGGAGGGTGCAGCACCCACAGACTCCAGGCGACCTATTCATGTCCACTGAGCGGTGTGTGTGTCCATGTGCGCTGGATCCATGTCGTGTCCTGGTTGTTCGTGCAGTTCCGTCCATGTGGGTGCGATGCACAGAGCCCATGCCACTGCCTCCCACGATGCATGCGGTGTTCCTGGATGTGATGGGGAACAGTGTGCATGTCCCGGTCATATCCGATGTCATGGCGATGTCGTTGATGGTGTGGTTACAGTTGCCGGTCGTTTGGTATGGCTGTTGTGGTGGTGACTGGCCAGTCCGTGCGGAAGCTGAGCATGGGTGCGGGGTTGGACTTCATAGGTCACTCGGGGAACCTGCGTTGTGGTCCGACGTATTTACAGGTTGTCAGGTATGCGATGCCGTCCAGCAGGGCTTCCATGTCATTGGTGGTGTACATGTTTGCCAGCCAATGAAGCGGATGGTGGCTGTCAAGGTGTTGTTCGTAGGTTGTCCCTTGGAGGACCATGATGGGGCATGCTGGGTGACATTCGATGTAGCTGTTCTCGATGATCCGTCGTGTGGAGGCACAGTGGTTCCATTTCAGTGCGCGTGCGATGTTGGCCACATACGCCATGCCCCCATAGGCAGAGCAGGCCCTGTCGTGTGCGTCCAGAGGGAGGAGTAGTGGTAGCAGGTCCGCCTTCAGACATGCCGGGTTGGAGAGGCATATCTCGACGGGATGCTGGTAGGGACACCTCCGACAGTAGAAGACGGGCATGACGCAGCTGAACAATGTGATGCGGTAAGTCAGTCGGTAACTTACGTTCAGCAGGGACAGGAGATCGCATCCCAATGTATGTATCGTGCTGGTTTGGTACAGCTTGAGCTCTTCGGCGTAGTTGGGTAGGTGTGTTGCGGTTGCCATTTCGCAGCGGTGCGTTGTGGTGGCGTGCTCCGGCTGTGTGTGCAGTCTGCAATGTGCACACTCCGGGGTTGCTGTGAGCTCTGTGTAGTCGTGGGGAGACAGGACTTGTGTTCTGTTGGCTTGTTTGGAGGACACGGGCCCTCTTCCCACATGCTTCTCAGACAGTTCAAGGTCAGTGCTGTGTGACTCCTTCCAATTAACTTGCATGTGGCCGACATGGGGGAGTGTTTTCTTCTTTCTTCCCCGTCCGTTGTGTGCTTCTGTGATATGCGCTATCTGCCCTGTGGTCGGTCTCCTCGGCATGCCTGTGTTGGTCTATTCTTGGACAATGGCTGTATTCACCGGCTTCTGTCGTAGGGCTGTGGTTTCGGTGTTGGAATGGAAGGTCATTCAGTGCTGTCTGCTCTCCCTTGTGTGGGCGGCAGGCTGCCATTCCGCTCTGCGTTGGGCCTTGTGTGTGGATGTAATTCTTGGGCCACCTGTTGTCGGTCACCGGGCTCTTTGGTGTTCCGTTTCATGTGTCTTGTTCATATGTGCAGGGTGGTATGGGTTTTCAGTGTGGTACTGGCGTTCCTCTTCCCGAAGGAGCCCTGCTTCTCCTAGTTGGTGTTGCCGCCGCTGTGTGCTTCGCCATGTTTGTTACACTGGGGTGTGTCCTGCTGTTGCGTGACTTCACTGACATGTGTGCGTCGGTTGTGTGGCGTTGGGTGTTGTCCGTGAATTGGGCGTTGGGGACATGTCTGTGGCAGGCCTGTCACGTGTCATGTGCGTTCGGGGTGGGGCTGGTGTGTGTGCTGCTTGGTTGTGTCCCTGTGTCTGTGTGCAACGCATGCATGGCGCTGCGGTTGGCCTCTGCGTTGTGCGCATGTGTGGCGGCGTCATCGGCGCTTTGGGGCCGTGACGGGGTGGTTGGTTCCTAGTCCCAGATGGTGTGTACACATGTGTTCCGCGATGTTAGGATTTGGCCTGTGTGTCATATGTGGATGCAATGGTGGATGTGTAGTGTGCACGCGCTGGTGGGGGGTTGTCCGCTTTTCCGCCCTTGCACTGTGTGCGCTGTTTGCGTGCACTTGTTGTGTGTGTGCCTACCTGCGTCTCCGCGGTACGTTGCGTCCTTGGTGGTGCATCAGCAGAAGCATGGGAAGGGCCTGCAGTGCTGGATTCATGCCCGGGGTGCCGCTTCTTCGTTGTCCGTGCTCTGCGTCCGTGTTTCCGCCTCTCTTTCACGTGCGGTGTCTCTTTGCCGTGGGAGCCGTTTGTTTGCGGCATCGTAATTTATGCGCCGGGCGGGACGTGTTTCGTCGGACGGTGTGTGTCAGTTGTGCTGCGCCGCTACGTGTGCGGGCGCACTTTGATGGCGGACGGTGTTGCTGGCTTGCCGGCGGTGTTTGGCCTGCTTTCGCATCGTGGTGGGCGGGCGTGTGGACTGCTGCGTGCCGGCGGTAACTGGTGGTTTTGCATCCGCCAGCACGGCGGTAGTGCTTCCGCCCGCCATCGTAATGGGCCCCCAAGTTTTGTAATTAATGTGTGAAAGCGCGCACTATGTTGTGCAGTAGTAGGTTTGCCTGTAACTGTAGTATGAGCTCTATAATAAGAAACACAAATTGATGTTGTAATCCAATGTAATGCAGAGAGGCAGAAAATAGTAAACAAACAGTGTTTTCCATTTGTGGAGGTCTATGTTTCAGCTCCCAAAACAGATGCTCATAACGGCTGTAAGATGAGTTAAAGGTACGGACCACTTAAAAAGTTCCAAACTCAGTCCCTCATTTTCAGGGTGACTGCATGCCGCTGCATGCCGCAGTTAGGTTTTCAATTACTGAACGTGAAAAAAAGCGAGTTTTTGTAATGAGAAGAAGGAATTTCTACTGTATCATAAACCTTGCTTCTGTCTTTGTTAACCTCATGAGGATGAAACATTGAGGGGTACCCACAGAACGCAGACTTGTGAGGTGTGTTGTTCACAATAGGAGACGGTACTAAAAGTGCCAGTATCCAATTTGCATCAACTAGTCATAACCTGGAAGCATTTGGCTCGACCCATGCAGCAAAACACAACTCACTCAATAACGAATAGACATGAAAGAATTAAGTGAAAACACAATTGGAGTACATACATGTTTGAATGATGTGTGGGGAGCAGCACTTGCACCAGTCTCTTCCAGATATTCATCCCAATTGAAATCTGTATCTTCAATGCTTGAGCCATCTTCTATCAAAAGGGAAATATCGCATGTAATTGTGAATTAATATCCAATCCAGCAGTAGCATGAAGGCAAAAGACATGCTGAAAAATTCGGTAAAGGACTTATGTTACAATTAATACATATAGATGTCATGTACCACACACTTGTTTGACACAATGGGATTCATAATGACATAAGACACAGAAGTAATGCTAAAGTTATCTGAGTCACCAAGGACTGTGGGAATTACTTCTGGCTTGGTCTAATGTCTACCCTGCATTCTACGCACCCTACTTAGCTTTCAGGTCTGTCATTACAGGGACACCAGACCGGAGATTGTATCGGGCCTTTTTAAAATATGTCATTGATCTTGTGCCACATAAAGTTTCATAGAAGGCAATTTCTGCCCCGAGATGGCAGAGGAGCGGAGGTGTCTCCCGAAGCCCTCATTAACAAGCAACGGCATCCAAACTTGTAGGCAAGCCGTCATCCTGTCTAGAGCCTGACGACCACATCCTGAATTGTTGTTTCGTGACATTTTTAAACAAATTTGAACAAAAAAACACCTAAATAAGCAAGAGGTGAAATCAATCACCAGCTTGGGACAGGTTATTAACATAAAACATCAGGGCCAGACTGCTAGCCGGAGAGGAGACACAAACATCAAATCCTGTGTGATTCTTTTCAATATTACGAAGCAGTCCGACAAGCTTTTTGCTCTGTACTACTGCACTTTAACCAAGAGTACAGGAAAGCCTTGGGTCAAGCCACATGCCTGAAAAACGACAGATACTAGTTTTTAATCTTGCTGGAGCCCATATTTTGTATTATGAATTTTAATTACTGTTCTTTCTTTTTGTAAGATTTTAATTAATCAAAACAAATAAAGTTACTTACATAGAAGGTAATTTCAAACAATTATCACCCTTCTTTACAGCAACTTAGGATTTCTGACATGGACCTTTTAACTTTCATTCCATATTTTCCCTTGATCTTTGTCCATCTGGAGACATGATCGACAAAACTGGGCAGTACATTCCAGGTGTGAATTCACACAAACAGAAATCATTCTTTTAGCTGATGCTTCAACATGTCCATATGCAGCTCAACCTTTCAGTGCCCTCATCAGATTGTTTGACATTTATGATGTCACAGGATAAAAAAAAGATCATGGTTGTTCTCCTGCTTTTAACCTATACAATTATAACCTCTAATGCTCTTTACTGCATAGGTTGACATCTCCCCAATGGATGCTGTTAGAACTTGAGTTTCTGGTTGGCAAAGGTATGCACCCTGTCCAAGCAGGAACCACCACTCTACCTCTGCTCACCCTCTGGCAGCTTGGCACAGAGAAGTAAGGCTTTTCTAAAGAGGCAATGTGTACAGTATTTGTGCAACACACACACACAGTAACACAATGAAAATGCAACAAAAAGACTCCACACAGGTTTAGAAAAATAGAGAATATTTATCTGAGTAAAACGAGAACAAAATGACAAAAATCTAATAAGTAGAACCAGAGTTATGAATTTTTAAAAGAACAAACTAAAAATAGTGCTTAGTAGTCAATAGCGCTAAAAGGTTACTTGAGGTCATGCTAGACCAGGGTGAATCCAAAGTTCAGGCCGACAGTGATGGAGGGCAGGCCGGCTACAGGACTCAGACAAGTCCCGCTGACAAAGTACCTGGGATGGAGCAAACGTCGTCATCAAGAGTCCGGAACATCGGTTCTGATTCACACAGTCGGGTCGATGTGTCGAAGTTGAGTCTCACAGTCGGGACCTCGGATTGGTGCTGCATCGTTGCTGAACCAAGCAAGAATGTCTTCAGATTGGAAAATCTTCTAAGGGCCCTGTGTCGGTTCCAGTCGGCGAAGTGGTGACGATGCATCAGTTTTGTAGCAAAACAGCTGCAGAACCCACTTCTGAGGTCTAGGACTGGAAAGGCCCCTCTGGCAAGGGTCGGACTTACAGACGGCAGAGTCGAGCAGCACCAGCAGAGTTGCATGAAGTATTTTATGACCCAGAGACTTCAGAAAACAGGAGGCAAGCCAGCAAGCCTTTGGAGTCACTTTGGGTTCAAGTGAGATGGGTCCAATCCTTGTCCTCAGCAGGGCAGAGATCAGCAGGCAGCAGGGGGAGCTCAGCACAGCAGTGAAGCAGTTCCTTAGAATAGTCAGTCAAGCAGAGTGGCAATCCTTGTAGAACAGCAGTCCGTAATCCTTGCAGAGTTCTTCACAGGTCCAGTAGTGTACTGTGGTGATAGGGTCAAAGCCCCAGTACTTATACCCAAATGTGCCTTTGAAGTGGGGGTGACTTCAAAGTAAGTCACTGAAGTGCACAGGTCCCCTTTCATCCCAGCCCAGTCTGCCAGGCTATCTGTGGGGGGTAATCAGTCCTTTGTGTGAAGACAGGACACAGCCTACTCAGATGTACGAGTCAGCTCCCTCTCCCCCTTCCTGCCCAGGAAGGCTATCAGAATGCAGATGAGTCCACTGTCACTCCCACCCTTCCTGTGTTTCTGGCTGTCTAGAGGGAATGCACAAAGTGTAGCTGTCACCCAGTGCAGACGTGTATTGGAGACAGGCTGCAGACACACAGCGCAAAGTTAAGAGCAGAGAAATGTCCACTTTCTAAAAGTGCCATTTCTAAAATAGTAATGTTAAAATAATCCAGCGTCATCAGTAAGTAGGGTTTATCAATACCATTCCAAATATATGAAACATGAAAAAGCTACTCCTTTCTAATCAGAAATTCCAGCTTAAAAGTGTTTTAAAGAATTCCCAATGCTAGCCTATGAGAGGAGTAGGCCTCACAGTAGTGAAAAACAAATGTAGATGTTTGTCACTACTAGATCATGTAAAACTTGAAAGTACATGTCCTACCTTTTAGTTACAGAGCTCCCAGCCCTCAGGGCAACCTAAGACCTACCTTAGGGGTCACTTATGTGTAATAAAAGGGGAGTTTAATGCTTGGCAAGTGGGTTTAAATGCCAAATTGAAGTGGCGGTAAACTGCACACCCAGCCTTGTAATTGCAGACCTTAGATGTGTTTGATAGGCTAATTGTGTTGGTGGTATAATCCGTGCTGCAGGCCTACTAGTAGAATTTAAATTACAGGCCCTGGGTATATGGTGTACCACTTTGCAAGGGACTTATAAGTAAACTAAATATGCCAATCATGTATACTCCAATGTCACCATGTTTAGGGTAGTGTGGTTTTTATGCGTAAGAGAGGTTAATTGTGGGGACCAGGATACATTAGAAGAGATTGTTTTCCTGGATAATATTAAGTTCGGGGTATTTCTAATTGAGTATCATTGACATTCCAAAACTGTATGAGACAATTTACCAAACATCATTTTTTATGTTTTACGTAAATTCATCTTTACACCAGTTTCCCTACAGTATGAATATATGAGGGCACAACAGTCAATGCCTGTTGTAAGCCTCTGAAGGTCTTATCTAGCACAATTAAATAATCAGGATATGCTATTATTGGAATGTTGCTACATTCCATTTTAGGAAGCCATTCATCTTAATAAATTGTGAAACTTGATCTTGCAGGTAGATACTAAATAGAGTAAGGACCAAGAAGCAGCTCTGTTTAACTCCCGCATTGGTTTTAAAACAATATGTAGACTCTAAATCCTTGCCAATTTGCACTTGTACTCAAGTGTGTTCATGAGATTTTCCAATGAAGTGCATTAACATTGTGTCAATGTACTAGCATCTTTGCTCGCAATCTCTTTCTAATAAACCATGTCAAATGCACTCCTGAAATCAATAAAATAACAATAAGCAGCACTTTTTATTTGGTTCACCTCCCATTTAATAATCATATTCAGATTCATAAGCATTCAGAAATGCTGTTTTTGGATCAAAATGCTACCTGTACCTGTTTAAGAATTTGGTCTATATGTAGCCAATATTTGAGGAAATGTAATACCAAATTAGCAATAGCTTTACCCACAGTGTTCCACATGGTAATCAGCCAATATTTTTAGTCTCACATCTAGAACCTTTCTACTGTATCGGTAATAGTAAGCTACCAGACCAAGAAGTAGGAAAGATTTTGATTTATGGCAAATTGTCAAAGATCATTTTCAACAAACCGAACCAGAAAATAACACTTGACTTAAGGACGGTGGCTGACAACCCGTTAGACTCTGGAGCATTTGAATTGTTTAGGAAGCATATTAAGATTTGGATCTCAGCTGTTGAAGCTGCAGTACACAATGTGCCACTCACTGCAGTAACAGGGCAAACGTGACTGTAGGCCTGCCATGTTTAGCATAGTGGTTCAGGTTTTAACAGCAAATTCAACCAGTAAAAATAAACACTTTTTGGCAGGCCTAAATCTTCCTTTTCAATATAAGTCACCCTTAAATAGGACTTACTACTCATTAGGGCAGAGTGCATGGTATTTAATAGAAGGACATGTAAGAGATTAATGTTAAATATGTCCTTACAGTGAAAAGGCCCAAAAGGCAATTTTCACCGTAGCAGGGTTAGCTGTTTCATAGGAAAGGATTGGGATACAATATGAGATTTATTATTGCTATGTCTGCTTGGGAAACAGCTAGTTCTTTGTAGGACTTATTTAACGTCTAATTTGTAATAAATATTTTAGAACAGGTATTTTTAAAAAGTTGCCAGTTACCTTCCTAAACCCTCCAAACACCCATATGCATGACTTCCCGACTGTCACCCAGGAGCTGAATAGCCGCTTTATGAGGTGGGAACTTGCTCCCAAACTGACACGAAGGCCTTGGGTGTAGGGAGGTGTTCTGTTTCTTTGGCAGGCTGACCATCTGGGCCATGACCAGGAATTTAATAAACATCAAAGGGGCCCTCCCTGTCACAGGCAGATGTAACTAACACCTGGGCCTGTCCCTTCCTTTGTCTCCCTAGTCAGACACCAGGCCCAGTGGGAAAGGAGCTGCCTCTAGAAACTGGTTTTGAGTGATCACAAAGGAGAGATTTGCAGTAAAAGAAACACAAGAAAGGCTACAAACGTGAGTAAGGTCATCCCTGGGAACTTTTACCCCATTGGTTAGGGAGTGGACAGGAGTTCCCCACAAACACAGGCTGGCACTGGACATAAATGTGGTGCCCACTGTACCTTCCTATGATCACTTCTGGACCTATGGGGGCGAGGGGGGGTCACAGGCTGATGCAGTCCATGGGGAAAGAAATAGGTGAAACCTTGGATCCACCTCCTTGATGAATGTGTGACTATAGGAGTGACCCCCCCCCTCTTCATTTAGTCCAGTGGAGCCAGAAACCCTGGAAATCAGGTTAATATTGGAAAGACTCAGGAGGTAGGACCTTCCCACCTTAAGCACGGGTCTTATTAGTAACTTGACATACACAAGATCCTGGTTACCCTGACGAAGGCCCAAGATCAATGTTGGCTGCAGATAGAGGCCGAAACATGTTGGGAGAAAGGATGATGGAAACATATCTCTATGTCATCCAATAAGTGATTTCAATCCTGCCTGGTGTTCCCATTAAATAAAGCAATAACTTTTGGATTTACACAAAGGTAGTTTTAACATTCTATCTGGATACCAGTTATATCCAGCACAGACGTCTCAGATCTCCCTAATCCTGAGGTTGAGACCATCTTGGTGGTATCATCCAACCAAGATGGGAGAGAATCACCTATGATGAAGCATGTCACAATGATGTGGGTGAGGCTTTCTAGTCCTTTCTTCTCAGATAATCTCATTAGGACAGTGGTACTTCTCTGGTTGAGGTAGTGCGAATCCTACAACCATATCCTTTTGGAGGCTATATGTTAGGTTAATTCCTATGACTCTCTTTTTGTTATTGAGATTAAGATGTTTTGCTTCATGGCCAGGTGTGACCATTCTTTTTTGCAGGTACCGAGCTTCTGCCCACTCACCCTGTCTGCTTACACTCAGTCTCACCTGTAGCTACCTTAGTATGGGAATCCCTCATTATTCAAAATCTCCTTAAGGGCATCTTATGACAGTGGCATAATGCAAAATCACAGGGCCCCCCTGCAGAACGTGATTAAGGGCCCCTTAGTTTCCTATATCTTACAGATATTCATTGGCAGTTGGCTGAAAAAGGCCCTTCTGGAGGGTTGGTGACGCCCTGGAGGGCTGGGGGCCCCCATGCACCGCAGGGGCTGAAGTAGCCTGTGTTACGCCCCTGCCTTATGACACCTTTGCAGCTTCAGCGAATAAACTAGGGGACACACAAAATTCCCTATAACAATCATAACTAGGGATTGCTAGACAATGTGGGCTGTTCTTTCCCTAATAGATCTTCTTCTTCTGTATTACTTTATTCGGCAAATATTGCCATAAAAAGGTACCACAATAACAACATACATTTATAAATACGAATAATACAAAAAGTGCAACTATAAAACCATACAGACACGATAAAAACCCTAATGAAACTTACAATGGAAGTAGTGCCACTCTATAACAACAGCTCTAAATTCATAACCAATTATGGAAATAATCACATCTCTAACTCCAGAGCGTCCTCGACGACTACGGAGAATCTCATTCCTACCCCCTCGCCCATTGTAAATTATATTAAGAATTCTTTCATAGACTCCTGTATTGCAATTAAAAATCTTCCTATTGCACATACAATATTTAAAAATCTCATATCTATGAACAGATTAAGATCTTGTTCCCTATTAATAATTTTGTACATAATAAAAAGGGGTTTTAAAAACTTCTTCCGTTCTTCTAGGAACCACAAACAGTCCAGCAAGATGTGTGGGCCACAGCATTTTACATTTAGCCCACATGTACACAAACCCAGTTCATTTCTCATTGCAGTTTTTAGGTCTCGCCTGGCGTTGGAGCGCGCATGCGCTCCTCGCCCTGTGAGGGCTATAGTAAACACTCTAAGAAGGGGAACTTTAATCCACGCCCCTGTGTCTCGACCGTTTCCAATTGGCTTAGGTCGTGATTAATGTTTTTTCCGTGCTTTTGGTTTGCTGGCTGTCACTTTTGTTGACGCCCTTGCAGTTTTGTGATGCCGCCCATCGTGACAAGCGCATCTGTTTTCACTCAGCCCAGATGCAAATACAAGCGGCTGAAGGAAAATAGATGCTCCCACAGCGCGCTTTCACTTTTGCGCGCTCGAGCTCACGGCGTCTCTATCAGCTTGCCTCCGACAGCAGATGGGCACGCGCACAGCGTCTCTTCAGTCTTCACTTTCACTTAGCACGATCCAAATCTGTATGTTGTAAGTCCGTATGATGTACTTTGATGTTTAAAACGATTCTGGGAGCGATGAGGAAGGGTGGCACTGGAAGGGTTCAATACCAGTTACATGGGTGCTTGCTTTCTAGTATTACGTTTTGTTGTTTCCTAATAGTTATATGTATCTTTATGCTTATTTCTCTCCGCAGCCATTTCTTACACCGGGCTTGTATTGTATTGTTGCATTTGTTTATTTATGTAATTATTTTGGAGCGCGGTCCGCTAACTTTAGCGGCCACGCTTCAGGTCAGCAGAGCTGCTTTAGAGGGAGAGAACCAGGTCAGCAGAGCTGCTTTAGAGCCAGAGAACCAGGTCAGCAGAGCTGTTGTAGAGCGAGAGAACCAGGTCAGCAGAGCTGCTGTAGAGCGAGAGAACCAGGTCAGCAGGGCTACTATAGAGCCAGAGAACCAGGTCAGCAGAGCTGCTGTAGAACCATAGAACCAGGTCAGCAGAGCTACTCTAGAGCCAGAGAACCAGGTCAGCAGAGCTGCTGTAGAGCCAGAGAACCAGGTCAGCAGAGCTACTCTAGAGCCAGAGAACCAGGTCAGCAGAGCTGCTTTAGAGCCAGAGAACCAGGTCAGCAGAGCTACTCTAGAGCCAGAGAACCAGGTCAGCAGAGCTGCTGTAGAGCCAGAGAACCAGGTCAGCAGAGCTACTCCAGAGCCAGAGAACCAGGTCAGCAGAGCTGCTGTAGAGCCATAGAACCAGGTCAGCAGAGCTGCTTTAGAGCCAGAGAACCAGGTCAGCAGAGCTGCTCTAGAGCCAGAGAACCAGGTCAGCAGAGCTGCTCTAGAGCCAGAGAACCAGGTCAGCAGAGCTGCTGTAGAGCCATAGAGCCAGGTCAGCAGAGCTACTCTAGAGCCAGAGAACCAGGTCAGCAGAGCTGCTGTAGAGCCATAGAACCAGGTCAGCAGAGCTGCTTTAGAGCCAGAGAACCAGGTCAGCAGAGCTGCTGTAGAGCCATAGAACCAGGTCAGCAGAGCTGCTCTAGAGCCAGAGAACCAGGTCACCAGAGCTACTCTAGAGCCAGAGAACCAGGTCAGCAGAGCTGCTGTAGAGCCATAGAGCCAGGTCAGCAGAGCTACTCTAGAGCCAGAGAACCAGGTCAGCAGAGCTGCTGTAGAGCCATAGAACCAGGTCAGCAGAGCTGCTTTAGAGCCAGAGAACCAGGTCAGCAGAGCTGCTCTAGAGCCAGAGAACCAGGTCAGCAGAGCTGCTGTAGAGCCAGAGAACCAGGCCAGCAGAGCTACTCTAGAGCCAGAGAACCAGGTCAGCAGAGCTGCTGTAGAGCCATAGAACCAGGTCAGCAGAGCTACTCTAGAGCCAGAGAACCAGGTCAGCAGAGCTGCTGTAGAGCCAGAGAACCAGGTCAGCAGAGCTACTCTAGAGCCAGAGAACCAGGTCAGCAGAGCTGCTGTAGAGCCAGAGAACCAGGTCAGCAGAGCTGCTTTAGAGCCAGAGAACCAGGTCAGCAGAGCTGCTCTAGAGCCAGAGAACCAGGTCAGCAGAGCTGCTTTAGAGCCAGAGAACCAGGTCAGCAGAGCTGCTTTAGAGCCAGAGAACCAGGTCAGCAGAGCTGCTCTAGAGCCAGAGAACCAGGTCAGCAGAGCTGCTTCAAAGCCAGAGAACCAGGTCAGCAGAGCTGCTCTAGAGCCTAAGAACCAGGTCAGCAGAGCTGCTCTAGAGCCAGAGAACCAGGTCAGCAGAGCTGCTCTAGAGCCAGAGAACCAGGTCAGCAGAGCTGCTGTAGAGCCAGAGAACAAGGTCAGCAGAGCTGCTTTAGAGCCATAGAACCAGGTCAGCAGAACTGCTGTAGAGCCAGAGAACCAGGTCAGCAGAGCTGCTGTAGAGCCAGAGAACCAGGTCAGCAGAGCCGTTGTAGAGCCAGAGAACTAGGTCAGCAGAGCCGCTCTAGAGCCACAGAACCAGGTCAGCAGAGCTGCTTTAGAGCCAGAGAACCAGGTCAACAGAGCCGCTGTAGAGCCAGAGAACCAGGTCAGCAGAGCTGCTTTAGAGCCAGAGAACCAGGTCAGCAGAGCCGTTGTAGAGCCAGAGAGAACCAGGTCAGCAAAGCTGCTTTAGAGCCAGAGAAACAGGACATTGGGGCTTATTTACAAGCCCCTTGCGCCGCCGCTGCGTTACTTTTTCCCACACAAAAATTGAAGCACCGGCGGTGCAAGGGGCTTGTAAATAAGCCCCATTGTGCCCATTCGAACACAATAAAACAGTTACGTAACCTTCACACCACGGAAAAGGTGAAATAAAGCACCAGTTTCTAAAGTTATTGCTCTTTCCACAGTTACTGGTAACTCAAGTCTCCTGCCTGAGGTCTACTACATTTATTGTAATTTAAAACTTCAGGTATCAAAATGCAAAGTTGTGTGAGCTATTAGCCTTACACTGGCTGAACAACTGCCTCCTACCATAGGACTGTTACGAGTGTCTACAAATCTAAGATTGTATTTTGGGAAGTAGATGATGCACCTCATGCCTGCAACATAAAACAAGCATTTGCAATGCAATAGGGCTGGCATTACTAAAAGTTTGAGCTATTGGCGTTGCAAATGTTAATGTTTGTTAAAAAATATTCCAGCAGTAGCATAAGTAATTAAATAAAATCCACGTAGACCACCAGTACCACCACCACTAACACCACCAGTACCACCACCACCAGTACCAATACCACCACCACTACCACCACCGCTACAGCCACCACAAGTACCATAACCACTACTACAATTATTACTATTACTACTCTGTGGTGATAGTAATAATAATAGTGGTAGTTATGGTACTGGTGGAAAATTACTATTATAAATTACAATACCTGTTAAGTTTTCAAAAGGCATTGCCATTTACAATACCAATAGCTCTAAAACTTGCAGATGCGAGACCTATTGCATTGTAAATGCTTGTTATTTTCCTATCTACATTACATGGGTTCAAGCCAACTCTAAATTTCAGTATCGCATTTCTAAGCTTAGGACTTGGCAAGGCCTCAATGTAGGGGAACATATGATCATTGCCCCATCCTTTTACCAGGAACTGGGTGGATGATTTGCTCTCCAGATAAAATAGATCTTCTGTTCGAGCCTTTTTGGCTATGATGGCCTGTAGCTCCTGTTTGGGGATCCGCTGCCTTAGTTTCCATTGATCTGGTTCTAGTGATAGTTTAGCACAAATCTTACCTAGCGTATATCTAACTTGGGATGCCCATTTCAGTTCACTTTCCTCTATTTCTCGTTTACAAAGGTGTGATATTCTGGGGGTCCCTTCACTACTCAGTCTCTGAAAGACATTGACTATCACTTGCAATCCCTGATAATTCCAGGCTGTAAGTTGACATTCTACTCTCACAGCCTGGATCATAGTTGATGCCGGAAGAGCGAGGAGCTGCTTCACACATTTACCCTACTCCAAATTCCAATCCAATTTACCTCCTAAAGGCAGAACCTCCACTCCATATTGGAATTCTGGACGAACCATTGCAATGAAGGCTGATAAAACTGGTCACAGAGACGGGCCTCCATATTTCTGCGTGAACTGCTTTAGGCCCCATACTGAAGAGAAAGACTTTGCTTTAAGTGAATCTATATGGTCCCTCCAGTTTAGTTTGGTATCAAACCACATGCCCAAGTATTTATAATTGGCCACCACTTTGACCTCTCCCAATTTCCAGTTAAATGATCCTTTTCCTTTCCCCAGCTCCATTGTGTTAATTTTTTCTAAATTGATCGTGAGACATTTTTTTAAACAGTATTCATAAAAAATATCCAGCTTTTTTTGCAACCCCAATTCTGTCATGTCCACTATCACTAGATCGTCAGCGTATAGCACACATGGTATGTGGGTCCCCCCCTCCAACTTAGGACTTAATCCATCAGCATTCCATAATATATTAGGTAGATCAGACAGGAACAAAGAGAAAAGTAATGGAGCCAGAACGCAGCCCTGGCGTAATCCATTCTTTATCTGCATTTTCTTTGATAGCGTCCCTTGGGTGTCTAGGATTACCCTGGCCCAGCTCTGCGAGTGCATTTCCTGTATTAGTGAGAGTACCGCTTTATTGAGTCCATGCTGGCTCAACATATTCCACAATAGCTCACGATCAACCAAATCAAAGGCAGTTCGGATATCAACAAAACAGCAGAACAATCTGCCTCTTAATTCGATTGCCTTTTTTGCCATTGCCCATAAGCTACAACAGTGATTTATTGTTAAGTGGCCCTTTTTAAAACCACTTTGCTCTGCACAAGCCTTCATTACGCCTAGCAATACCTTAAAGAATACTTTCTCCCCCACATCCAGTAAGCTGATAAGGCGATAGCTCTGGGGCTGTGTGGCATCCTCCTTTTTATATATTGGTCTAACTATTGCCCCTTTCCAACTTTCCGGGAAAATCCCGGAGATGAAGACATTTCGAAAGGTGACCTTTAAAAGACTCGCCCACCAACCACATTATTTTTTAGTATGATTGCTGGTAAATTATCTGGCCCTGCTGCTTTAGTTCATTTTAGGGTTTGGACGGTTTCCATTATTTTTTGGAAAGAGAAATACAGCTATAGTTCTTCCCTGGTCTTAATAGTTTTTTCCAGATTCTTGTCCTATCTCTTGCTATCATATAGATTACTCAAATGATTGACCCAATCATCTTCTCCCACTAAGCACCGCATTTCCCCTTTCACATTTCCCTCCCGTACCAATTGCCAGAATGATTTTATATTATTTGTGCCTATCACTTCAATCATTGTTTGTCTAATAGTTCATTTTATAGTGCTAACCAACTTTATGTTGTGCCAAACCCCTGCTACCTGAATATACCACATACACCACTTCCCCTTAATCTAATTTCGAGTCACATAAGCAAAAAGAAAACCAATGATTTCATTGGTGAAGCACCAATCATTTCTATTCAACATGTTTTCTCTAATCGGTCATTGTTTGATTACTTAAGTGAGGCTTATTAACAGAATCCTTTAAGTTTATTTCTTGCTGTCACTGGTGTCACTGCTGCTCTTCTCCATTTCTAAGACACCCTGAAATAAATCTCATCACTCTCCCATTTCTTTCTTCAGTTTTGCAAATTCCAGTCTAGCTCATTTTTCTAAAAGTTGACATATCTTTTCCAATTATATTTCATTCAATCAAACGTGATTAAATATCAACGTTTTCCATTAGGAATACTTTAAACAAACATCACTTGCATATGAAAAGAATGTATAAAAGTCTGCAAATTCATTACTCCGCGAGAATACATATTCAAGGGTCTAACTGTACTTTTTTATGAGAAAACCATATATATATTTATTTGAAAAAACATCTAAAGTATTGGCTGCCTAATGGCTAGGCTGTCGCTCCTGGTGACAACACATATAACACTGACAATGACGTCAAAGAACTTTGAAGAGAGAGGACTGTAACCTTGAACATGTGGGAAATTCGAAGTGAATAACGAAAGCAATGAAAAATGCACTTGAAAGAATATTACAAGGACATCAACGTAGTAAAATTATGCTGGGGCACAAATAATTGAAAGAACCCCCATGAAATCACACTATATGATTTCAGTGAGAGACCCCCACCTCATTTCTATGCAGCATCACAAGTAGCAAGCTAACTCTTTTAGTTGAAATTACAGAAATATTTTCTCTATCCAAGATAACACTAAAGAAAATCACACTTTACCTTAACCTGCCCACAAACAATCCATTCTAGGCAACACTCTCAACATGTACACCAATGACCTTCCAGAAGTCATAGTGATAGTAAACTGTGCATCGTGGACCCTATAGAAAGATTACACTATCACCCACTGTTAACCTCTATTTTCCAAGCAAAATGGCAGAAGGGGAAGTCACGTCACACCTTTTTTTTGTGTAGACATATGACATTATCCAATGATTAATAGTTTTGAGTGAGACCATGCGAATCAATATTTTTTTTTAAATCAGACAAGTCAAACCAATAGGAAGCCTTGATACTACTGGACCTATTGGCTGCTTAGAATAAAGTGGATGAGGAAATTCTCCTGGATGGTTTCAGAACCTGATTGGGGTGACAGAAGCACCTCCTAAATGGCTCGGACCCTCAACCTGCAAACCAGGCAGCATGTACGAATTTGACTGAAACGCCACACCAGTCAGGAATGCTAATATCGTCTCCCTTAGAGGTCAGCATTGTCCCCACTGTTATTCAACCGATGGATGTGGTCTCTGCTGAAGATGATCTTATGACATGGACTGGAATTATATATGTACAAGAACGATGCACAAGTCTATCACTAAAAGAAAGGGCCTTTAGACATGAAAGTAAGCCCATTGATTATGTGAGGTGAGGGTGGTCTGAATTACGGATACCTTCTGATTGCTGAATGGGAACAACACTGCACGTTTGTTGATAGGAAACACTGAAGCAGAAGGTAAGATAACAAAGCTAACCTGAAGACAACTCCCCAAACTTGCAAGAAGAACTGGGAGAAATTCCAGCAAACATGAAAAGTACAGAAACTGATAGGGTGGCTATGCACAGACTAGTCACATAGTATAACAAAAAAGAAAAAAGAAATAGTGATGAATATTGGCTGGTATCTATACCATGATTGCAGTCAGAACTGTTTCTTCTATCGATAGTGAAACCATTTAAACACATTAAACTCTAATAGTATTAAACAGTAGCCATCTATGGTCTAGAGACAGCATGCCACCCTTTCACTCTATTCGGTTTTCCCGTTCACTACTTTTACAAAGCATGACTTTGAGGGATATTTGGAGTGCTGAATTCAGTTTTGGAGCATAAATTAGTTTTGTAGCCCAGGCCATCTTTTTCTGCCTATGGCAGTGGAAGCGGCTGCTGTCTTACATCAATTTATTTCACTGGCATGATGCATTAGCCTTCTAGATCAATTGTAAATTAAACAACACCATTGTTTGTTTCTAGACTGCCACAAATCCAAATATGGTCGGTATCTACTTCAGGTGATAAGTGCAGTAGGTTTTTTTTGCTAACTATTATCATGGGTACAACTGTTATACACAACAGCTCTCCTCCAGAATTGTAAAATAATATTAGAGCCGTCAGAAGTGAGCAGAGCAGTTCCGTAGGGGTGTTCACTTTTGCACATGTTGTGGATCCCTTGGCTGCAATGATACAAAAGGAGGAGATAAACAGAGGCCTACATTATACTGGCATAAACATGTAACTCCATTATACGTAGGCAATATGCTCTTTCACATGATTAATCCAGAAGAGGATATAATTCCACTTCTCACACTATTTCAGTCAGGTATCTGAGCATAGACCTAATAAGGTAAAGTTGTGTTTGTTCCCTATTCAAAAAGACATAGAAACACCACATCTACCCACATTATTCATACAGTGGGTGTTCGACCAGAGATCCTTGGTATGGTATTCTCCAGACTTTTTGCCTTCACCCCCCCCTATCTTTGCTTCATTTGTTTTTGTTGGCTTCAGGACTTTGTGCACTCACTGCTAGCCAGTGCTATAGTATTTGTGCTCTCACACTAAAGCATGGTGAAATTGGCATGCACCTAATCTGCATATTTAATGTACTTAGAAGTCCTTAGGGCTATTCATGTTGGTGTCTGTGCGCTGTGGGACGAAAGCAACAAAGCTGCAAACCTCCTACGCATGGGTGCTAGCTTGTTTAATTGATTTGTTCAATGATGTGGCGGTGGTGAAACAAATGGTCTGTTTATACATATATGCAGTGGTGTCCCCTCCATTATGGCGGAGGAGCGCCGCCCTCCGCCACCAGCCGCAAATAAAATGATAATAAAACGTGTTTCTAACCCGTTTTATTATCTTTTTATTTTAAAACCCCTGGACCCGCCCCAGGACTCTGACGAGTCTTGGGGGCGGGTCCAGGGGGATAACATTTTGTTGGGTGAGTACTAATGCACTCCCTTGCCCCTTCACTGCGCATGAGGTTTTTGGCCGGCCGTCTCCGGGCGGCCAAAAACCTCATGCGCAGTGAAGCTTTCTCCAGCCTCAGCTCCATTGCTGGGGCTGGAGAAAGCAGGCACAGGCTCCCAGTCTGTCTGGGAGAGCAAAGTTGTAGCACTCAGGACAAGCCTGATGCGGCTTTCCTGCAGCTTCCTGATTGGCCGCAGTGCAGTCTGGGAGCCTTTCCCAGAAGAGCAGGAAGAGCGGAATGGAGCGGACGGCGGAGGC
Organism: Calotriton arnoldi; assembly: GCA_963921515.1. Lineage (NCBI taxonomy): Eukaryota > Metazoa > Chordata > Amphibia > Caudata > Salamandridae > Calotriton > Calotriton arnoldi. Next base: position 496,892 of record CAWUFW010012835.1, on the reverse strand, counting down.
GATCAGATAAGTTTTTTTTTGTTTTGTTTTTATTTGTCCCCCGAGTCCCAAACCCTCCCACCCCCCAGCTCCCTCCTCTGGCCCGCCCCGCCACTTTGGCTGGGGATGGGCCGCGACTGCACATATGTTCCACCAGTGTGAGCCGTACCTGAGTGAGCTGTTGAAATTATCTGATGACTTACAAAAACTGTACTTAAACTACCCAGATGCTCTTTTTATGATAGGAGGGAATTTCAACGAGAAATCTATGTTTAAAGCGTTTAATGATTCTTTGAAGGAACAGTTAATGTCCTTAAATATCCCCAACAGTACTTTCCCAACAAGAGCCTCAGAAGGGGAAGCGCAGGTTTTGTCCTGTTTAGTTCAACAGAATCGGATGACTGTTAATGGGCGATTTACAATGATATACCCTCCACCAGTACTTTTAAATATGGTAATAGCTGTATGCCCATTGATTGTGTGTTTGTGTTAGTACACCAGTTTCATTGGGTAAAACATTTGTAGGGTTCTTGATTTAGGCCCTAGTGATCACAATGGACTTATTTTAGATCATAAAGATGTTTTTGAGTCCCAAGAAAATGCAGTTTCGGTCCAAGAGCTAGTATACCATTGAAGAATTTGGGTAATGATTACGGATGACTCATTCCAGGCACTTTCACGAATTGAATTTGAGCTCCCAGATGTGGAAGATGGGACAGTGGGTTTGGATGGTTTGGCGGATTGATGAGCAAGTGTTAGCCCTTTTTAAAAGCAAAGGTTGGACCAAAGTTATTCTGTGGATGCAGAGATATGGGGAGTGATTGGTTTGATGATGATTTTTGGGAGAAAAGAAGAGCTTTGCCTAAGTGCCACTGGCACCTTGGCAATAATAAAACTAGGATATGTATAAGAGAAGTAATGGAAGCCTCGAAAAAAGCATATCACAATTTAAGTACTGGAATTTTACAGAATAAATTAGGAACAAATGCTAGCAGCCATTGCAGGGAGGAATAGTAAGCACTTTTGGAGGCTGGTGAACTCTGTTACACCTAGATCACCATCCTTTTTGGAGGCTCAGACAGTTGAGGCAGATTAATATACCATTATTTATTCCCTTTACAGTGGAGGAAATTCTGAAAATCTGGTGGTGGTTTCAGGCATTTTGCAATCTGACAAAGAGGTTATCGCAAATTCCCAAACAGCAGTGGCATTATCAGAAAATATCTATAGCATGAAATCCTCCAGTGCTGGTGGCCCAGATGGTCTTCTGCCTGTTATCTTCAAGAAGGATCCCAGGAAGTGGGGCATAATCTTAAGTCGGTATCGATTACGGGTATCCTCCTGGACTAATGGAGGGGAGCTATAGTGCAGCCTATCCACAAAAAAGGTAAAACTGACTCTCAGGCCAATTATCACTTGATATCTTTTTTGGATATCACCTCCAAGTTATTTGCTCAGACCTTATTAAAGCATTTAGCTGCCTGGGCATTTGTTATGTTATGTTAGGGATGCTTGTATAGCGCATGGCTGCCCCAGCAACGGGGCGTCCCAGCGCTCGCGGACGGGTGAACCAGGGTAAGTAATGCTTGCCAGATGGAAAGACAGCCAGGTATGGTCTGTTTCTAAAAGCCTAGGGAACAGGAACACAGCATGCACGCACATTGTGTGCTAGATAGAGGAAAACAGCCAGGTTTTAATCTGTTTTCTGAATGCCCAGTGATCTTGTGTGCTGCGCGCCGTGAGTGGAATAGAGTTCCATAGGGCTGGGGCCAGGGACCTAAATGAGCGCCCCCCTGCTCTGCTCCTGCGCACCCTAGGAGTGCAGGCCAGATGCAGGTCTGCGGAGCGCAGTGCTCGCGTTGGGACATAAAGTGTGCAGAGCCCCTGCAGTATCTGGGGGCCGTGGCCGTATAAGATCTTATGGGTGGTGCAGAGAGTTTTGAACTGAATTCTCTGTTCGATAGGCAGCCAGTGTAGACGGTACAAGAAGTGTGAGGTATGACAGTGCTTAGGGAGGGCAAAAAGAATGCGGGTGGCCGCATTCTGTGCCCTTTGAAGTCTCTTCGTGACAGTTTTATTTATGCCCAGTAGCAGTCCATTGCAATAGTCAAGACGTGACAGAACCACCGATTGAATAATCACTTGTCGGGTGGAAGCGTCGAAGAACCCCAGAATGGGTTTCAGACCGCGTAGATGGCCAAAGCATGTACCTGCGACTTTTTTGGTGTGAAGCTCGAAAGAGAGGGAGTTGTCCATCAGGACCCACAGATTCTTAACTGCGCTTTTCGGTTGGGGAGGAGTGCCCAGTGCAGCAGGCCACCACTGGTAGTCCCATTTATGGGGGTCCCGGCCTACCAAAAGCACCTCCGTTTTTGAAGAATTAAGTTGAAGGTAGTTATCCGCCATCCAATCTGAGATGGCCAGGACATCTTCACGGAATTTCAGTTGGTCTTGGGCTGCGTTATTGGTGAAAGAGAATATCAATTGCGTGTCGTCCGCGTATGATATCATATTGATCTTCCGGGCTTTGGCCAAGAGGGCCAAAGGGCGGACGTACATGTTAAACAACGTGGGGCTCAGAGCGGAGCCTTGAGGGACCCCACTGCTGAGGGGATAGGTACTGGACAGGTAGGGAGGGGCGTGGATCTGAAAGGAGCGATCGGATAGAAAAGACGCAAACCAGGCCCAGGCCTTACCACTGACCCCGATCTCCCCGAGTCGTTGGAGCAAAATCTCATGGGAGACCGTTTCGAAGGCCGCACTCAGATCGAGTAAGATCAGTACTGAGGTGTTGCCCGCGTCCAGCAATGCCCTCAGCTGCTCTGTAACTGCCAACAGAGCGGATTCCGTACTATGCTTAGGCCGGAACCTGTTTTGTGACTTGTCCAAAATCTCATTGGCTTCCAAATACTTGGTCAGGATGATATTAACATGGGATTCCATAACCTTGGCCCAGTAAGGAAGTAGAGAAATTGGCCGGAAATTCTCCGGCAGAGATGCATCCAGTGATGGCTTTTTCAGTAAGGGAACAACTTTGGCATGTTTCCAAGATTTGGGAATTACTGACGGCTGGAACGATCTATTGATCAATTTGGTGCTAGTCTTATCCCTGTGGAGCAGGGAGGGTTAAGGCCAACTTTTTCGCAACAGATCGCTGTTTCACTCTGTGGGGGTGGGTCGCAAGGAGGTCAATTAAGTCGGTAGGTTGGCTTTGTTGCTGCTTTGTTGACTTCTGGGCAGTCTTCGACAAGGTGGACAGAGGCACTTTATTGCCTAAGCTCAGACAGTGGACCATCCCTGAGGCCCTGTTGGGTCTCCTGATTGAACTCCATAGTAATAACTGGGTACAGGTGGATCTGGATGGGGCAGGCTGCCTTTCTAGAAAAATCCTGGTGGAGAATGGCTTTCGACAGGGATACGTTGTAGCCACCCGGCTATTTAGCTTATTCATTGCGGATCTCCCTCTGGCATGCCAGACTATAAGTACTTGAGGATGATATTCTCAAATGATTTAAGATGGGACAAGCAACTGGACAGTTGAAAGTTTGCATTGATGGCAGAAGTGAATGGTCTGAAGCGATTTCACCGCAAATATGGTAGTTACACTCTTAAGCCACTTATTAAAATTATATTGGGCAAGATAATTCCTCAGGCTCTATATAGAGCAGAGGTGCTGGTTATGGATAGACAGGTCGTATGTGAAATGCTAGAAGGCAGCACCCTGAAATCAGTGCTAGATTTATTTTAAAAAACGCAATGATTCAAGCCATAAGACATGAGTTGAAATTTGTAGCCTGCGGTGTTTTGGTGGATGCAAGGGCCTTGCAATACTATTTTGCAATCAAAAATTGAACCCTCAGTGATAAACTGTCTGTGCAAATCCTCCCCAAGTTAATGGCAATCTTTCCTCGTAAGAGGAACTCAGTGAAAATCATTATGGAATGCTTAGGCGCTTCAAACATGCAGCTTGAAGGGGTTGCTTTGAAAAATAATTGGCCACATAAAGAGCATTCTCAGGCGTTGTGCTGAGGAAACCAGCTGGAATGAAGATCTACTCTATTTGAGGAATAGGAGCTCTGCCACACCCTACTTACTAACTCAGGAGGGCCCCGATCGCTTCCTGTATATATATATATAGAATACGAGATAGGTGCTTGCGGAATGAAATACTGCATCTGATGGTGGGAATCTACCCGGGGTGGCGGATGCCCGGTTTAAAAACGCAGATAGCTGAGAACTGTGGCCAGTGTCCATGTAAGCTGGGTCCAGGGAATTCAGTGAGCCACTTATTAGTGAATTGTGCATTTTTCAATGAGTAAAGGAAGAAGATTCTGTGACCAATCTTTAAAAAAATATGGGATCTGGTCAAGCGAAATTTGTTTAAACTTGGCGTGTGGTATGGGACATCAAGATGTAGCCTTTGCAATCAGCCAATATTTCCGCAAAATTGTGTCATCTTATATTAGGAAGTTTTCCTCCTGAGTCGACCCTGAATAGTGACTTTATGTCTCGCCGTAGGGCATAAGGACGAACTGAGAACATGCACCCCAAGATAGGAGGACCTGGTTTGTGCTCGATATTGACCTATGAAACTGGTTAATTGGGGCTCTCTAGTTTGGCCATACTAGTTTTTGAGGCTTCCTTCAAACGTGGTTTTGCACAATGCACTTTATTATTTACATAAATAATTGAAACTATTTGCTGATTTATACTTCAATAGGGCATAACCCCTGCACATCCCCAGTATGATAAGGATGTCTACGAACTGGACTTGTTTTAAACTCCCCTAAGGTGTACATCTTTGAAAAAAAAGTATTTTAATTATGGATCTTTGTTGTTTATAGGTCGGTGTCATTTTGTAATAATGTTATTTAGTTTTATTTATTGGTCATTTTATGATATACTTAAATGTTATGTATTAATGAATTGGAAAATCTATGTTATATTTCTGTAAGAATTTATTTCTTAGAAAGAAAATATTTGACTGACTATGTTCTTATAAGTCCTTAGTAAATGGTACTATATGTATCCAGGGCCTGTACATGCTACTAGTGGGCAGCAGCACTCATTGTGCCACCCACTAAAGTATTACAGAAAAACATATCTCATGCCTGCCACTGCAGCCTATAGTGCAGTTTTAAACTGCCATTTTGACCTGGAAAAATAAACCTTTTGCCAGGCCTAAACCTTCTTTCCTAATACTTATGTGCCGTAGGCCCTAAAAGCTCGTGGGGCAGGGTGCATGGCATACAAAAAGTGGGACATGTGTACCTAAGCCTTACATGTCCTGGCAGTGAAAAACTACTAAAGTTGTTTTTCACAGTTTTAGGACTATCTCTCCCACAGACTAACACTGTGTTACCTTATTACCCTTAATAAGTGGTGACCTTTGGGAACAGATCAAGAAATACTGCTTCAACTTATTTGAAATGTAATATTAAACCCTCTTCAATTGTATAGTCAGATTTTAAGTTGCTGTTCTGAAAAAGTCATTTTTAGAAAATTAGCATTTTTCTGCTTATAGGCCTTTCTTCCAATGTCCAGGGTCACATGACTTTAAATGGCTCTCCTGTGGTGTGTTGTGACATGGGGACAAAAGGAGCCTAGGTGTGGAGGGAGTGGGTCTTCTTGACCGGATGGCTGGGAAGGAGTTGTGCACTTGCCCTGATTACACATCAAAGGACCTTACCTGCAGCAAACAAAAAGGAACCTGACAATAAGCCTCCCCTTGCCTTTGTCACCCTAGACAGTATGGAGCCAAATACAGGGAAAGGGGAAGACCTGACCAGAACCAGTTTGGGAACAGGCCAGCGTTTTTCCCCACACAAAGGCTGGCACTGGGTATAAATGTGGCACCTTTAGAACCTCTCATCAGTACACCTCTAGACCTGTGGAAGATGCAGTAGTTGGACTCCCCTGCTGTCTGAAGGAGGAGGAATGGTCCTGCTTGCCTTGAACCCAGGGTCCCCAAAAGTGACTCCAAGGGTCAGTTGACTGCCCTGCTGTTTGAGCTGCATGGGCACAAAATGTTTCCAGAGGCCTTCACTGCATCTGCCCAGCACCAACTGGACCTGCCTGAGGCCGGCTGCTGGCTTCGCAGGTGTGAGTCCTGATCTCCAAGAAGTGCCCCCCCACAGGTTCTGACACTTGGCTGGCATCAAATTGTACACCTCCTTCCCCTAAACCAAGTTAAAGGTGAAAATCCAGAGGTGTGGGGCTCTTTGTGATCACAAGCAAGCTCCTGACATCAGCAACGATCACTGCATCTCCTGCCCAACGCAAAGTTCCGATAGTGTCCTGCTCTTCATGCCAAATAGTGACTGCCCGCATCTCCTGCCAACGTGAACCTCCAGATACGACTGTTCCTCGCGTCAGCAATGATCTCCTCGCAGTCCCCCACCAATTCCTTGTGTGGACTTGGACTGCAACAGGACAAACCTGGTCCCTGTCTTCTGCGCTCCATTGTGGTCGGCCTGAACTTGTGACTTTGACCCAGTCCAGTGCAACCAGACACCTGCAAGTGGAGCGTTGTGCTCTTATGCACAAATTCCACCTAAATCTTAAAAAACTTTTGTTCTACTTTTTGTCATTTTCATGTTATTTTATTTAATAAAATGTACTCTATTTTTGTGAATTGTTTCGGGATTTTTTTGTGTTTTTACTTTAGCACTGTTTGAGTGCTGCATAAATACTTCACAAATTGCTATTGGTGCAGCGCAAAGTTGCCAACTCTTTACACATCACAAATTACGACATAAAATGTTAACAGATAACAGATACATGACATAAACATGCACTTAGCACATGCTTCTTACTTGATTCAACGATTCATGAAAATATCGTACTTGTTTACCATTAAAGAGTGCCTTTATTGTAGAATTAGAGAATCTACTCACAAGTTTGTGTAACCATGCTAATTAAGATGTTTTAATGAAGTTTTAATGAATAAAACAATAATTTAGTTTAATAGCTAATGTACTTACTATGAAGGAGAAACCAGACTTTCCCAAATGTGTGCTATTACATATGATTAACATTTAATGACTTGAAACTGGATTTAAAACCATCCTCATATTTGTAGAATGTGATCTTACTAGAAATGAAAAAGTTCATGTAATGTGTGCACTAATGTTACACGTATATGCATTGAAATGTAGTGCTTAGTCACACTTACACTTGATTTATTCCAACAGATCTAAAGTATGCCATACATAGTCTGAATTAAATAACATGTACTAGAAGCCTATATTCATTTGTTTAAACGTGCGCATGCATATTAAATGTGCACCATTGAATTTTTGTTTAACTTGGCCTAACAGTTCTGCTAACACGACATGTCATGCAGGTATTCACATGCATTGTTAGTTTAGAACAGATACATTACCTTGCTAACTGAATGGACTTGTTTAACAAATGTTACAATCTATGTGTGTCTGAGACAGAGATGTTGTTCTCATGTCCAGTGTGGGATACACTATCGATGTTGCAGTCTGCTAATTTGGCGAGGACAATGGACCGCTGATGGTGTGATCAAGTCGGTGTTACCTAAGTGGACTTTACACGGTATAATATACTGTTTCCCCTAGACTTTTTCTCAGAGGGATGCTTCGCAGACTCCTTCCTACCTTCGGCCCCTGCAGAGCTCTTCTGCAGATTCCTTGCAGACACCTTTCCTGATTCCCCACTATCTGACGGGACTTTGATAGATTCAGACCTCAATGATCCCTTTGATTCTTGCTCAAGTGTGGCTTAGGTTAACACTTATTCCTGACCCATAGAAGACTCTTGACTGAGCTTCTTAAATCCTAATGCTTCCCTACTTGATTTCTTTTTGTCCTGCCCTGACTTCCCTCATGGAAATTCCCTGATTTTCAGACTTTCAAATTCTAGATTACTATTGTATAAAAGAGCCGTAGACTATTTTCTGAGCATCAAACAATAATGCTGTTATTCTGTATTGCAGTCACGGAATTTCTTGATGTTTAATATTAGTTCACCCAGTGCTTAATTTGTAAAATAATTAGTGCCAGGGCCCTGACCAGGAGGCCACTGCAGCTTGCATCACCCATTGCCCCCGACATCGCTGCCAATGGCAGTACCAAAACAACTACTAACCATCTCTCTCACCTGCAAGTGTGACAGTTAAAATTATTCCAGGTCCCCAAAGCTAAGGGAATGGCTTTGGAGGCAGGTATTAGTAAATTGTATATTGTATTCATAAACAACCGTTGTTCTGCTCCTCTCTAAATTAAATGAGCAGCGCCACCATGTGGCAGACTGTCATAAGCGTGGTGTTGAGAATTAAGTGCCGGTGCTGAGCACCGGAAACCACCGGCTCAAATAAAACACTGAGTTAGCCTCAATTCCTTCAGGCGTCTGTCCTCCAGTTGTTATTATGTATCTTTACCGCATGGTTTTAACAGTTGTGTATTTGAATTTGATTATTAACTTGTAATAAACCTTTGGAACTTGGCTGCTGATTCCTGGTCCTCATTATGTAGCCAAATGAGATGCACTGTTAATTGGAATTTGATTGAATGGAAACGCGAACTCCCTCCACCTCCCAGTCAGAGCTAAAAGATCTATCGGAAGACCAATGGTAAGCAAGTGGGCAAAGAAAATGCTGTATCAAATCTAAAGTTAAGCACAGCTACGAGAGAGTTTAGCACAGACTTTTTTAGTGACGTTTGTGGTTAACCCTGACAAGAACTGTAGTTATTATTTGAGTGAGGTTTATACCCCTGTCAACTAATAACCCAATTTCTTACAGTTGGCTACTGATACTTTTAAATAGCTCGGTATATAGATATATCACAAAGAGGAGGGCACATTGGAGGGTAACCTGGAGAAACTAATTAAGAACATTAGAGCATTCTTACTATTTTGAATAAGCTCCAGCTCTCACAAATTGGGAAAATTGCCCTCTCTCAAATGCTAATCCTCCCTAGAAATGTATACTTCTTTGCAAATGTATCAATAAGTGTTCATAAACAGATATTTAAGACCCTAAATGCTTTACTTTTGGAATTAATATGGAGAGGAGGGAGAAATAAAACTGCGCTGAAAAAATTACAGTTACCCTTGTCGAAGGTGGCCTAAGTGTACTGGATTTTGAACACTATTACATCACTTCTCAAGTACAGTGGGTGGATCACTGGTGAGCAGATACTGAGGTTATAGAACTTACAAAAGTGGCTACAACAGAAGTGGACTGTTTGTGCCAGCCAGCAGTACTGTGCCGCAGTACACATGAACTAATTAACTTTAGATTGTTTGCAGTGACTATATACTGTTGGAGGAAATGTTTATCTCACACAAAGACAAAGGTGCTTATGCGCTTGCCTTCCAATATGGTGGTATCCACAATGCAGACACTTTACTGTCAAAATTACCACAGGTACTTGGCAAAAAGACGAGTTGAATACTTTGTGCAGGGGCGGCTCCTCCTCAAGAGCGGAGGAGCGTCGCCTCGCCTGCTGCGAGCGCAGCAGGCACACATAATTAGGTAAAATGGCACGTCAATGTCAATTTTACTTATAAGCTCAGTGTGAGTGCAGGGGGCGGGACTGAAGCCTGAAATTGCAGGACTACAGCTGCCCCGGCAGTGTGCATGTCAGGTTGGCTGGCTGGTTTGCTACGGCCAGTCCAACATGCGCAGTGCACACCCAGCAATCCCATGGCTGTGAAACAGTTGGGGGGTTGCTGGCACAGGACACCAGCCTCAAAATGAGTTCTGGGATCGCCTGCTACCACCAATCCTGAAGCTGCTCTCATTCTGAGAGCAGCGTCAGGATTGGTTGTTGGCGTTCCACTGATGAGGAAGGAAGTCCTTCCCTTTCCTGCTTGAGGACGCTGATATGGGGAGAGAAGTGCTGCCACCGGGGGAGCAGTAAATATGGGGAGTTTGGCTGCGTCGCACCCCAACATATTTTTATAGTTGTAGCCACTATTGACTTTGTGTAGCCTGTTTAAAGGGCAGAAGCTTAAAACATTTGAGGAGTTGCAAAGGGAAAAGTATCTTCCTACAAAGTAAAATATATGGTAATGTGGGAAAGAAGAACCCACAGCAAATAATATGCATGACAAATGCATAAATAGGATCATAACTACACTTTATCCTGTTATTACTTGAACAATTTAAAATAAGCCCTGCAACACTGCGTGAAAGGTCGGAAACTGACAAACAAATAATTCACAGATAGTGAATGGGAAAGATACTTGGGCCTCATGAAAATATTTCTATGAATGTGAGGTACTAACTAATACAATATAAAATGCTCCACAAAAGGTACCCAACACTACGCAGGTTACACAGAATATACGAAAATAATGAAAAATAACCTTTACATCCACCCTAGTTGGCTATCTGAAGAGCCGAACTAGGCTTAAGGTGAATCAATGATAGCCATGCACAAACTGACGAAAGCACAGACTGCCGTGAATATGTGGGATGTAATGCTGCTAGCAGTAAAAAAAAAAAAATAATAATGTCCATCTCCGCTGCATCTCATCAAAGTTAAACGTGGCTTGAAATGTGATGTATACTGCAGACTTTGCTTCAAATATATTGATGCACCAACTCATCCAAAGGATTCTTTTCAGATATTATAAGCAAGTACCTGAATGGCCCATTGATGCTTTAAATTAATGCAAAATATGACTGATTCTGGATGTAGCAAAATAAGTTGTGAGGCAATAACAGCAAGTTGGGGATTGCTGTGGTCCAAAAACTGTTACAATGGGGAAAAAATGGTTGACTACAATATGTGCAGTGCTGCACAGCAAGCCTGGTCCCACGGGTCAATGCGTTTTCTATCCTTTCACAAGATACTTGTGTTTTTTTGCACTGGGTACCCAACACCTAGCATGTAACCTTCAAACTGTTATATTTCACATACAAATATCTTGGGGAATCAATTTCTGTCAACAGTCCCTCAAGCACTCTGGGGTAATGCAAGCTGCATCGTCTCCTTGTTCCAAGAGCTAATTTTCACCTGAGAGATAAGTGAAGATTTTCAGTTCCTTGAACCTAGATTTTCAAATTTTTAACATCGTGTTGAAGCCAGAGCTCCTCTCCTTTAGAAAAGCAATGAAGACCTTCCCTTATAGTGAATGAATTTTCTCCTGAGCAATGCCAGGCTTTTAATTTTCCATTCAGTTTCTTATGCTCTTTTATTGAATTCCCTTTCCTGAAAAAGATAGTGTCTAGAGGCAATTCATTCATGTACCTTCTACATAAATCAAGAAATAAAATAAGCACATTTACGTAGCATAAACCTCCTTGCAAGAGCATTGGAGCAGTATAAAAGTGGGGTGGGCTGGGAGCAACGGGTTATACAACGACAATTCAGAGACTGTGTTCAAAGCTAAGATGTGGGATTTAGGGGAGGCCAAGGAATTCTGGTAGATCAGACCAACACAGAGCAAGGGGATCACTGGGAGCAACTATGCAAATACAGCTGGAAATAGTGGTTTTTAAGACCATTCCTGAGCTGTAATATTGTAAGAGAGATGAGGTGAGCCTTATAAGAGTCAGCGAGTATTGGAGTCTCTGTTTTGGCTCTGGGCTGGATTGAATCCTTGCTTTTCGAAAGATCTAACTATATGTTCCTAGCCTGTTTCATATTGGATGAATTCAGTTTTCCTTGTGGAGTGCCGCAAGGAGCCCCATCCTATTTCATGAATATATGGTGCCTCTGGCTTCCCTGACCAGATTCTTTGGTTTCTCTTGCATGACTTATTCAGATGATACCCATATTATCCTTGTCATTTCTAACAATTTGAGGGAAACTCAGAGTTGCTTTGCTACCTGAATGTTAGCCATCTTTGATGGGATGAATCAAGGCTTTCTGATGCTCAATGCAGAGAAAACTGAGATTTAACTTTAGATTCCAGCTGGAGCTCAAAATAGGGGCCTAAGTAACGTGGCTCTTTACTATGTCCTACTTTATATGCCAGAAAGTTGGTCATGTTATTTGATACTGACCTTTCATTTGCAGCTCATTACCACGGTAGCTTCCAAGTGCTTTGCCATGCTCGGGACCATTGGTAAAGTCATTCCTTATTTGCCTGTGTCAGCTTGTAAAATCACAGTCCAGGCACTGATTTCTTCTTGCCGGGTCTATGCCAATGCTCTTTACTTAAGTTTACTAGTTTACCTCATTAGTAGGCTTCAAATCGTTCAGAATGCTGTGGCACGTAACTTTTTTAACCTTTCTCGCAGGATCTGGATTAAACTGCACCTTCCCTTGCTTCTCTGGCTTCCTATTCGGCAGAGATGTGCAGTTAAAGCTCTATGCCTTGCTTTCAAAGCCGTGACAAGGCATTTTGCCTACGTATCTGTCTAACGAGATCTGTTTGCATTTGTCTTCATGTATCCTTCGCTCATCTAGTACCAGATTTCTACGCCAGAGCTGCCGGCTTTGGAGCTGGAGAACCAGGTTCGACTCTCGGCGTCGACTCAACATCCTGTGATTCTAGGCAGATCACTTAATCTCCCCATGCCTACCAAAAATGAATGTGTCCTTGTGTAATGTAACTAGTGCTTATGTAAAGTGCTCCAATACCCTCGGGTCAAGCGCCCACTATATAAAACTGCAACAAAAAAAAGAATCCTGGTCCGCTGGCTGCTGCACAGGAGGGTGTTCTTTTTATAAAAAAGTGCTACTGCTGTGGACTCCCTGCCTGCCATCCTAAGACAGACAACAGACTGTTTTTGTCTTTTAGAAAGTCTTTAAAAACTGGTTGTTTCAACCATTGGAATGTGCCAATATGATGAGTCTAACTTAGCCCAGGAGACCCCTTATGGGGTTTAATGCGCACTTTAGAAGTATCATTTATTTATACATTCATTATGTTGAGTGGGAATTGTTTCATTATCACATGTTCACGCCTCTACAATTTTCACTTTGGAGTTTAAGCACTCAATGGCTTAGTTGTTTAATTTTATTTTGCTATTACACAATAATCAGCGATTACTACAAGAGTTCATCAAACACACTATTTTCAACACTATTAAAAACATGAAATCCACATATTTATGCTATTTTAATTAAATCTTTCACAGTTCCAATGTTGTATTAATAAACACACCCCTCATCTATCTCAAAAAAGATGTCTATTTACAACCACTCCATATCTCAATTATTCACTAGCAAGCTTTCTTGATGGGCAAATGTGCGTGTTTTCATATTAATTGATTCATTTAATAATGCTTCACAAAATCTACATAGATATCCCACTAAATAGTCATAATTTTTCTAATGTTGACTCATCAGCTACCAGATAATTCTTCGCCTTCCTCTGGATATGTATGTATTCAGTTATGGAATCTGTTAAACAACATGTTTCTCTTTCAATATATGGGTCTTTTTCAAGTCATTTAACTGAGGAAATGCCAATTCTCTACATTTTTGGAAGCATGATATTTCCGGAACTTCCATTATTTTCCTGCTCTCTTCTTTTTAGCAACATTACACCTTAATGTATCCTGTGTGTTATCTGATTTCACCTCATTTCTGCATCAAAGAGACAAACTCATATTCTCACATTATGTATTTAGCTCCTGGTTGATAGGACCATCATTCGGATATTCCCCTAGTGTTTTGGTACATAGAGTGGTTTTACTCTGACAGCAAAAGTTTGCATATGTATAAAAAAACAGTCACATTCTGTGAGACACAGCATTATTTTTGGGTCTCTCCATTCTTTCACTGTAGTAGCCTTCTACCACCATCCCCAGTAGCCCTGGTATTTAATGCACGGCATAGCATGTCATTTCTTACAATATAAGAATGAATCTGAGGCACAAAATCATGACCTTAGGAAAATTGATCAAAAGGTCAGCATTTACACAGAGCTGCCACTTGCTGGAACAACACAACTTACTACCACAACATCAAACAGAATCTTAACCTGGGAGAAGCACTGAATCCACACTCACGTCCACTCCGTCTGAAGGTCACCCTGGACAGCAATGAAGTCAATGCAATTCTACTACTGGACTCGTCTAATACATTTGACACAGCTACAACACCACTGCCTCCTACTCAGACAAGAGGATCTTGGCATCAAAGGAAACATCATTGACTGAATATCTTCCTCTCTTACTACTTTTCCAACAGATCCAGTATATTCTTGCTGCTCTTGCTCACATTAACAATTTTCTGCAAAGACTCTGGTGTAACTCTATATAAATCATCTCACTAATCTTCTTCAATACCTACCTCAGTTCTTACTAGGCTTGTAAAGTTCCTCAACCTAATGCAGGTTAACTATGCTAATGACATCAATTCATCTTAACGGCAGAAACCCCAGGTACCTAGACATCCAACGACTAGACTACTGCCTTCAAGCCAGTGATCTCTGAATGCTGAGATACCACCATAAATTAAATCATTCAAAGCAGACATCATAACCTACAGCAGATGTGATGACTACCAGCCTAAGACCATGTGACACTAGGACTACTAAACCCAAGTGACTTTGACGGGAGCGAGAAACTTGGGAGTGAGCAATACTCCAGTCTATGCATGGTCCTGCAAGTGAACCAAGTCATTACAACAGCTGTCTAAACAACCTAAACTGTCTGACACATCTTTCTTCATCTAGGTTTCACAATAAAGCTCTAGGCTACTATCTCCTTTCTCTTATGTTGTCTTGACTAACATATTTGGAGTCTACCTGGGGGCTTCAATTTTACTGATCTGAAAACCACTAAGAATTCAAAATGAGGCAGCAGGAGAAGTATTGCTGCTTCATCTGTGGGAACCATCACACCTACCTTCAAGACCAACATGGACTGCAAATTACCAGACAGTGAGGTCAAAGCTCTCTATATTAACAACAAGCCAACTTTGGCAAGAGATTTTCTTTTGTCTAAGTAAAGCAGCAAAGCTATTGACAGAAGAGAACCTTTTGTTCTCGATTGGCACTTCATCTGACCTTCCCTCCAAGAAATGCACTGGTAAAGCCTTTTTTGTACAGGCTAAAAACTGTAGAAGACAAGATGACATGGAATTCAGGAAGTTAGTAAACACTGTGGAATTTCAGAAATGAGAATAAAAAGGTAACAAAGCTAGCAGACAGATCCACTTTTCATTATCAGCAGGGAATGGATGATGGAGAGGTCAGTACCATATCCCAAATAATGAAAAAACAGAGAAAGAGCAGCTGGGTCATAGATGACTGCACCACCACGACTAGTCACTATGTTATTAACAATATTGCCCATCTCAAATGGTCTGCTGCCTATAGACCACAAATATAACAATGTAAAATTGATTTGGATGAGAGGCAATATATAGACATAAACAATTCAAGCAGAATCAGTAACAGTAACAGAATCAGTAACAAAAACCAAATCAAAACCAGCCAAGTTCTATCTTATGAAGCACATCAGAGAATAAAAAGACCAGAAAACGTTGATATACAAATGTCTGTCTTTGATGTGGTTTTTGTTACTGATTCTGCTTGAATTGTTTATGTCAATATATTGCCTCTCATCCAAATCAATTTTATATCCCAAATAATAACTGGAATTAATCGTTGTTAGACCTCTCATCCTTAGGGTGGTCTTTCCCCAGACTTTTTTCCTTTTACCTCCTATTTTTGCTGATCCTTTTTGTTGGCCTTCGGGCTCTGAGCACTTTACCTCTGCTAACCAGTGCCAAATTGCATGCGTTTCTCCCCTAACATGATGACATTGGGGTATACCTGATTGGCATATTTCTCGTACTGGTAAGTCTCTTGTAAAGTGGTCTACCATATACCCAGGTCCTGTACTTCAAATGCTCCTAGTGGGCTTCAGCACTAATTGTGCCACCCAGAGGAGTAGCCTTTCAAACCTGCCTCAGGCCTGCCATTGCAGTGCCTGTGTGTGCAGTTTACTGCTACTTCGAATTGGCATTTAAGTCAGTAAGTTTGGGTTGACCCCTGAGACGTACAGGCAACGGGTCAGGGCCAGTCACAAACCATCTACACAAATGTGGGTGGATTTCTTGGATTATGCTGATAAGCCACTGAAGGGCTAAGTGATGGACAGCAAAGTTAATGATTATGAAGGGTTGTACAACTTATTTTTCAGGGAGCACATTCTTGATACTTGTTTTCCAGAGCTGTGCCAACACATGGTTAATGGGAAGCTTACTGACTCCAGGAAGCTTGCTTAAGAGACAACCTGTGGGTCAGCACCAGAGTGTCCAGAAAGGTATCTGTGGTGGGACTCCCAAAAGAGTGGTCAGGGTTCCCACCAGAAGAAGGAAGGGGGAGAGAAAAAGAAGAACTCTTCAGGCTCCCAAAACAACTCACAGGGGAAAGGGTCTGGTTCACATTCCCAATCTGGCCACCAGAAGAAAAACTACCCTGACAAAGATCAGCAGCCCAAGAATGTTAACTGCTATGAGTGCTAAAAGTATGGATGCTACAAGGGGGATCCCAATTGTCCAAAAAGAGCACCACCTCTCACTGAAGGATAGGTTCTAGGGGTGGCCAGAGTAGTGCTGGGGGAGGAGTTTGTCCCTGTTAATGGGGGTAGTTTAGTGGGGTTACCTAAGTGTTCCTGGGTGACAGTGAAGTGGTTCCAAAGATCCATGTGCCCTCAAATACTAAAAAGTATAGGCATTGGGTCACCATCAATGGGCAAGGGGTTGAGACTCTGATGGATACAAGAGCCAGTATAACTATGGTAAGGAGTCAGCTAGTTTCCCCACAGCAGGTAATTCCCCATGCATTCCACCAGGTTGTGGTGGCTGACAACTGGTGGAATGTGGTGGCTGTGGCACTTGTTCCATTTGAGTGGGGGGTGTCAGGTCTTCTGAAAGTTGCTGTGAGCCCTGCCATGCCTGTGCAATGTTTGTTGGGTAATGATCTTAAGCACACTACCTGGAAGGAAGTGGAACTCAAGGCTCATATGGAGATGTTAGGGTTACCTGACTGGATCTGTGCCACAACAGGGTCCATGGCTGCCCAGGATGGCTGTCAAAAAGGGCTGAAACAATGGTCCAGCCAGCTGCTAAGAAGGGAAGAGGCAGAGGATGTGAGAAACCAGCCCCTGACTGTACCTCCAGTAAGATGGATGGGGCAGCTACAGTGGCCGCCCCATAGTCCACTGAGGAGGACATTTCTTCACTTGGTGACCTGCCTGAGCTTGCTGGATGGCATGTGGAAGGGGGACCCACCAAGGAGGAGGAGTTCTGTAGGGCACAAAGGGAGTGCCCAACCTGTGTGGCAACAGGCTGAAGCCCAAGCAGCAGGTGATGCCTCTGGTAGTCACCACATTGACTGGGAGGACAACCTCCTGTGCAGGGAGCCTAAGCCTCCTGGGCATGGGACAGTAAGGGCCCTGGTGGTCTCCCTAAATGCTGCAGGGCCTTCCTACTGGAGCTGGCTCATGAAATTCCCCTGGCAGGACACCTGGGCCAAGACAAGATCTTTGCAAGACTTGTCCCCCCACTTCTATTGGCCTAGGATCAAGAAATCCTCAGATGCATTCTGTAGGAATTGCCTGGCCTTCTAGGACAGTGGGAAGACAGGGCAGAGGCCTAAAGTCCCCCTTAATCCCTTTCCTGTCATTGGCACATCCTTTGAGAGGGTGGGCATTGACATTGTAGGGCCTATAGATCCCAAGACTGCATCAGGCAACAGGTTTATCCTGGTTCTGGTGGACCATGCCACTAGGTATCCAGAGGCAATCTCTCTGAAACCATGACTGCACCGGCATGGTCAAAGGCCCGAGTGGGTTTCCCCAAAGAAGTTGTGTCCCACAGTGGCACAAATGTCATGTCTTCTTATATGCAGTCAATGCGGAAGAAGTGTGGAGTAACTTACAAGTTCTCAAAACCCTACCATCCACAAACCAATGGGCTAGTTAAGAAGTTCAACAAGACCCCGAAGGGCTTGATTTGAGACCTGTCTGAGGCACTGAGGAAATAGTGGGATATCCTCTTGCCAAGCCTGTTGTTTGCTTACAGAGAGTTGTGGGTTTTAGCCCCTTTGAGCTGTTGTATAGGCACCCAGTCAGAGGTCCTCTGGCCTGAGATGAAAGAAGGGTAGGAACAAGCTCCCAGGAAGGTACCCCAGGATGTAGTGAGCTACATGCCAGCCAGGAAATCATGAAGGCGTGGTATGACAAGGACTCTACCACTGTGAAGTATCAACCTGGTCATAAAGTGTGAGTGATGGAACTGGTAGAGTCCAAGGCCCTTCAGGATCACTGGAATTGGCCCTATGAGGTGCTTGAAAGAAATAGTGAGGCCACATACCTGTTGGACCTCAAGACCCCTAGGCAACCCCACAGGGTGCTGAATGTAAATCACCTCAAACCACACTTTGAGAAGTCTGAGCTCACCATGCTTTTGGTGACAGATAGAGGCGAAGAAGAGGAGAGTGAACCTCTCCCTGACCTCTTGGACTCCAAGCAGAAGGATGGGTCTGTGGAAGGAGTAATCCTTCCCCCACACTATCTTCTGAACAACAGAGAGACTGCCACCAAGTATTTGGACAGTACTCTTCTCTGTTCTCCCTTATCCCTGGGTCTATGCACCTGTGTACCCATGATGTGGACACAGGGGACAACCTCCCTGTTAAGAATAAGTCTTCCAGGTTGTCGGGTAAGGTGAGGTCCAGCATTAAGGCTAAAGTGTCCAAAATGCTGGAGTTGCATGTGATAGAACCCTCTAGTAGCCTCTGGTCCAGTCCTGTGGTTCTGGTACCAAAAGTTACCCCACCGGGCACCACACCTGAACTGAGATTCTGTGTGGATTACAGAGGGCTGAATTCAGTGACTAAGGCAGATGCTCACTCTATCTACCTTGCTAATGGGTTGATCGACAGGTTAGGGGCTGCCCAGTATCTCAGTACCTTTTATCTTACATCAGGGTACTGGCAGATCACCCTAAGAGAAGGAGCCAAGGAGAGGTCAGCCTTCTCCACTCCAGAGGGCCACTATCAGTTTAGGGTGATTTGGATTAAAGAATGCCTCTGCCACCTTCCAGGGGCTGGTGAACCAGATCCTTGCTAGCATGAAGGCCTTCTGTGCTGCTTAGCTGGATGACATAGCTGTCTTCAGGGGCAGCTGGAAGGACCAGCCTTTTCACCTCCAGGAAGTGCTCCAGGCTCTGCAGCAGGCAGGCCTGTCTATCAAGGCAAGTAAGTGCCAGATGGAACAGGGGTCTGTGGTGTACTTGGGACACCTGGTGGGCAAGAGGAAGGTGCAACCCCTTCAGGCCAAGATAGAAACCATCATGGCCTGGCTGCCCCGCAATTCCCAGACTGAGGTCAGAACATTCTTGGGCCTCACTGGGAACTATGGGAGGTTTGTCAAGAGATATGGCACCATTGTTGTCCTTTTGGCTGAGTTGACATCAAAGAAGCAGCCCAGGAATGTGAGTTGGACAGAGGCATGACAAACTGCTTTTGACTCCCTTAAGCAGGCCATGTGCACAGCTCCTGTGCTTAGGGCCCCTGACTTCTCCAGGTGTTTATCATTCAGACAGATGCCTCAGAGCATGGCATAGGGGCAGTACTATCCCAACTTAATAAGGAGGGCCTAGACCAACCTGTAGTCTTCATCTCCAGGAGCTTACTCCCCAGGGAACAGAGGTGGAGTGCTATTGAAAGAGAAGCTTTTTCTGTGTTCTGGGCACTGAAGAAGTTGAGGCCATTCGTGTTTGGCACTCACTTCCTTATTCACACTGACCACAAGCCCCTCAGATGGCTCATGCAAATGAGGGGTGAGAATCCAAAACTGTTGAGATGGTCCATTTACCTACAGGGAATGGACTTCAGGGTGGAACACAGAGTTGGGGTAGACCACGCCAAAGCCGATGGTCTTTCTAGGTTTTACCGCCTTAGTGATGAGACCTCCCTAGAGGTTGGGTATATCTCTTTACTTTCAACTCGGGTAGACACATGTTTAAACTACTGGCCAAGCCTTAAACTCCCCTTTTATTACATTCAAGTCACATCTAAGGTAGGCCCCAAGTAGCCCTAAGGGCAGGTAGTGGCAAACAGTCTATTTCGTTTTTCAATACTTTGAGGCTTACACCTCTCATAGGCTAACATTGGGAATTCCTTAATACTCTTTGAAGCTGTAATTCCTGAGCAGATAAGAGTAGTTTTTTCATGTTTCATATGTTTGGAATGGCCATGATAAATCATCCTTACAGGTGAAGTTGGATTTAACATTACTGTTTTTAAAAATGACACTTTTAGAAAGTAGACATTTCTCTGCATTTGCTGCTCTGTGCGTGTGCCTGAGAGCCTGTCTCCAACACACGTCTGATATGGGCGACAGCTACACTTATGCATTCCCTCTAGATAGCCACAACACAGAAAGGATAGGTGTGTCTAAGTACCCATCTACATACATCTGCATTCTGATGGCTTTGCCTGGGCAGGATGGACGCGAGGGGCTAACAATTTACTTGAACAGGCAGTGTCCTGTCCCCGCACAAAGGACTGATCAGTCCCCACAGATAGCCTGGCAAACAGGACTGGGTTGAAAGGGATACTTGTGCACTTCTGGGAGCTGCTTTGAAGTCACCCCCCACATCAAAAGCACTTTTGGGTATAAGTACTGGGTCTCTGACCCCCTAAAATCAAACACTGCAGGAGTTGTAACTGACCCTCTGCCAGAAGAACTGCTGCTTAAAGAAATTAACTGGACTGCTGATCTTGAAGGCCTGCTTTTCTGTTTGTTGTCCTGCTGCTCTCTGACTCTGCTGAAGGAGAGCTAGATCTGCCTTCCCTCCAAGTGATCTATAATGGCTTGTTGGCTTGCCTCCTGTCGCTTGCGACTCAGCGATATCAAAGTCTCAACCCCGTGCTCCTGTGCCTGGCTCACTGGAAGTGGCCCCGATACCTGCAACATAGATTTTGCCGCAACTCTTGTCTGTGTGTAGCAGAACCAGTTGCGGGAGTAAAATCAATATATTTAATCGGAACCAGGACTTTGCCTCCAGAGATCGACGCATCAGACAGAGTATTGCAGCTGCTGCTGCTTGGTGAGATCAATGCAACCCCTCAACTGCGTGGCAGAATCTGGCGCATCGCTGGATGCCTCTCGACTCCGGCACCCGTCTTCGGAACGGACGCATAGTCTTCACTCCATGGAGAAGATAGACGCATCTCGCTGTTTGCAACCAGGAAAGGTACTTCATTCACCGGGGGCTGCGTGGGTCCTGAAGCCTGCTGGGGCTCCATTGCGGTCACCTGAACTTTGACTTCGCCCCCATAAAGCTTGACCTAAAGTTAGCTTTTTGCGCAGCTTGCTTCTAAGCACTTTCCTGCAGTTATTCCTTTAAAATTCAATCTCTTAATTACTACACATTGGACTTTTGTCCAGAATATAATACATTTTTTTTTTAACCTGTGTGGAGTCTTTTTGTGCTGTATTGATTGTGTTACTGTGTGTGTGTGTGTTGCACAAATACTTTACACATTGCCCCTTTAGGTAAGCCTGATTGTTCTGTGTGAAGCTACCAGAGAGGGAGCACAGGTTATATTTTAGTGTATATCTAGCTTACCCTAACTAGAGTGGTGCTCCCTATCTGGCCTGGGTGCATACCTCAGCCAACTAGGAATCCCATTTCTAACAATCATGCCATGGTTGGTACGCACAACCATATTTGTATCTATACTTCTCTCCACTCCATGCATATGTTTAGCTACACATTCACAGTGACACAATAAGAGCAACCACTTCCATAATGCACAACACTAAAACATTTCTTACAAAGCCCACACTGCTCCCATACCTCTTTCTCCATCCACACACAAGAGCTTTTATAGATCGAACTGTCCTGGCTCTCTCTCCTTTCACTCAATACATGCCCAAAGTGGAGCGACAAACCATGAAAAGCGCACAGCTCGCATAATGCTGAAACACCACCTAAAAAGGCCCCTAGAAAAGTGAAGTCTTCTATCTAAGCACACCATTAATGAGCATGCTAGCCATGCAGAAATACACTTCGAGCATAAGTCTGGGGTATATTGAACACACTTATCAATGCTATACAAAGAATCCCATTATCACATCTAAACACGTGTCTCTACCTCAATTGCGGAAGAATCACAAGCTCTCTGTTCATGTACCTTAGTTCAGGGACTAAACATCACCACCTTTATTTCTGACACAGCCTTTATGTGTCTTCTACTCATGCCGGAGAAGCATAAACATCAAACATTCTATTCATTATAGAACCAGCGTGGCCTATGTTTTCCCGGGAGTTCCTGCAGAGCCCATATGGATTAAATGGTCCACCCTCTGAGTCTTGAATAGCTTTGGCCTAGAAGCCATCTGCTCTCTCTCCAACAATGCCTAAGGCATGGATCCCCGTCATTTGATGCGAGGAGTCTTATTACGCATTATGCCATTGAAGAAGTTATAGTGATCATTCATCTGGGACAAACCGATTCTTGATCATTGTTAGGGTGGTCATTCTTCTTTCTGACACAGCACGCAATGGACATTTCGTTGTAGCCAATGCTCATTTAATGGCACAGTATCTTATAGTGAATTTAAGGCTCAGTGCATCATGAATATTAAATAGTTACTGCCTTAGGAAGATCTCTTGTCAGAGTATCAAAGTAGACTCATCTCATGACTCAGCCTCTGATGGTCATTCATTGTTCTATTAAAGATAAATGACTCATAGCGAAGTAATCTAACTAACATTTCATGTCATTTTACCTGCTGGGATATTTCATGCTTCTATGGGTTATAAGATGCTAAGACCAATGGCCTGGGGGTATTCTCTGAAGCATTGTTTAAATAGAATTTGATATCTTAGTACTTGATGGGTATCTTTTGGCTTTGTATCAAATGGATATAAAGTTTAGACATTTCCATCCGCGTGCTCATCATATTAAGGTATTGATTCAACACATAGGTACATTGCAATTTATTGATTTTGTCAATGCTTATCATTTTAGCAAACACGTCTAAAGGTGATAGCGCGGGCAGCTGGCAATGGACAGGACAAGAATAGTACAGCAGAGGGGCAAGCAAAGGAACCAATGTCTTGCTAAGGCATAACATTTAGGAATAGCTCGGCCTGGGAATGGAAGTCGCAGGGATGCAAATTTATTAACACATTTCCAAAGAAACACTTTGCAATAAGCGTGATTTTAGCTAAAATTTTAAGGCAAGCGGCCCTAAACATCATTCTCTTGGGCTGCTCCCTTCCAGCACTGGAGTGGATAATGCGTCATTTTCATAGTGGTTTTTTGTCCCGTATCTCGTTTAGCCCCTTTGTCTATAATGTAAATATTCGTCCATTTACGAAAATCGTTGTAAATGAACCCTTTCTTTCCTTCACTCCAGTTTAATAATGATCCCTGTGGATCGACGTGAGTTGGAACCAAAGTGTACTGAGGCACACTACTTGCATTTTCTGTCGACTACATTCAGAACTTTTACAAGTGTTTTCACAACTCGTGTCATTCGTGAAAATAATGAAAACACTTAATTTGTTATACTTTGGTCGAATAGTGCCGTCTTTATAAGGGCTACATCGCACCTCATTTCCAGGCGCTTTCACAGGTGTTTATTTTTCCTTAGTGGTTGAAGGGAGAGGATTCAATAGACAAGGAGGCGGCATTCACTTACAAACAAACTCCAAAGCGTCTGCTACAGCCAAAAGCCCTCACGGAAACAATAGTGCAGTGTGGCAGGAATGCAAACTTTCAATTTTCTAGGAAGTGACTCAACAGGTGTGAAATTTTCTGGAAAACAAGACTTACAGCTGGCAAGCGGTGCACAGCTTCATCCTGCCAATTAAATCATTGCCTTGCAGAGAACATGAAATGTTCATAGCTCTTAAGTTAATCATTAGGATAATGTAGCCCTCTAAAATGCAGGCCAAAAACTTGGTACACTAGCCATATTCCCCAGCTTAGAAGGCTGAATTCACAAATTACAAAGAGCAATGCAGAAATGTATTCCATGCATGCTCAGGGAATGAATGCTTTGCATAAACGTCTAATTTGTAGGGTGAAATGGTTGCCGGCACTGGCGAAAAACGTGTTGTACAGAGACAGATAATCCACCATGACTGAGGATTTTTCAGGGTCAGACATTTTGGCTTTTGTTACAAAGCTCGGAGTGTTCGATTGGAATGTCACAAAACAAGCATTTGCAATGCAATCGGTCTCGCCTTTGGGACCTTATATGTATTTAGCTATGCAGCACATTAGCCTGGGTGCTGAAACATCTACTGTTCTTTAACATGGAGGGAAAGTAAGCACCAAACTGCGTGACACGCCAGGTATGGGAACACATGGAGAGAAATATTGCCTTTCAGCAGGAAATGGTACAGTCCATAGCTCTATTTTTAATATAAAATCAGAGCCATCGGTGGTCATATCACTGAAAATACAAGATTTGAAAAAAATATTATTGTCTACGGGTGCTCGTGCAAGACAATTTCTATGGACTGAAATCTAGAGAATGCTAAAGTGATCCTGGTACTTTACTTACCTCTGCTGGTCGTTTTCTATCAATACAGTTAAATAGAGACAATTGAACAAGCAGAAAGCAATTCTGGTATTTTACTGACCTCTACTGTTCGTTTTCTATCAAGACAGCTAAATAGAGGCAGTTGGACAGACATAAAGTCCCTAAGCGGAAGCAGACAAGTCCTAGGGCTGATCTCCAGAGCCCACAAAGTACATACACATATAAGTATATACTAAAGTAAATACAAGAGGTCGCGAATGCTCGACCTAAAAAGCTCCATGAAAGTAAAATCTACTCCCCCAGGTGACAGTTGTGAATAAAATTGTCAATGAAGATAACTGCATCAGCTCCTGCAACCCCAAAAATAAGAGAAGACAAAAAAGACTCAGATGTACATAGTTACCCATACATGGTGAAGAAAGCGGGAAATATTTAAGTTCAAATTATACACTACCTCCCACTGAACAGCTTAAGGATAATCAGTCAGAAGAATAACAGTATTGCTTTCAGCTCCAACATGTCACTGAGCAGAAAGCCATCCTATCATGCCCAGGAAGCAAGCTTTGAGATATACCACTGTGCACAACGATCAACCAAACTCTGTGGAGTCCATTTTGATGAAGACTTGAGAATTTGAAACTCTGAATCAGTAATTCTGGAAAATGTTCTCCCCCTCTTCATACAAAGAAAGATTCGGGAGAGGACTTTGGAATATTTTAAGTTTCCTGTACTAGAGCTTCCCATTTTCAATTCATAGGGAGAAAGGTTACTACTGCATTTAATTCCTCTAAATCAACCCTTTTGGGAGTGTGTGAGAGCTTAGCTCCACTAGGCCCAGTTCTACTTCATTTTTGTCTGCCTGCTCTTGTTTTATTGTTTTTTTCACTCCTCTGCCTGTCGCGCAACTTCAATTGGACTCACCTCATGACAATATGCAGAAAACCTATTTTACCATCTATTTGTTTATTTTATGTATGCACTGAATGAAACCTTCCCTATTTTATTTGCTTTGAACTAGTGTGAGATACAGACTTGATTAAAAAATTGTTAAATATTTCTGAACTAAAAGACGTACAACATAATTAATGACAGTAAAACAGGCTCTAGTACAATCAGCTCCTTCCCTTACCCCAAATGTTTCTACAGAAAATACACATTCATCTAAAGTAGTGAGATCAGCAAACATTTTGTACTAGGAAGCAACTGGACACAAAATCATATATAAGTGATCTATGTTTCTTTCGAACAATAACTCTTACAATAACTCAAAGCTGGAAGGGTTACACGCAAAAAAAAACAAAAGTTAAACCACAGTTTGGAACTCATTAAACAAGAAACACGTAACACAGGGCACTTGTGATATATACATATTATGTATTCAAATATATCGTAGCATTATGGTGTGTGGGGTCTCTACCACTCCATGCACTCTTGTGTCCAGTCTTTTAAAGATATATTCATACCTTTTATTTTTATTTATTCTTAAACTGCTTTATTTATCTTCCATATTTCCTTATGTTTAATTAAACACCAGATTCATAAATGGGAAAATAATTTAAATACGCATTGGCAACAGAGTGCACTTTGGATGTTCATCTCGACAGTGCTTTACAAAACTCGCAAAGAAATAAATAAATAAGTAAATTAATAAATAGATAATGTCTTAGGAGCTTCACTGAATCCCTCCTTTCAGTATATTCTTTGCATGAGCTATACAGAAGTATACTACATGATGTATCTCTCTGTAAGATTATGTTCGCCTTCTCTTCACAACTTCTCTAGTCTCACAGCACCACGATCTAGTAACATGTATTTTCCCGAAAAGGGAAAACAAAATCACCTCAGCACATTTAATATCAATGTTTTATTTGACAGTTTAGTGCGCCATTTGCTCTGTCGTTCTTGAAGTGCGAATGAGGGGCACTGTGGATGCCTGTGGTATGTGCTCTCAGATGGATGCCCCCGAGGAGTTCCCTTTCTAGGGTCCCCGGAGCCTGTCATCCTTGTAATTGATGGTGTTTTCTCTGTGAGGTGTGGGGCTGAGGCACATTAGGGTGGAATGGGTAAACTTAAGTAAATCAATTGTCTAAGATATGCCTTTTATCTCTGGTTTCTAATCAGCATAAAGCCATTACCGCTAAATGCTGCTGGGAAGGACAGAACACAACTCTCTTTTGCCAAATTGGTGCTGGGAACAGGCGCCCTCGGAATGCATGTGCGCCGTGGCTCTCTGCTTCACAGCCCTTGTGAAGACTTTTCTTATCTGCTTGTTAAATAAACATGCAGATAAGAAAAGTCTCCACAGCAGCCGTGAAGCACAAAAAGAAAAAAAAACGCTTGCCATCTGTTTTAATTCAGCCGCTTGTCTTTGCGTCTGGGCTGAGTGAAAACAGATGCGCTTGTCGCAATGGGGCATTCCAAAACTGCAAGGGCGGTAACAAAAATGACGTCCAGCAAATTGAAAGCCAGAATTAAACATAAATCAGGACGCGAGCGAATCATAAACGATTCGGACACAGGGGCGTGGATTTAAGTCCCCTTCTTTCTAGTGTTTACTATAGCTCTCGCAGGCGAGGAGCGCATGCGTGCTCCAACGCCAGGCCGAGACCTAAAAAGGAGGAATGAAGGCGGGAAAATGGGAGTATTAGGGGAGTCAACGAGAGGTTGCTGGAAAGCTAATATACTTCTCAGATAGGGTGACCAGATTTTGACTAAAGCCTTTAGCATTACTTTTATGTCTGGCCTCTCCTTTGTGTAGCCTTGTACAAAAAAACAAAAACACATACACAGATAAATAGTACATTTGTGTGTATATATATATATATATATATATATATATATATATATATATATATATATATATATATATATATATGTGTGTCGGGGTCTGTCCGTGACTATGTGGGGAACACAGTCAGGGACTTGGGCAAGGACTGGGAACAGGGTAGAAAACAAAGACAGAGAGGAGTACAGCGCTGCCCAGGAGCACACAGGAAGTCAGAGGAGAAAAGGGATCCAAAGGGGAAGCCTGTAGAGGTGAACAAGAAGGGTGAGACTCGGAAAGGAAGGGCACTCATGAGGCGGCTCAGCATTCAGAATCACTTAAACCCAGGACGGATGTGCAATACACTTAAACATGAAACAACGTTAACAATAAAGGGGATGTGGGGTAAAGCACTCAGGAGCTCCACACGGTAAGACTGAAGCTCAGTAAGTTCATCACCCACAATTGCTGTTACAGATACTGACTGGAAATACCCACATATAGGATATGTATACAAAGGCAGGGTCTGTGGAGCTTATACCTATGGTGATGTTATAACAGTAACTCAAAGACAATACTCACAGTGAACAAGAAACACCACCTAGGTAGTCAGCTGTGCCCACGGATCCTGGCGATCAAACAGGAACACGCAAGGCGGTAACAGCAAAGGGGTAGGAACTAAACACAAGCACAATAGACAAGGAGCTAGCAAGGAGGAGTGCTTAACAGGAAAGGAAGGAAATCACAGGGCACACTTGGCAGAAAGCAGGTAACAAACATACAAGGCAACAGAAGCGAGACAGCAGAATAGAAAGATAGCAAACTAGAACTGGAACCAAGGAAATGAGATGAAAGGCAGGTACTGGAAAAGGATATACAGAAAGGGAGGCTACAAGGGTATACTAGAATAGTACAGGGTCAGGAAACAAGAAAACAAAGTAGCATAGGATGCAGTGCTGGGGCAAGAATTGAGCAGAGGCTCAGGAGTCAAAGTAGCACTACAGGTCAGGAACAAGGAAATGTAAAGGCTCAGGAATCAAAGAAGCACTGCAAGCAGTGCTGGTTCAGGAAACAGGAAAATGGCTATAGCTCAGGAAACAAGGAGTCAAGAGCGCACTGCAAGCAGTGCAAGTCAGGCACAAGAAATAGCTGAAGCCCAGGAAAAGGAACAGAGACTAACTATAGCTCAGGATACTAGGTAGCACTGCAGGCAGTACTAAGGCAGGCACAAGGAAAATAGCTATAGCTCAGGAACACTGGAAACCAGGTAGCACTGCAGGCAGTGCTAATTCAGGCACAAGGAATAGCTATAGCTCAGGAAACAAAGAACAAGGATTATCTATAGCTAAGGAATCACTGGAAACAAAAAGCTCAGGGAGCACAGGAAACAAGGATCGGTCTCACCGGTAAACAGCTTACAATGACCAACACTGGACTGAAGGGAGCTGGGGCTTAAAAGAGCTCACAGTAATCAGGTGTGAGCAGGCTAGCAGCAGCCAGCCACAGGTGAGCTGAATTCCTCCACCCATCCTTGGCCTGCAGGGGTGGAGACTAAGCAGTGAGCAGGGAATCCTGGGTAATGGAGTTTTCAGGCATGAGTAGGCTGGCTTCACAAAACCCGGCATGGAGTGGGAATGGATGTCCGTTCCCAATAAGTGTCCAAATGGCTGGAAGTCAGGATTTGCATGCAGGGGAGGGTCTGGAAGTTTATTAGAGGACTGGAAAGTCCCCCAGTTCAGCCCCCTGGTGGTGGACACGGGAATGCAGGGAGCAAGTCGTGACAATATGCCACACATTTACAAGCTACACGTACATATGATTAGCTATGGCACAACCTCGACCCTGAGCACCTCTGCCCTTCATCCCCACTGTCTCCCTATCTGCTGCAGCATGCATGTAGCCAAACTCCTCCTGTGCTGCCTGGAAGAAAGAAACAAAGGAGAGCATACCTTTCAATTCTCCTTTCAGGATGAACTGACCTGTGTTCCAAAAAACTGGGACCTGTGTTTAAAATTCAGGAAAGCGTTGGGACACCGGCATAGTCCTTTGAAAACTGGGACTGTCCGGGGAAATCCGAGACGCCAGGTCACCCTATTTTCAGATACCCTCAAAAATGAAGGGGACAGCCTAAATAAGTTCTGATTTACAAAACCAGTGACATCTACCTACTCAAATACGAATCAAATCCCAGCTTAAGAGTAGCTTACACCTATTTAGTAATAGAATAAGTCCTAGACTAACAGGGCCGGACTGGAGACATCAACCAGCCCTGGCAGATTGATGCTCGACCGGCCCTGGCAGCGGGGGAGGAGGGTGCTAGCAAGAAACACCGCTCCCGCTTTTGTTACAGGGAGCCCATATTGCAAAACCTGCCCCCAGTGACAAAACCGGCCCCCTCGGGCACAAAACCGCCCCCACCCCTCCGGCCCATTATGGAAATGCCCGGTGCCTGCTGCGGCCAGTCCGGCCCTCTAGACTACACGTAGGTAAGGTTCCAGGTCAAGAAATTATAAGAAACATAGCATTCTTGTGTCTAAATGCCCGTTGACCACAATAGCCGTTCAACCATATTTAATTAAATATTGATGAGCCTAAATGCAATTTTTTAACCAACTACCAAGGGAAACATACTAAACAGTGCACTGCACTAATGTATAACACTCGAGCTAGGGCTGGACTGGAAACCCAAAGCAGCCCTGGCAAATGTTTTCAGACCATCCCCTGTACGGGACATTAATCACCGGAGTTATCTGAGCACTTTTATGGATTCCTGAAAACTACTGGACTTACAAGGAACTCTGCATCAGGTGCTTTCAAAACTGCTGCACTGCTACATAAACGGCCCCCCCAGTAACAACACTGGTCCCTCACCCTTCCAGCTGCCCGGGTAAACGCCTGATGCCCGGCACCATGCACTCGAGCATTTTGTCGACTGCAGCTCATTGCATTGCATCTCTGATTAATCCACCACAGATTTATGGTTTAAGGGTTGCTTACACCATTCGTTTGTGCACATGGGTATCTCTAGGTCCCAAAAGATCCCTATACCTGCGGGGTCTCCTAGGTTTCTTACTGTTTTCTGTCAGTTTTGACCTCTACATGAGACCGCTTGGTGCTCTACTCACAGATAACTGTAGGCAAAAAACCTGATTGGGAAGGGAATAGGTTCTTAAATCATGGAAAGTTAGACAGCCTATAATTATAAACAAAAGAGATACTTCACGTGATAATCACTAGACGTAGTATATAATAAGACAGCTAAAGCAATTGGTCAGTTGATCATCAAAATACTTCATTCATTGGATCTTTGGGAATTATTCAGTCAGCTATGCAAATCTTTCTCATACAAATCATACACAGAAACAATGATATTACATAACATAGCATACAAAACAAATACAAAGAATAGAAGTCAAAGAAAGTGCAGTAAGGAATGAGTTCTGGTAGACCCGGCATCCTTGGAGTTGCTTCCCCTGACTTCTTGCCTTCTGACCTCCTGTTTTGCTGACTTAATTTTTGCTGGCTTTAGGATTCTGGGCACTTTACCACTGCTAACCAGTACTAAGTGCATATGCTATGCATTCCAAACAAGGAAACATTGGCTTATCCGCAATTGGCATATTTAATTTACTTATAAGTCCCTAGTAGAGTGCACTATTTGCGTCATGGGGCCTGTAAATTAAATGATGCTAGTGGGCCTGCAGCCCTGATTGTTCCACCCCCTCAATGGCCCTGTAAACATGGCTCAGGTCTGCCTCAGCAGAGCCTGTGCATGCAGTTTTAAACTGCCATTTTGACGTGGCAAGTTAACCTACTTGCCAGGTCCAAACCTTCCCTTGTATTACATATAACTCACCCCTAAGGTAGGACCTAGGCAGCCCTATGGGCACAGTGCAATGTAATTAAAAGGTAGGACATGTACTTTTGAGTTTTTACATGTCCTGGTAGTGCAAAACTGCAAAATTCATTTTTCACTACTGGCCTATCTCTCCCAAAGGTTAACACCGAGATAGCCTTAAAACATCTTTTAAGTGCAGTTTCCAATTGGGAAAAGATGGAGATTTTGAGTTTGGTGTCTCTGGACTGACAAATTAAAATCACAATTTATTGTGAAGTCGGATTTTAAATTGTAAGTCTGAAAATGCCACTTTCAGAAAGTTGGCATTTTCGTACTTTAGCCATTTTGTGCCTTTGCCTGTCTCGGAATACACATCTGGGATGGGTGGCAGCTGGGTTTTGTGCATTCCCTCTAGACAGTCACACAAAGGGAGCTGGGGTGTGGCATTTGCATCCTGATGGCCCATCACCAAGCTGATGGGCCTTCTTGAGGTGGATTGGTAGGGAGGAGCTGACACTTGCACCTGAATAGGGGTGTGCCTCTCTCCACACAAAGAGCTGTATAACCCCCTGTAGTGAGTCTTGAGCCATGGCAGGAACCTTCTGATCTTCAAAGGCCTCTTTGAAGTCGCCCCCACTTCAAAGGCACATTTGGGTATAAACACTGGACCCCTGACATAATCAAATTAGGACTTTGCTGGATACAAGGACATTCTGCCCGAAAGAATAACTGCTGTGCTGTAGGAGAGACTGCCACTTTGTTACCGGCATTGCTGTGTTGGCCTGCTGTCTGTCGATTGCTCTGCTGTAGGAGGGGCTGCACTTTGCTACCTGCTCTGCTGTGTTGACCTGCCATCAGCTGCTTCTTGAATGGGAGTGAGAAGGACTGGACCTATTCTCTACATCCTTGAACCCAAGTTTATCCAAGGTCTTGATGGTTTGCCTCCTGTTCTCTGAAGTCTCAGGGTCACAAAAGACTTTTGACAACTCTGCTGGTGCTGCTTGACTCTGCCATCTGTGAGTCATACCCTTGCTTGAGGTGCCCCCCTCCAGTCTTGGGCCTCAGAAGTGGGTTTTGCAGCTGTTTGCTGCAATAACCGATGCAGTGACCCCTTTGCGTCGATCTTAACCCACACAGTAACCTTTTTCCGCTACTGACTTCTAAGCACTGTTTTTAAATTTAATCTTTAAAAATTCATATCTCGATTTCTACTGATTGGATTCTTGTTGTTTTGATCTTGTTTTACTCAGATAAATATTCTCTATTTTTCTTAACTGGTGTGGTCTTTTGTGCGGTCTTTCACTGTGTTATTGTAGCTAAAGTGTTGCACAAATTCTTTACACATTGCCTCTTAAGTTAGGCCTGACTGCTCTGTGCCAAGCTACTAGATGGTGAGCACAGTTTAATTTAGGTTGTGGATCTGATTTACCCTGACTGGGATTGTGGCTTCTGCTTGGACAGCTGGTATAGTCTGCCACAGAGCAATCTCAATTTCTATCATGGTCCATCACCAATTCGTGTTACAATATATAGAAGAACTTCTATACAAGGGATTATATCCAATGGCATTTGGAATATGGTGGAGGGGATATCCATCATATTTGTGACGAGTAACTCATACGCTGAACTCTAAATCAGGCCTTAAGTTTGAAAGATATGCCAATTTTGACCCAAATTATTTTGCCTGATTCTTTTGTCCTGGTCTTTTCAAGAAGAGCTTCTAGTGATGTAAACCAAACCCTTTCAAGGGAAATTTTAATGAGCTTTTTAGGGTAGCATTTTTTAGTTAGCTTGACGGATAGTAGACTTGCATGGTGAAAATAATCATCTCTCGTAGAACAATTCTGGCAAATTCTCAAAAACTATCCATTAGGGAGGTTGTCCCTCAGACATCTTGGATAGAGACTAGTGTAGTTTAAAGCACTATTTTTATCAGTCTATTTTTATATAGTGAAGTGCACAAAGTGTTGTTATTGTCTAGTATCTCAGTATCCAAAAACATTATAGATGATCTACCTTTTGACATGTTAAAGTTGATGTCTTGTAATGGGTTATTTAACCATTGCAGGAATTGATGCAGAGAGGCTTCAGTGCCCGTCAATGCACAGAAGATATCATCTATGAATTTAACCCATAAAATACTTAACTCTGTGTTTCTCTTGGCCTGTATTAAGTACTGCCTGGTTAGAAAACCTAACTCTTAAAGAATTAAAGCTGTTCTGACATTCTTTCGGAGAGCAGGGCATATAGTATGCATACATCTGATTTAGATGCAACATCAATAGCCTGCCTCAGAACCATCCCTGGCCAATTTATTCTTCAAATCTCAAAATCCTCATTACCACAATTTTCCACGAGCTGTATCTGAGACCACGGAGTGCTAATCAGTCTGTTCACTAGAGGCAGAAGCAATGTAAAGGGTACAAAAAGAGAACTAACTGTGAAGGCTCTCCAGTGCAACCGTGAAGGGAATGTTGCTTTGCCCATTCCATCATGACTATTGTCATGTCGTCATGTCGCCATGCCTGTCCTGACTTCGCCCCAAGGTCAGGCATGGCTGTAGGAGGAAGGGGAGGAGCCGCGGGTGGAAGCGGCAGGTTCGCGCCTGAAGGTAGGAGAATAAAAACGTGTCTTCCAGTACGCCCGTGTCTGTGCGTTCCTTGGGCGTGGGGACACGAAACTGGCGACGAGGGTGGGATGCGGAGTCACCCCCCTCTATATTCCCGCAAGATCAAAGGAGGCGCGCGCTGCCGCAAACAAGAGAAGAGCGCCCAAGCAGATGGAAAGAGCGCGAGCAACGGACAGCGCGCATATGCGGCCCGCAATTAAGGAGATGCAACTGAGGGCATAAATCCAAGGCAGAACCACGAAGAGACAGCACGCAAACAGGGGTAAGCTCAGTGACAATGTCCCTGTGATTACTGAAGCATGCCTACATGAGTCCCCTTTGGCGGCCATTTTAAAGTCAGGCACACTGCACCGGCCAAGCTTAGTCCTGACGCGGCGGCCATTTTAAAGTCAGGCACATACACTAAAAAGACTTCTGGGGCCCGCCAAAGTGATACTGAGCTTCTGCAGATGCCTCTGAAGCTTACTGGAGCCACAGTGCGCCCCACCATGTCGGACCTGGACTCTTCGCAGCAAGCCGTGCCTGGCACAGCACATAATGCCCCGCCGCCTGGACCGATACCCAAGGGAGTATCATACCTGCGCCCCCCTGAACCACTACCACTGACGTCTGGTAGCAGCATGTGCTCCGCGTGGAAGAGTTGGCTTGAGGACTTTGAGGACTTCATGAAGGGGTCACAAGTCTGTGACTCTACCCAACAACTCATAGCCCTACGTAATCTTGTAGGTAAAGACATCGGACAAATCATTAAATACCTACCTACGGCCAACGCTGCGTCATATGAGAGCGTGAGAGAAGCGTTGAATAAGAAGTTCCTTCTCAAGCGGAACCTAGATTACGAGCGCTACACATTCAACCTCGCGTCTCAGGAGCGAGATGAACCCATGGGCGATTTTATCTCCCGTCTCAAGCGTCTAGCTCAATATTGCGAATTCGACAACTTCAACACAGAAGACGCGCTGTGTTTACGTATCATTGACGGATGTCAATCTGAATCACTATGCCACCAACTATTGAAGAAGCACTACACTCTAGACGAAATAGAAGAACTCACTCGCATCAATGACCAAGCAGAAGAGCATGCAAAGAAAATGGAGGCCAGTAAAACTGAAAAAAAAAGAACAAGCTCTTCGCGTACAATCTCACACAGAACCGAGGCACCGTCCAGACCGCCGCACCTCGGGAAGATTCACAAGATCACCTCGTACGAAGTCACCCCACCCAGGGATAAAGAACAGTCACTTCCGTAGACACCCTCCACAGTGTTACCAGTGTGGCCAAGATTCCCCGCACACGGATCAATGTCCAGCCATTGGCCAACAATGCCACCGATGTGGAAAAGACAACCACTTCGAAGCCGCTTGTCAAGCCCGGCGCACGGAGAAGAGACAGATCAAGCAAAACGCAGGATCACGTCACCACGTAAGGGCCGTACAAGGACGGAGAGACCACTCGACAAGCTCATCAAGATCCAGTACACAGTCACACAGCTCATACCGATCCCAACGGTCAATGTCCAGAGAGTCATCCTCCCTTACACCCATCTCACAAGACAGTGATGAATATGTATGCATGGTTTTAGATCCGGATAGACTGAAGAACTACCCGCGACTACACATCCGAATGGGAAGCCATTCCGCCAAGTTTGTTGTAGGCACAGGCGCATCGCTCAATTACATTTGCGCCACTGAATACCATGGCATGAACCCGAAACCGAAGCTAGAGCCAGCCGCAGTACGGGTCTACACGTGGATGTCCAGAGAACCACTACCCTGTCTAGGACAATTTCGTACCACGCTGACCTACAAAGACAGGAAAATTCAAGCACAAATCCACGTGATTGAAGGCCCTGAAGCAGCAGACTGTCTCCTCAGCCTGCCAACGGTGGAACGCCTGAAGCTCGTCGAGATCCTGTACAAAGTGGATGACTCGCCAGACATGTCAACAAGTTCCTGAAGCTGTTCAGCGGCCTAGGAAAGCTAGCTCATTTCAAGGTCAAGCTGCACATCAATGAGCAAGTGACGCCAGTGGCACAGCATCACAGGAAAGTGCCTTTCCACCTACAACAAGCGGTAGATGACGAACTCCAAGATTTACTAAAGGCAGACATCATAGAAAGATCAACTGGACCCACTCCATGGGTGTCGCCAGTAGTGGTTGTGCCCAAGAGAGGCCAGGACAACAAAGTACGCCTATGCGTAGACACGCGAGCCCTGAACACAGCCATCGAAAGGGAGCGACACCCAGGACCCCACATCAGCAACATGATCACACGCCTGAACGGGGCGACAGTTTTTTCGAAACTAGACCTCAACAAGGGGTATCATCAGATCGAATTGCACGAACGATCACGATACATCACCACATTCACCACACACCAAGGACTTTTCAGGTATAAGCGCCTCAACTTCGGGATCTCATCAGCTGCTGAGATTTTCCAGGAAGCTGTTCGGCGAGTCATACAAGACATTCCAAATGCCTTCAACTACAGTGACGACATCTTGGTGTTTGGAGAGACTCAGAAAGATCACGACAAAGCGCTAGACCGAGTGTGCCACGCCCTCCTCAATGCCAACCTCACACTCAATCAGGACAAATGTGAGTTTCATAAGTCGACTCTCAAATTCTACGGACACATCTTCTCAAAAGAGGGCATGAGACCTGACCCCGAAAAAGTGTCAGCACTATCGGACACTCCGCAGCCGCACGATGTCAGCGACATCCGCTCGTTCCTGGGTATGGCCAGCTACTGCGCCCACTACATTAAAGACTACGCTACCATCAGTTACCCCCTGAGGGAACTAACTCGACAAGGGCAAAGCTTTCAGTGGTCGGCCACATGTGATCGAGCTTTTAACAAAATCAAGGCAACGGTGAGTTCCGCCATCAACTTAGCGTACTTTAACCCCAAGCGAAAGACAGAAATCACAGTAGATGCCAGCCCTGTTGGGCTAGGGGTGATTCTGGCGCAACGCCACATCGTTGCGTACGCCAGCCGCAGCCTCACCGACACCGAAAAGGCGTATTCCCAACCAGAAAAAGAAAGCCTGGCAGTCGTGTGGGCGTGTGAGCATTTTCACCTCTTCGTGTATGGAAAGCACTTCACACTCATCACCGACCACCAAGCGCTGACAACTATTTTTGGGAACCCCAGGGCGAAGATGCCTCCGCGAATAGAATGGTGGAGCATCCGCCTGCAAGACTACACGTACACCATCATTCACAAACCGGGGAAGGCGGAGAACCCGGCAGATTACATCTCACGGCATCCCCAAGCTCCGATACGAGCGCGACACTCTGTGGCTGAAGAATATCTCCATTTCGTCATCGACCGAGCCTGCCCACCGGCTGTTCCACTAGAAGCTATCATTGATGCATCTGCAAATGATGTCACAATGCAAAACATCATGCATCGTGTTCGCACGGACTCATGGCGACACATAGAAGAACCGAAGATGAGTGACACCATCAACACGCAGGAACTCATGGCATTCAAGCACATCAAAGATGAACTCTCCATCAGTGACAATGGCCTACTACTAAGAGGTCGGAGGATCGTCATTCCCAGCCAGCTGCGACAGGGAATTATAAATCTAGCACACGAAGGACACTGAGGGGTGGTAGCCACGAAGAAAGCGCTGCAAGAGCGCGTCTGGTTCCCTTCTCTTGACCAGATGGTGGAGACCACGCTACAAGACTGCCCACACTGTCAACTAGTAGGGCGAGAAGAACCACACGCTCCTCTGCAGATGTCAGACCTACCAGATAGTGTCTGGCAACACGTAGCCGTTGACTTCTTTGGCCCGCTGAAGTCAGGAAAATACATCATCGTCATCATGGACGAATATTCCCGATTCCCCATCGCTCACCAGAATTCCTCCACCAAAGCGACCACTGTCATACCGGTAATTGACAAAGCATTTGCCGAGTGGGGAATCCCCACGGTGGTGAAGTCTGACAATGGGCCACCTTTTAATGGACAAGAATTTGCAGAATTCGCGAGACACCTGAACTTCAAGCACCGGAAAATCACTCCCCTGTTGCCCCAGGCAAATGGAATGGTGGAGCGATTTATGGCCACCATCAAAAAGACAGTGCAACAAGCTGAGCTAACTCACCGTGATATTCAACCAGCACTAAATGAAGTACTGCGAGCATACAGGACCACGCCACACAGCACCACGAACCAATGTCCCGCCACTCTGATGCTCGGCTGGACCCCTCGCACCTGGATACCAACCACAGACGCCGTCACACAGTCCAGAACTATGACTTCAGACCACGAGACCCTGATCGAAGTGGATCGGACTAAGAAGGCGAAAATGAAGGAATATGCAGACCACCGCAGACACGCCAAGACATCTGACATCCAAGAAGGAGACTGGGTGCTGGTGAGACAAGAAAGGAAATTCAAAACAGACAGCCGTTACCACGATCACCCATTACAAGTAACAAGAAAAAAAGGGACCATGATTACAGCCGAGTCCGGAAGCAAGAGAACGACCCGAAACATGTCACACTTCAAAAGGTGCAACCCGACAGCCTACACTTGGACTCGGAGACCTGACTGGGACACGGACGTGTCAAGTCAAGAAGAGAGCAGCCACGAAGAACCCATACGGGTATCGGAGACCCGTGATCTGAGAAGAGAGCATCCCCACAGTCAATCACGACCCAGCCTACCACGACGGGACATCGGAAGCCCATCCGACTCATTGAAGAACTCTGAGAGAGACTGTTAGACTTGGCATCTTTTGGCGTGTTTCCCCTGACTTTTTGCTTTCTGGCCTCCCGGTTTTGACTCTGTTTTTGCTGATGTGATGATTCTGCGCACTTTCCTCACTGCGGTCCAGTGGGAAAGTGCAAGTGCTCCTGTATAAAATGTGTTATGGATTGGTGTTTCCATGATTGGCCTATTTGGTTTATGTGTCAGTCCCTTGTAAAGTGCACTGCGAGTGCCAGGGCCTATAGACCAAATGCTGTTGGTGGGCTGCAGCACTGGATTGTGCCACCCACGCAAACAGCCCGTAAAGTGTAACTCGGGCCTGCCATCGCAGAGCCTGTGCGCAGCCTGAGGCTGCCATGTCGACTTGGCAAGTGCACACACTTGCAAGTCCCTAAACCTTCCCTTTGCTACATGTTAGTCACCCCTAAGGTAGGCCCAAGGTACCCCTGTGGGCAGGGTGCGTTGTACGCGAAAGGTAGGACATGCCCGGGTGTGTGCGGCATGTCCTGATAGTGAATTACAGCCTAGTTCGTTTTCACTATTGCAAGGCTACCTGTTCCCCCTAGGCCAGAACGGGCGGTTTTGATTATTACAGCTTATAATCCTAACTGACCCCGGGAACATGGTAGAAATTCGAGTTTAGTATGCCTGGACTCAGAATGATAAAATGCAGCTTTTAGTAAGGTTGGTTTTACCATTCTGGGTTTGAAAATACCACTTTTAGAAAGTGGGTATTTTCTTGCCTAACCATCCAAGCCTGCCTCTGCGAGATTGTGTATTCCGTGTCTGGAATGTGAGTGACAGGGGCTGGGGGATGCCAGGAGACAGGGTGAGTCAGCGCAGGGCTGAATAGCCAGATCGACCTGTAGATGGGTGGGAGGGGTCGCACCTGGGCCCTGAATAGGACAGTGCCTTCCCTCCACAATGCTGGCTCCACCTCCTGTGGTGCGTCTGATGTCCCTGGCCTACTCACTGAAAGAAGGGACGGAGACTTGTCAACAAAGTGCTCCAGAACTGGTTTGGACTAGGCAAAGGCCTCTCTGCCTTCAGAGAACAAAGGAATTTGGGATATAAATATTGGGGCCCTGACCCCATGAATTTAGATCTCGCTGGAATCAAGGAACCTGCCAAGACGAAGAGCTGGAAGAGCTGCCAGGAGGAGTACTGCCCCTTTGCTGTGTTGTTGCTTTGTTGGGTTGGCCTGCAGCTGCTGCTTCTGCCTTGGGCAGTGAAAGGACTGGACTTTCTCCAAACTTGTGCTGAGTATCTCCAAGGGCCAGAAACCGAGCTGGCCTCCTGTTAAGAAGTCTCAGGGACTGCAAAGACTTCACAAGCCTCTGGGTACCGCTTCTGGAACGCTGTTTCAGTTGCCACAGAGGAAGGGAACTGCAACCGACTCCGTCAACCGAATCCATCCCTGGCCGGTGACCTGTTTGCACCGCAGACCGCATCGCCCCGCTTCGCATCGCAACCCTGGTCTCACCGTAGGCGACGTCCGACGCCGCCAACATCGAGCCGCTGCTTGCACCGTGACCTGTGGGCACCGCAGTTCGCATCGCTTCACTGGGCCAGCCGGACCAGACCGACACTGTCGCTGCAACTGGCTCAAGAGTCGAGACCGCACCGCATTTGGGGCACCGCTCGCACGTCTGCGACGCACCGCTCCGACTCGCACCGCTGTCCGACGCCAGCTCCCGCACTCCGGCTAGGTCGCCTGCATCGCAACCTGTCAGCACCGCATCGAGCATCGTCTCGCCCTGCATCGCACGCCTTGGACTCACCGACTCCGTCTGCCCGACGCTCATCGAGCCGCTGCCTGCACCGCATCGAGGGACACCGCACCTTGCATCGCTCCGTCTTGCCCCGCAACCGCGACGAACGCCGACCGGCTCGTACACTCCGTACCAGCCACAACGAGAAAAGGTACTGTGACCGAGTCTGTTCACGACTCTGCTGGCCCGTATCGACGCGGTCGGCTGGAACTGTTAGACTCTGTGGTTTTCAGCATCACGGTAGGCTCGGACGGAGCTACCGACTCGTACGAACTTTGCTTTTGTGCTATTCTTGCAAAGAAGAAGTTATCGTATCAAGCATTCATTTTCAAAGTACAGTATTGTGGATTTTTGTCGTAATTGGTCTTGTCTTGAGTATATAAAATATTGGTTATTTTTCTAAACTGGTGTGGTGTCCGTTTGTAGTGCTTACACTGTATTACTGTTGGTTATGTGCAAATGCTTTACACACTGCCTCTGAATTAAGCCTGACTGCTCGTGCCAAGCTACCACGAGGGTGAGCAGGGGTTACTTCACGAGTGTAACAACCCTTACCCTGACTAGGAAGAAGGGTCCCTACTTGGACAAAGGTGCAAGCCCTTGCCAACTAGAGATCCCATTTCTAACAGAGACATTGAACATTTAAAATACAAAAGGGGGAGATGTCATGTCGTCATGTCGCCATGCCTGTCCTGACTTCGCCCCAAGGTCAGGCATGGCTGTAGGAGGAAGGGGAGGAGCCGCGGGTGGAAGCGCCAGGTTCGCGCCTGAAGGTAGGAGAATAAAGACGTGTCTTCCAGTACGCCTGTGTCTGTGCGTTCCTTGGACGTGGGGACACGAAAACTATGCAGATTAGAAAGTTCAAGAACTGCTTGCTTCTGAGTTCACTGAGTTGCCTGTCGATTGAAGGATTAAAACCAGGCTGGGGTCACTCAGCATTTCTGAAGTCTATGATTACGGTATCATTAACAGGGTTTAAATGAACAACAATGATTTACAGGGCTATGAAATTAACAAAAATCGCAAAAGTAAAGACTATTTAAAAACAGGTAATTACTAGTACTTTTAGTGGTGCTATGAGCAGCAGTGTTGATTACTACAAATGTTAGTACTATTAAACATGAGCACTAGCCTCCCACCACAAAGTAAAATATGTGTGATTGTACACTGATGACATTAAGTGTGTAATACATTTAAAGTAGTCATTTTAATATTTTCAAATCCAACCTATGAACCATAATACTAAATTGCTCACCTGAATCTAGAGGTTCTTTATTTCCGTTGGCTGGAATATGTGACTTCTCCTGTGACTGATTCCCAGAATCCGGCATGCTGGAATTCACAGACATCTTGGTCTCTGTTCTTGGCAGGGGTGGGTCTTTCTACTTCATCGTGGTGCAGCGTGTAACCTCTGGAGAGACAGAATAAAACATACTATGGTGAAATTAAATGTACCGAGGATGCTGCAATTCTCCACAACCACGTGAGACCAGTGTGGACCTGTGTGATTATTTGTGAGTGCAGGGATCATCAACTTACGGAAACAATAGACAACTAAGAATGTATCACCGCCTATGCTACCTGCTGGATTCATAATAGAGCCCTTTATGGTTCTTCGTTTCTGTGAACTATTAAACAGAGCGCCTTAGATGTATGGGTGTAGATGCTAGATTATCATTGGCATGAGTCAAAATAACATGACGCCCATGCAAGATATATTGTTGGTATCATGATCCAGGCTAGGCTTGCCATCTGGGCACCTAGGCATTTCCACTTGCAACTGTGACCTACAAGGCTGCATTTCTGGCCGGATGGGCTACCCAGCCTGTCACTGCCCAGTGTCAAGGCCCTGCCCAGCTGCTGCTCACTCACGTTGTCCTTCCTTATGTTTCAGCTGCAACGCTGCAGAGAGCATATGTGTTAAATGCTACTGAAGCTGTTTTTCAGAGTGGCATCTTGTGTCATTAGTCATAAGTGCGGACCTGAACAGCAGATGTGCGGTTATTATGTGCAGAGATTGGGAAAAGGGAGTTCAAAGAGTGGGGGCATCCTG
Organism: Calotriton arnoldi; assembly: GCA_963921515.1. Taxonomy (NCBI): domain Eukaryota; kingdom Metazoa; phylum Chordata; class Amphibia; order Caudata; family Salamandridae; genus Calotriton; species Calotriton arnoldi. The sequence continues at coordinate 454,674 of CAWUFW010012835.1, read as the reverse complement.
ACATTAGTGCTTTCCATACTGAGGCCATGTACAAATTGGCTTAGTAATTCTATTACAAGACCGAAGGGACAATTTTGACTCATCTTCGGTAATTTAAGCACTAGAAGCAAAGAAATTAAACCAATAAAATGCGACTCTACCTCAGGCGACACTTCCAAAACACAAAGGGCTTAACACCCTCCGCAAGTGCTGCTGAGCCTTGTCCAGCATAGCAAAGATTGTGCGTTGCCCAAAATGTTGTTAAAACATTTTCCCCCAAACAAGCTGCACTCTGTATCAGCACCAATGTGTTTGCACGCCGTATCTGCAAGTTTTTGGTACATTTTCATTGCATCGTTCCACGGGCAGAGCATCATTGGCATTCCCCAATAACCACCCTTTTACCAGAAACCTTTGCCTTTTCATACACTTCCCTTATCTGTATAATTGTCCTGGTATACCCAATTTGCCATATCAGTGGAAGGGAGTGGACTACAGTCTCCAGACCAAGGAGGTAAGATGACATTGGGGTCTCCCAGAGTATCTAAAATAGCTGCATATCTAGAAATTGACGCAGTATCAATGGGTGATGCTCACTCTGCACCCTTATAGGACTTTGCAAGTATTTTTCAGGGCTCTTGGACCAAGTCCCCAAACAAACCATAAAAGATCAAACAAATTCACACAAATATAATTTACAAAGGTAATATAATAAAATATTTAAACAATTCATGACCACACGTTAAAACTGTCCTTCATAAAGTGACTTAACTTAATTGAACAACCGCACACTTTTTGGCTTGAGTATAACTGCTCTACTCATCAATTTTAAGACCACTCCAAACCTCGCCTGATTAACGACCCTCCATAGTTTTTCTACAATTTATTGCTAATTTTAAAAAGGAGCACACTCTAAAGCATACTTCACAGGTTTTTAGAACCGGTAGGTTCTCTATAGCTGAGTATTTTAAAATTAGCTTAAGAAATTAGATAAAATAATTCCCATAAAATTTACAAAATACAGAAAATGCAACTGTGATTGAGAAGAAGACCCATCACAAGGACAGACAGGCAACCTAGGTTTCCATTGAAAGACATCCTCTTGGAAACTAAATTATCTCCACACCGTACCCGCCCTAAAATGAAAAAGCATCGATCTCTCCCATGTGGACAAATCTAGGGTTAGATAAAATGGAAGACATGGTGAAGCTAATATTATAAAATATTCCTGCACAGAACTTTCAGCACGCTCTTGATCCAGCTGCTGATTTAGACTGTAGGCACTAAAACTGTTCTTCACTAGTAATTTATCAGATTTAACTAGGGAGAGTGGAGCAAAGAAAAGGTTGGATAAACCTAGTTCATTAAAAGGGCCTACATACATAGTTCAACCATGGGATGGCGAGACCCCTTACAAATTGTAGTCAATCAACAATTACCAACTGTTAGAAATGGGGGCTCTAGTTGGCAATGGTTTGCACCATTGTCCAAGTAGGGACCCTTCTTCCTAGGGGGATACACTTCTAAAATAACCCCTGCTCACCCCCTTGGTAGCTTGGCACGAGCAGACAGGCTTATCTCAGAGGCAGTGTGTAAAGCATGTGTGCATGCATGCAGTAACACAGTGAAAACACTACAAATGGACACCACACCATTTAAGAAAAATAAGTCATCTTTATCAAAATCAAACAAGACCAAAACAACAAAAATCCACAATACAATAATAAAAATATGACCTTTAAAAGATAGAAATAGTTCTGTTCTGTTCAAAGCAAATTGCAGATGCGACACTTTTCACACAAAGTATCTTGGATGCGACACGCGCACAAACGAAAACTGTTGCAGGGAAGGTGAGGCGTCGGTTCCTTACGCCCATGGAAGGTGATGCGTCGGTTCCTTACTTTAGGGGAGGTGATGCGTCGGTGCCTTACTGCCACATAAGGGCAGTGATGCGTTGGTTTCTTACTGTGCGGGGAGGTGATGCGTTGGTTTCTTACTGCGGCCCCGGTGTTTTTGCAGGTGTGGTGCCCAGATGCAATGCGTGAGGATTGGGGATGCGTCGGTTCTTGCAGTCGCAGTCCCACGATGCATTGGTTCTTGCAGCCGCACAGCGAGGCCAGTGTCGGAATGGGTAAGGTGATCTCGGAATCCGTGGATCGGTGAACTCGATGTGGCGTGCGGCAATTTCTCGAGCTGCGGGCAGGCGCTGTGTCGGTTTCTTCGGCAATGCATCGGAAACAGGTGCGGATGCGCTGCGATTCTCTCCGTTGAGTTGCTTTCCCAGCTCCCAACAGCAGGAACAACCTCCAGAACAGCAGCAAGCACCTCCAGAACAGCAGCAAGCACCTCCTGGCAGCTCATAACTCCCAGCAAGGAAGTTCAGGGGAGCTGGGGTTGAAGTCTTTGTATCCCTGAGACTTCAAAAACAGGAGACACACTCTACTTCAAGCCCTTGGAGATCTTCCTCAAGCAGGGGACACAGCACACAGAAAAGTCCTTGTCCTTTCCTTGGCAGAAACAGCCACTGCAGGCCAACCCCAGATAGCACACAGCAAAGGAGCAGTACTTCTCCTGTTTCTCCAGCTCTTCTCCTTGGCAAAGGTTCCTCTGGAATCCCAGAAGTAATCTAAAAGTCTGGGGTCTGGGCCCCACTTTTAATTGCATAAAATCCTTTGTTCTCTGGTGGCAGAGAAGCTCTTTGCCCAGCCAAAACCAGTTCTGTCCTCTCTGTCGCAGCTTCCTGGCAGGAGGTGGAGACAGCATTGTCAAAGGTAGACCAGGCCCATTCAGGTGTGAAAGAAATCTCCTACCCCTACTCTGAATGCAGCCCAGGTCTATTCAGCCCAGCCCTGACTCACTCTGGAAAGGCAGGACACACCTCACCCCCCCAAGTGGCTGTCTGAACAGAATGCACATCCCCAGCCCCTGTCACTCCAAAGCCAGACAGTCAATACTTAAACCTAGCAGAGACACACAGGATGGCTAAGCAAGAATATACCTACTTTCTAAAAGTGGTATTTTCAAACCCAGAATGCAAAAACCATCCTTACTAACAGATGCATCTTTATATTCTGAGTTCAGGCATACTAAACGTTATCTTCCTATCTTGTCCCAATGGGAAGTTATATTTATAGGATGTTATAAATGAACTCACATTCTATCCTATGGGACAGATAGCCTTTCAATAGTGAAAGACAAAATTGGCACTATTTCACTATCAGGACATGCAACACACCTCAGGGCATGTCCTACCTTTCACATACACTGCATCCTGTCCACAGGGGTACCTTCGGCCTACCCTTAGGTGTGACTCACATGTTAAGAAAGGGAAGGTTAGGGCCTGGCAAGTGGGTGCACTTGCCAAGTCGACAGGGCAGTATCAAACTGTGCACAGACACTGCAGTGGCAGGTCTGAGTTACATTTACAGGCTGCTCATGTGGGTGGCACAATCAGTGGTGCAGGCCCACTAGCAGCATTTGATTTAAAGGCCCTGGGCACACACAATGCACTGTACCATGGACTTACCAGTAAATCAAATATGCCAATCATGGAATCACCAATCCATAAATACAATTTACAGGGAGAGCATATGCACTTTAGCACTGATCAGCAGTGGTAAGGTACCCAGCGTCATAAAACCAACAAAAACAGGGTCTAAAACAGGAGGCCAAAAAGCAAAAAGTCTGGGGATATGCCCGCAGGAAAAGCCAGGTCTAATACCTACTGATTGAAACTAGTTTTGGGGTTGGTCCAGACACTGATCCAAAGCAGGAGAGGGGTCAACCTGATAATTTCGGAGATATATAATAAATTCAGCTCCAAATGTAAAATAAACGAGGAACTCAAGAGTGGAAGATTAAGAAGTCGTCTGCAAATACGATTTTCTTTGGTTTGCAAAATGAAAGGATTTTGGGTAGCCCCAACTCCCAGGGCCATACATAGCCTTTTTAGAAGTTTTTTTTAAAAGGAGAAAGTGGGCCCTTCAAGGATGCGTGAATAAGATTTAAAATCGCACCAGCAGTCCTATGCCATAATGGGAGATCCCCCAAAATTAGTCACTAAGAGCCCGATTATGATATCGGGTGGTGGAACTGCCGTCCACTGTTGCGGCGGTCAGGAGACCACCTGACAAGCAGTGGGTGGTCTGACTGCGCAGTTACGATATGACCGCCGAGGTGGTGATCGGAAAGTGCTTATTTACACTGTGGCTTGTGCTACTGCCCAGGAAAAGGACCGGAGCACAAGCCGCAGTGTATATGAGCACGTTTTACACATCCCTGCACCATGTGCCATGCACCATGTGGTGCATGGATTTATGTGGTGCACTAAATATGCACCCAGGGCCAATTTGCATTGCCCCGAAATGGATGGGGGCCCTGTTTGGGGCCCTCAAAGTCCATTTCAAACAGCCTTTTCATGGCAGTCGAACCCTCATGAAAAGGCTGTCAGAAAGGAGATCGTAATCCCGACTCTTGTCAGGACTATGATTCCGACTGCTGCCCCGTCAGGATCAGATGATCCTGTCGGAGGCAGTGGTCTTTCCCTCCAAACGCTGCTGTCCGACATTGTAATCAGGCTCTAAGTCCAGACTACCCTTAAGGTAACAAATGCTTCTACTAAACTACTAAGGGCTTTGGGGGTCCTGGCCATCAAAACAGCCTTATTGGTGTACAATAGTGCCGGAACCATGGTATTTCCAATTTTAGGTACACTGACAGTAGCATCTCCCAAGTGGGAGCATAAACTATTGACGTATAAAATGAATATCTATAATATCATTAACCACAAAGCCAAGTGGTTTGCAAATGTCACCATAACCCACATATGGCAAGATAGGACCCTATTCCACGTTACCCATTTTGTATATTACAGGATTATTCTGTGTTTTGCCTTTTATTGCTGCCCACTATGGACAGTGATAGTAATTAAAATATTTTGGTTTAAGTTTCAAATAATATTGTCAGAGAATGAGCTGCATAATTCGAATATTTTGCCACACAAGTAAGAAAAACGTGACTCATTATTTGGCCCTCTATCTCGTACAACCCTAGTAGACCACACGTTGGTAAAGCTCTGCAGTGTGTTTTAGGGGTTGTATATGTAGATAGATAGATAGATAGATAGATAGATAGATAGATAGATAGATAAACATTGGATAATAAGAATACTCAGATCTATTTTACGAGTTTCCAAGAAATTAGGCAATTACAAGGGTGTCAAACATTGCCTCTCACACATACAGCAATATATGAATCCAAATTCTCCACCTCTGCAACCAATGAAAGAAAATACACCATCATGAACAAACTAGTAGCTTGCCAGAGAAGGTGTTTCATTTTCTTGCAAGAAATCCCACACCAAATCACCCTCATTGTTACTGTTGCCCTTTTTTGCATTGACTATTGAAATGAATCCAATATGGTCTCCACACCAAAAAGATTTACACACTCCAAAGAGCACAACTCTGTGTTGCTCATCTTCTATTCAGATTTAAAAAACTACAGACCTCTTACTGCTTATTCTTATTTTATTCCACTGGCTGCTCGCTAAGCAGAGGATTGACTTCAGAATCCTTAGCTTCGTTCACATTTCTACACAGTTTTTTCACAGTATCACCAGTACTACAGCTTAGCCCATACCCACGTTAGTGCTTCCTTTTCATCCATATCAGATACCCAATATGGGCTTCTGAGAAATGCCTTCATCTCTTCACCCCAAGATTCAAGCCGACCGGAGAAAGGTCCTTTACTCTTTGGAATTCTTAGCTTCTGTCTCTTCTCCAATAAACCGATTGTGCTTGATGACTCTGTTCTGTCATAAAGACATCAGTCAGGACTTAGAGGTCAATTGGAGTTTGGTAAAGCAAGAATCTGCTATAAATTGGCAGAGTTCCCACTAGCAAATCTCATGGTTTACAGCCTCATTTAGAAGTAGTGCAAGCCCTTGGTTTCAAATGGCAGAGCCTTGGCAGTCTCTGCCATCTGAAACCCTTGACAGGCTGCCAGTCAATCACTGCACTTCTAACTCCAAGTAGCGGATGACCCGTCCTACTTAGAGCAGGGTCACCATCATTGAGTTTTCCTTCCTGGGCCCGTTATAAAAAGCACGTTGGTCACAACAAGGAAAATATGAAAATGTCTCTGATGTGCAGGGGCAAAATTCCCTGCATGTCACAGAAACTTATATTTTGCTTTTTAGCAACAAATATCTGCTTAAGGGATCTGGTGAAAAGCAAAACATTCTGCAGGTTATACTAAAGGAGGATATAAGCACAGCTAACTCCTGGGCTGAATATTTTGAATCTGTCCTAAACAACCTGAGTTTAGACAATATCTGGTCAATTATTCCATCAAAATCTGCATTGCGCCTTGAGACCCCCACGGGTGAGTAGCGCGCTTATAATACCCTGATTGATTGATTGCAACATATGGAGTCTCAGTCATCCTAATTTCTCAGGAAACTGATTTAATTTAATTCTTATAATCAATATATGCTGATTAAATCAACGAGTCATACAACTCATTGTCCATGTGAAGGAAATTGGGTTACTGGCTGAGGGAGAAACACAAGCAAATCCCAAATTAACTTGTGCTTAATTTGTGCCAAGCTACCATCTGGTAGCTTGGCACAAAAGAAGGTAGCCTTAACTTAGAGGCAGTGTGTGAAGTATTTATGCAGCACTTTAAACAGTAATAAAGTGAAAACACAACACAAGAAAAACCCCACACCAATTTAGAAAAATAGAGCACAATCTATTTAGCACCAAAACAACAAAAATCCAATTAGTAGAACCAGAGATATGCAATTTTATAGATTTAGATAAAAATAGTGCTTAAAAGCAAAATGCGCCAACTGTGGTTGTCTGGTCATACAGGGACCAAGGTAGGCCCACTAAACAAAGTACCTTATGTCCTAGTTTGTGGAGCATTGCGAGATGCAGCATCGAGGATGCGTCATGCAGCGGTGGTTCCAAGGAGCTGCAGGGTGCGAAGCAGAGTCCTACGTCATGGATGAGTCATGCAGCGGTGGTACTGAGGAGCTATGGGCTGCAATGCTAAGTCCTGTGTCGAGGATGTGTTGAACAGCATAGGTTCAGAGGAGCTGTGGGGCCCTCCATCAGGGATGCATCATGCAGCATTAGTTCCGATGTGACGCTGCGAGGAGGTATGTTGCACTGCTTCAGTTCTGCTCAAGTCCACAGCTGGGCTGGCACCTTCAGGCCCACTTCCAAGAGTTCAGAACTGGGGTGACACCACTAGGGGGGCAGGATTTATATCAGGCACAGTCCAGGTGCAGGGTTCAAGGTGGTTGGAGCCTTTTCTGTCCCTCAGGCTCTGATCAGGAGGTCAGCCAACTAGCCCTAGAAGTCACTCTGATGGTCATGGGTTAAACATGCAGGTCCAGTCCTTCTCACTCAGGGAGCAGGGCAGCAGTGCAGCAGAGTAGCAGGGTAGCAGAGTAGCAGTACGTCTTGCAGCAGAGCAGCACAGCAGTATTCAGAGTCTACCACAGGTCCAGAGGTGCACTGACTATTTTGGTATGAGGGTCCACTATTTATCCTTGGTGGTAGTTTTGAAGTAGACATTTCTAAAGTACTCCCCAACAGAGGTGCCTGGAATGTCCTGTCGCCCTGCCCTGGCCTCAGCTTGTCTGGGGGCACAAATGGCTAGTGTGAAACCCTTTGTGAGTGTGCTGAGGCAAAACCTTTGTGATGTGTAAGTGTGGTAGGTGACAGCTCCGCCCCCTATCAAATCAGAGATGGCCCATCCTGCCAACAGCTATTCCCCTTTTGTCTCACTGTCTGGGAGCAGACAAACTGCCAGCCACACCTATTCGAGTGACCGAGGATACAGGCTGCGGGCTCCAAGTGGTTGGTACAAGAAAATCCCAACTTTCTAAAGGAGGCATTTTTGGAATTGTGATTTAAAATCCAACGTTTGCCATTAAAGAGGGTTTGAAATCGCAATTCTTTAGAGATCAAACTTAACGTTTTTACCTGGTCCCAATTGAAAGTTAGCACTTATTAAATGGAATAAGGTAACCCAATGTTATCCTATAAGAGAGGTATGTAGTGAAAAAACTAATTTAAAATGTTCTAAAAGTTAAGAGTACACTTCCCACTTTTTAAATATGCTTCACCCTGCCTCATGGGCTGTGTAGGGCCTACCCTAGGAGTCACTTATATGTATTAAAAAAGGATGATTTGGCAAAAGGTTTATTTAAAACTGCATACACAGGTCGCAATTAACCCTGGGCAAAGCACTACGCTACGCTCGCGTAGTTTGCGAAGTTTGCGCTACTTCGCACAACGCGAATTGCACGTAGCACAGTGCAAACACGCGTAGCGTAGTGCAGCGGTCATTTTTGCTTGCTCGCGGTCCTCAACGTCAAGTTGGCGACCGCGAGCAAGCAAAATGACATCCCGGCGAGACTTTTTCCTCGTTCGCGATCAGCAACATCAAGTTGCCGATCGCGAGCGTGGAAAATAAACCTCCCGGCGAGATTCTCAACGCGGGGAGGTCAGGTTTCTCATTGCGAGTGGTCGCGTTTGCTCGCGACCGCTCGTGATGAGAAACTACCAGTCCGCGTTGAGAAAGCTGCCGCTCGAGTAAAAATCTACTCGAGTGGCAGTAAAAGACAGCTCGAACTGTGCAAGATGCCGTTTTCAATGATTGCACAGTGCGGACAAGCATCCGGCACTGTGCAATCATTGCGAACAGTGCACTACGCAGTTCGCGTAGTGCTACGCGTAGCTCGCGTAGTGCGAACTGCACTTTGCGTAGCTTTGCGTAGCGCTACTTCGTGAACTACGCCCAGGCTTAGTCGCAATGGCAGGCCTGAGACATGTTTTAAAAGACTACTTAAGTGGGTGGCACAATAAGTGCTGCAGGCCCACTAGTAGCATTTAATTTACAGGCCCTGAGTACATGTAGTACCACTTTACTAGGGACCTAGAAGTAAATTAAATATGCTAATCAGGGGTAAGCAAAGTTTACCATTTTCAAAGGAGAGAGCACAAGCACTTTAGCACTGATTAGCAGTAGTAAAGTCCTAAAAGTCAACTGAAACAGGTTCAGAAAACAGGAGGGGGAAGGCAAAACGTTTGGGGATGATTTTGCAGAGAGGAGCAAGTCCAACACCATGCTATATTATTTTAAAGAACCATGGAACAGATCTTTGTGAGTTCTAACAATGAGAATGTGTGTTTTTATTTGTTTTTTTTTTCCAATGAAGGCGTCTGGAGCTGAATGGATTAAATATCTGAATGTGTCACAGTACTGTAGGGTCTGCCAATAGTATAAGGAATCTATTATGCTACATCTATCCCGTTGTTCTGGAGTCAATAAAGACAGGCTTGCCTTTTGAAGACCTAGGTTTTAAAAAATGTTTTCTCCAAGTACATACTGAACCATGGCTATGGCGTAGAAGGGTGGGAAATAGCAGTGACGATATGGGATGGAAACACATAGTGGCAGGACCAACCAAGATTGCGCGAGCTTGCTGGAGAGATTAGAAAAGAAATGTTGAAGATGTTTTATTGTTAGGTGCATTTGCATGTACGTTACTATGTACAAGCAGAAATAAAGACTACAAAAAAAAGAAAGCCTTGACATTTTGTTTGAATACAGGTAAGGTGTCCGATTTCTCATGCTCCATAACAATTTTAAATATGGTTTTTAAGAAACTGGATAACTGCCCATTGGAGAGATTATAAAATGAATATGTCATCAACCAATTTTAATTGTTTTAGCATATATATTTGGAAATATGTCTCTAATTCGGTAGTTTTATATAAAGCATCGTTGGAATTACATTTGTAATGATTTTTGTTATTTACTGCAATATAAATCTCTCTATCCATCCATCCATCTATGGTGAAATTTCGAAAGCGAATGCAGAGTGGGTGGAAAAAACATGGTTGCCTGATCGAATTTCATATGTGATGAAACTGAACTCGCCTCACTGGTGGAGGCGCTGTCATGACGGAGACCACCACCAAGCAAGGAGGTACTCATCTCTAGATAAGGCAGGCGGTCCTTTACACATTACAGGCATGACTTCTGCATCTCCTGGCAGCATCAGGGGCTATATGCCCACGTCTAAATGACACCCTCAGCTTGAATTCTCCTTACGTTTGCAAATAATGCTTTCCTGTCTTCGTTTCCCGAATGCCCTCAAGCTGCTGTCTGGTTGGCTTAGCTTTATACAGAAACAAGAAATATAAATCGAATAAAATGAAATTAGATATATATATATATATATATATATATATATATATATATCCACTCCAATCCTGCTCCACACTTATTCACGAAACAGGCACCAGCACGCTGGGTGAGAATAATCACAATCTATTTTACAGTTGGCTCCTGACGCGTTTCGGTGGTAACACCACCTTATAAATATATACACACACTCACACACATATATATATATATATATATATATATATACACACACATATACATATATACACACACACATATACATATATACACACACACATATATATATATATATTTATTTAATGGTGAATACTGCAAACCTATTCATCACTATTGATATCCTTGCCATTTATAAGTCGGCTCTTTTGAACAGTGACTATTTTCGTTTCATGTTGATGGCATGAATTTACATATATATTGCCTGAAGCCCGGAGCCTATCTGCTTTATGTTCTCATAAAGAAATATTTATTTTAGCTGTTAAGAATTTATTCTAACACCATTTCATTTTATGAACCATTTCTTTTGCATTTATGATATTGTTTACTGTACTATCTATCACATTACATTATGGTTTGAGAATCATTTCAGTTGCATTTTGACCTTTACTGATGTTGCTTCGTTAATGATAGATTCCCAGTCTGTTGGTGCCCTCAGTATACGTCCAGATGGCTGCACAGGGAAGCCTTTTTAGATCCATGAGTTAATGCTGAAATGGGCTCAGTTGTAATTCCACCTATTTCAAAGACTAACTATCCTAAAAAGGTGAGCGCAATTTGCATACATTCATTTGCTTCTCTAGTTGTACATGACCCGTTTGCAGGGTAATTTACACCTTGGTACAAACGTTATATGCAGGTGATTTACAACTAGGTGTAAATGAATGTAGACAGCAGCACACGTGGCATTCGCATCGCATTTTAATTTCATTACTACCCTATGGGCAAGCATGGGCGTCCGCAGAAATTTTTCCAGGGGGGGGCAAAATGTTAACATCATCACCATCCTCCGACATGATGTGTGCCAGGTGGGGCACAAGAAACACTGGGGCGCAGGAGGAGCCATGGGGGGCAGGAAGCAGGCCGCATATGTTCTCATACACCATAGGGTTGTTGTGCCACAGCCATCTCTTTCTTTTGTGGCACCCCAAAATCCATACCCACCCTGGTCCCTAAAATTACCCCCTTTCACCCCAAAACCCATACCCACCCTGAACCCTAAAATTACCCCTGCCCCCCCCAAAACTCATACCCGCCCTGAACCCTAAAATTACACCCCTGGCACCCCAAAACCCATACCCACCCTGAACCCTAAAATTACCCCCTGGCACCCCAAAACCCATACCCACCCTGAACCCTAAAATTACCCCTGCCCCCCCAAAACTCATACCCGCCCTGAACCCTAAAATTACCCCCCTGGCACCCATAACCCATACCCGCCCTGACCCCTAAAATTGTCCCTCTGGCACCCCAAAACCCATATCCACCCTGAACCCTAAAATTACCCCCCTGGCACCCATAACCCATACCCGCCCAGACCCCTAAAATTGTGGCCCTGGCACCCCAACACCCATATCCACCCTGAACCCTAACATCACCCCCCTGGCACCCATAACCCATACCCGCCCTGACCCCTAAAATTTCCCCCCCTGCACCCCAAAACCCAAACCCGCCCTGAACCCTAAAATTTCCCCCCTTGCACACCAAAACCCCTACCCGCCCTGAACCCTAAAATTACCCCCCTGGCACCCCAAAACCCATACCCGCCCTGACACCTAAAATTGTCCCCCTGGCACCCCAAAACCCATACCCGCCCTGAACCCTAAAATTTCCCCCCCCTTGCACCCCAAAACCCCTACCCGCCCTGAACCCTAAAATTACCCCCCTGGTACCCCAAAACCCATACCCACCCTGAACCCTAAAATTATCCCCCTGGCACCCCAAACCCTAACCCACCCTGAACCTTAAAATTACTCCCTGGCACCCTAAAACCCACACCCACCCTGAACCCTAAAGTTACCCCGGGCACACCAAAAGCTGAACACTACATTCTGATTGTGTATCGCGCCGTCTCCCTGCTCAGGAGGATCTGCTGGTCCGGATCTGCTCGCCCTGGTCCGGTTCTGCTCGCCCTTCTCTGGAGCTGTTCTGCCTGCCCTGTCCCTCTTCCGGACCCACCGAGCCTGCCTCCGTGCACACTGCCTGGACCTACTCTGTCTGGCCTGGTTCTTTCTCCTTTGGACCCGATGTCTTCACTGGCGGAGTTAGGACACAGGTCTCACTTCTCTGAAGCTGCTCTCCCCCACCCAGGTCCCCCCCACCCCCCCTCCACTTGCTCTCTCATCTTCCTTCCTCCCTACTTCTCGGTCTCTTTCCCCACTGCTTCTCTCCCTCTTTCTTTCCCCCTCTTCCTTCACTCTCACCCCCCCACCGTATCCGTCTCCCCGACCCCACCAAGTCTTCCTCTGTCCCCCCCTCTCTCTTCCTCCTCCTCATGTCGGTGATAGGGAGCCCAGGGCAATCTCTGAAAATGCGATCTGGAGGTGACGTTAAGTGTGAAAGCACCAAGGTGTGAACCGGGAGAAGAGGCGGGGGAGGGGGTGGGCGGCAGGTAGAGGGTCAAAGGGGGCACTGGCTCTCAGAGAGGTGAGAAGGGGCGGGGAGCAGCCTGAGGACAAAAACAACACCAGAGCAAGAGGCAGACGCTCCGCGGGGAGCCTGGTGTTGTAAAATGAAGAAACGCACACTTCTTAGCACAACAAAGCAGCGAAGGGCGCCTTTCACTAGAGCCAAGAACCAGACCCATCGCGAACAAACAGCAGCCACATGAGAAACCAGCCGTGTCATGAAAACAACAAAGGACAGAGACAGACGGCTGCCAGCCGAAACCTGGAACTACAACTTACACTTTTAACAAAAGGCAATTCCTGATGCAAGCACCACACGCCAGAACACTATAAATATATAAATCTCCCATCAATGCACACCTGAGAGGAATAAAAAGATGAGCAGCAAACTAAGGCAGTGACTGACAGACACTAAGCATGGGCGTCCGCAGGGGGGGCAAGGAGGGGCGCTCCAGGGGGGGAAAGCGCCCCTCCATGCCCCCCCCTGCGGACGCCCGTGTGGGCAAGTATTTTTACTACCATGTAAGTCCTGATAGGGACTGCCCGCGTAAATGCAGAAGTGATATTTACACTCTGCTGCTATTTGGCACTAGTGCTACAAAGTGTTCACATTTCATTGGCTCCCTTTCAGAAGCAGCGCTCTTGTTTGGTTAACATGCTTAGATTGGCAGCCCCTTAGCTGTAAATGGGACAGCTCATTCATGACTATGTGTAAAGATCCATGTTATTTACACAAGAGGACACATTATGAGAATGCAGTAAACTTACCAGCCTATCTCCTCATTGTAATGTATTAGTCCTACATGCACATAATGTGTTTATAGATGTCATGGTTACATTAATTATGCACTTCTTAAATTCACATATAGGAGTCTATGCATTATTTCTGCACCATGCAGGATGCATTTCTGGCGTCTGTCCTCTCTGTGAATGACTCTACAGGACAAAAAACCATTATCGGTCCCAATTTGGGCACATGCCCAGGTGTCTGCCTCAATAGTCATTCAAGAGTCAGTTAATGAGCACTTACCAGTTTATGACCAAGCTGCAGGTTATAAGATATCAGTAATCTTACAGTAAACCAACAATATAAACAATTATGATAAATGATCCTGGACTGAGCAGGGCACAAAACATCAGATCATCATGAGCCAGTATGCAAGGGCGGTCTTACGCTTTTCTAGCCAATGTGAATGACGACTAATTAAGCCTGCCCTCCCAGCCGAACAAATGAAAGCCCTAGCTGCAGCTTCATACGGAGCTGATCTTTGGTATACAGTGACGCACCACAGATTCACAAAATTGAAAATCAATTTCTTTGGCGCTTACTGCACCTCGGGGCAGGGACCCTGTTGGCTGCACTAAGGCTACAGCTGGGTTTGTGTAGCATGGAAGCAATACCGGCTCTCAAACCAGTATTGTACCAGATTATTCTTTGGGCTAATCCTAATCTAAAGAACTACTTCAAAACTTTTTGTGATACCTGGAAGAAAGGTGCAACACAAAAACTGCCCTGAATTAATCAAACTGCATCCACATCAAAAGATCTAGCCTATGTGGAGTACTGGTCCCACCCAGCGGGGAGGAGTTGTTCAAGCCTGTAACTAATCAAAAAACAATATGGATCCTCTGTCAATCAAACTACGCCAAACAAGGAGGCAAACTAATGTCTCAGTTTTTGGAAGTTAAGTCCAGTGCTGCATTCGAAAAATAAATGGACTTAATTTACCTAGAGTTAAAGGTCATTATCGTGAGGGTTAGACTAGACACATTACCGGTGACGGCCTTCATGAAGCAACGGTTGAATAGCAAAAGAGGCACAAGTGTTTGTAACTGAATGGCATTGGGCGAGGGAATGGTTATGCACTTTATGCTTCTTTGTACTAAACCATTGCGGTAAGGAGAATGCTTGTACGTCCCCTGTTCAAAAAATCAACATCAGACATTGCAAGGATGCAATGTCCTCATGCTACCAGACGGATTCTGAAGTTTTTCATCCTGGTAGACTCCTATCTCCTTGCAGCATGGAAGGTTACTAGACCTGGCCAATCCTAGACCAGCTGTTATTCCTGCACGAGGGGCGCCACAAAAGATGGACTGAATTAGGATCATGGTTTCAAAAGATGCAGATTGTAAATTGTCACTTTTTTGATTTCTCCTCATGATCTAGAAACGGTACACAAAAGCAATAGTATTTGCATGATATGGATAGTGCATTTGTACACCTGGAGGTCCAGGCACTATCACGCAGCTTATGATACACCACACCAAAAAAATAGAGCCAAGTGACTGGTTTGTGCATTTGCACTTGGGGTGGACTTGTTGTTGCTATACATTTTATGCTACCTTACACAAATGTTAGACAAAGTCAGACAAAGAACATGCTTCCCAACCACCTCTTTCACAAAATATCAGACAAGGCAGGAATCTAATATTCTCATGCCAACATCTGGGCATTGTAATTGTCATCATAGTGTTGACATTTTGCTTGTCATTAGCCCAGGAGTGTCTTGAGAGGGCTCTGGCCCTAGTTCTGGGAGGGGGTGCAGAGTCTTGATGACCTGTGACCTTTGTTTCACATCGCCTTGATTGTTGCCGTTCAAATGATTTACTCACATATTCTAGCACAAAGAGCTAATTTCTAATGTTGATATTGGGTGGTTTTTATGAGATTGTGTTTTTATTGTAGGACTTTTTTAAGCTGAAACAATGAGGGATTGATTGACAAAAACAATATCCTATATGTAGACAACACAAACATTTTCTTTGTATTAGGCAAATAACCCCAACTCATCCACTTTTAACAGACTATTAACATATGATCTCTTTCAAATGCAAAATGGATTGTCAGCCAACCAACTAAAAGGAGAAAAACGGCATCTTCTATTTGTGAGTCTGTAAACCATGACCACAACCCCATTCATCACGCCCTCATACGTATTACTGATGTCCAACGTGGCAAGAAGACGGAAAACCTAGAAGGCCCGTTTTTACTCCACCTTCTCCTACAAACCCGTAGGCGGCTTTCCTTCACGGATATGATTTAGTGTAAACACTTATAAAAGTATGCAAAACAGTTCAATCATTGTATATGAGCCAGAAATCTCCGTTCCAAAAATATTGCATTCACTGACATCCTCCAGAAATCTCTGTTCTTAAAAACGAGACAGCTCACTCAACAACTAACTGCAAATGTACAGGGAAACAACCTTGCTTACTGAAGGCCTCCAGTTCTGTTAAAGATTGCAATCACTCATGCCCATAGTGATATGACTGGTAATGTCATTTCTGTTATCATTAGTCATGTCATCAATGATATGATTTGCGATGCCATCAGTGATGTTATATGTGAGGTCATGAGCCGTTTATTTTAGGGGCGCAGGATATGGTTCTTGTATGGTACCAGAAATGTCAGGGGTTTTAACATTTTGCAACTGAACAGTAACATCACTTTAACTCTCATTTTACAATAAATTTCTTTTTTTCCATGAAAAGAGAAAAGTGAATGCACTACATTTATAGAGCAATTCTTGTGTCTGTGGTTTAAGTGAATATCATTTTATTTTTTAAAAGGAACATTTTCTTGAGTTGTTAGGTTTTATGGATGTAGGAGGGGATTGTATTATCTTGTGATGGTGGGTAAGTGGAAGTAGAAAACTTTATTTAGAAGATTAAAATCATGATAAAACAACAACCTCATAAAAACAATACATTAATTAGCTTCTAAACAAATGCTAATGAAAACGTCTAAAAGCAGGCCGTAATCCAATATTTACAAACTGGGTGTGAGGTGATGAAGATGATAACGGTTTATGTTAATAAATTGTCTCAACAGAAGCTTTCTCAGTCCGATTTTGTGCTTGGTATACATGGTTACCTCACTGTGTTTCAAAATGTCTGAGAGAAAACACAGACATGATTAGACATAAACATATGCAATTTGTTAGTGTCATGTGCTTCAGAGGTGAGCAATGCTACTCCTTTGATACCTAAAAGAAAAATGCAGAGGCAGAAACAATATTTGCCAGATGGAATGTGGGGGGAATGTATTGGCCTATTAATGCTATACCAATGTCAGCTATATAAAGGCTGAAGAGAATTAGTGCGGAGCACAGTCTTGCTTCAGACCTCTGTTAGTAGGCAACTGCTTAGAAATTTGAGTGCTATTCTAGGTTTTTATACCTGTGCCTTTGCCATAAAATGAAAATAAATAAGTAAAAAAAGAAAAATGCAAAGGCCGTCACCTACTTCAATTCTGACTCAGGTGTTGGTGTATAAAGAAATGATTGGTCTGAGTAACGGGGCTGGTGTTTCCAAATCATTCCATAAAATTCCTTTATCTACACCATCAAACATTGCAGTATAGTCAGGGCCACTGGAATTATGCGAATGTGCTGCCGCTGAGATTTTCATATACGTATAGATTTGCCGCATTTGCCACATAATACATAATCTACAGAATTTAACAAAAAAAATAGTTTCTAACTCAAACGTTTCAAAGTTTACTAAAAATGCAGCGACATGTTGCAGCGCAGTGGAAGGCCCTTTGCAAAAGCTGGTCGGTCACCTTTCGGTTGCTTATTGCTATATTTAGGTGTTAAATTGGTACTTATGAAGTGCAGCGAACAGTGGTAACAAGTTTAAAAATGATGCAACAGTGAAGTAATGCTATTACAAAATGTGCCACATTATGCCTCATAATTTGCCTTTTCTTGCTGCATAATTTACTCAACCCTGCAGCGTAATTTGCCCCTTTGCTGCCGCATAATTCCAGTGGCCCGAGTATGGTCAATAAAATACAGATAAAATAGTAGGTATTGGTTGTGAAGATAATGTTGGGACATAAGTGTTAGGGTAATGATATTATTTTCGGTGCAGCAGTTTGGCCAAACCATACACTCCTGTGGGCAGGGAAACAGAAAAGATATTGCTCCTGCTGGGGGAGCAAGCATATATAGCTGCTTCCTCCGGGCAGGAGCAATGCCAACTCCAGCAGCATCCAGAAAGCCGGTTGGGGCTGCAGGGGCCCGGGGCTCCCCCAGCGGCCCCAACGTGCAGCCCCAGGAGATGGGGGTCCCTGGTGCCTACGAATGCTGGGGGAAGAGGGACTGCATCGCCCCCTCCCCTTTTAAATAAGATGCGTCCCCCGAGGATCAGGTCCCCGGGGCCTATGAAGGCTCAGAGTTAGGGGCCATGTGGCCCCCCCTTTTAAAAAAGATACAGCCCCGGGGACGAGAAGGCTATGTAGCTTGGCCCCAGGAGATAGGGTCCCCGGAGCCTAATAAGGCTCAGGGACGGGACCGCATGCCCCCTCCCCTTTGTTTAGTGGTTTTGGCCAAAGCGGATGGTTTCTCAGGGGCCTGATAAGGCTCAGGGAGGGGGGGGCCGCATGGCACTAATTAATACAGAAAATCAAAGTTTTCGGACATCCCTATTTCTTGGCCCCTGCTTGATAGATTGGTGTGAAATTTTCAGGAAGGAGCTGAGGTGGAGGAACTTTTTGGGAGGGAAAGTTTTGTGAAGATACATCAAACTGTGCCAAACCTATTACTGAAACAAAAAAAGCTCTTCCTAGGTATACTCTGACCTACCTATAACTAAGTGGCAACTGCAATCCTCCAAGTGTAGTTATAATTCAGTCCGAGGCATTCTTGCTTGTTTAATAACTTTGGCGCCATTTGAGGAATCTTCACAAAACTTTTCTATAAAAATGTTAGTCCTTCATGATATATTTTGCACAGGTCCATCCAGCAGGGAGATCATCCTAAAAGTGTGAACTGAATAACACCAAACTAGTCAAAGTTATAACTTTATTCACAGATGTGCTTTTATTGGTTTAGTGTAAATCTGTCCAGTATTTTTTGAGAAATTAGCGTTTAAAGGGTGCAGGGGCTAAGGGAGAGGCTAAGATTGAGAGATATCTTCGTAACAGAGGGCCATCCGCATGGCGGCCCCCAGTGAGTAGGTGGGCCCCACTGCTGGTGGGAGGCAGCCAACAGCAACTGCCTTGGCCTTTTTGGATATCGGTTGGAGGCTGAGTGTAAGCCTTCAAAACCCGACTTCAATCATAATTGGAGGGCGAGATTGGCAGTACAAGCTGGAGGGGCACCAGGTAACCAGCTTTTTTTTTCAGCTGGCCAGTTTAGGGACCTGGACCTCTGGCCCTCTACCCCCACTGGAGAATCACACCTTTTGTTGCTTTTTGTTGGGAGTACACACTTTATGTCCTCTGGCACTATCTGTCACCTGTCACCGTCATTAAGCATGGCCGTTGACCCTTTTTCAGTGACGGAGCCATGGTTACCCACTCAAAGAAGGTTCTCTTTGGCCCTACGTATGTGAGCTGTGCCCGAGCGATATCTTTTGGGCGTCGTCATCCACTTACCTTAAGTATGTTGGTCTGATTAGCTGCCGGGGGCAGCGGCCATGCACTTTTATTCTACCCCGATCACATGGCAATGCGTCAGGAATCGATGTGTGCCTTTAGTGATGGCAGGGGTCAAGGGCTGTTCAGTTTCATAGAGACCGTGTTACATGTGATAATTATCTTGCTAGGAGCTGAGCTTTGTTGGAGCAGTGGCTGGTGCTTCAGCCCCATAAATGGAAAGTCCTGAGTTTGATCCCCACAGCAAGCATTTCCTGATTTGCTTTACTCAGTTATTTAGATTACATCTAATTGGTGTATGTAGGTTGATAACAGATCTGAAGTGCTAGTTATTTGTTGCAGATTGATCTGCAAACATAAAAATCACTATCTGATTATGTTGTTCTTTTCATCTGGGAGGGATATATATATATATATACACATATATATATATATATATATATATATATATATATATATATATATATATATATTCACTGAAAAAACCATAGGTTTTAGGGACAGTTATAGTTAGTTGGACATTGCACTCGTACAAAACCCGTGAAATTCCCCTGTTATAGTTAGTTCAGCTAACTATAACTCGCGCCCCGCAATGCACTGCTGATGACGTCACATATTACATCACTCATGACATGGTCAGTGACATCACTGATGACATCACTGATGACATCTCAAATGACATCACTGATGACATCATCCAGTGACTGTGTGTTTCTGTAAAGTTTAAATATGTTTAATATATATAGGGAAAGGCATATTGAAGAATGAGTGGGTGTATAAGTGTCTGAATGGATGATTTAGTACGTCAGTGACTGACTCTACAAGTGAGTGATTAAACGTATCTTACTGAATGCATGGGTTAGTGACTAAACTGTGTGAATGTCTGTATCCGTCTGTTTGTTGGTGTGTAAGTGGATGCATGGATTTGCGAATAGCTACATGAGTGTCTATATGGGTTATTGATTGGTTCTCTGAGTATCTGTATGGCTGCCTGAGTGTTTTTGTGTCTGTGGGGTGTGTGTGACTCTATACATAGATGTGTGAGTGGGTGATTCAGTGGGTACATGATTTCAAGAGTGCATCTGTGATGGACTGCTTGGTGGGTGAGTGTGTGTATGGGTGTGTTAGTGAGTGAATGTATATCTCAGTGGTACATGTGCGAGTAACTACATATGTAAAAGGCAGTATATATGTGTGTTAGAGTATTTAAATGGCTATAAGTGAGAGTGTGTTATTGTGAGAGTGGCTGTATGGATGCGTGTGTGCTTGTATCAGTTATTGTATAAGAGCGTAAGAATGTGCTAGTATTTGTATGAGTAAGTGAGCTGGTGTGTGTATAACTGTATAGGTGAGTAAATGGGTGTGTGATTAATTTTTTGCATGACTGACTAGGTGTGTGAGTACCTCTATGGATGAGTGGCGGTGTGTGAGTGTTTATATAGGTGTATGAGTGCATATGATAGTCCTGTACTGAGTGACTAAGTATGAGTGACTGTACAGGTGATTGAGTGGATGTGTGTGTAGACCTAAGAATCAGTGAGTGGGTATGTAGTTTTTGGTGTTGGAGTGTCTATGGTTTTGAGAATGGCAGTCTGTAATTTAGAGTGGGTGTATCAAAAGTTATATTAGGGTGTGAGAAGATGCATGAAATTATCACATGGATGATGTCATCAGTGATGTCATTTGAGATGTCATCAGTGATGTCATCAGTGATGTCACTGACCATGTCATGAGTGATGTAATATGTGACGTCATCAGCAGTGCATTGCGGGGCGCGAGTTATAGTTAGCTGAACTAACTATAACAGGGGAATTTCACGGGTTTTGTACGAGTGCAATGTCCAACTAACTATAACTGTCCCTAAAACCTATGGTTTTTTCAGTGAATTTCAAAGGTTTTTTAAATGCTAATTTCTAACTATAACGTGCCTGAAACCTATGGTTTTTTCAGTGAATTTCAAAGGTTTTTTAAATGCTAATTTCTAACTATAACGTGCCTGAAACCTATGGTTTTTTCAGTGAATTTCAAAGGTTTTTTAAATGCTAATTTCTAACTATAACGTGCCTGAAACCTTTGATTTTTAAGTGAATTTCAAAGGTTTTTTAAATGCTAGTTTCTAACTATGCCAACCGAGGTAGGACATGTGAAGAAAGAAGAAAAAACGCACAGAAAGAAGCAAAAGATGTGCAGAAAGAACCAACAGAGGAGCAGAAAGAGGCCTTGTTGCAAAATCATCCTGTGCCCACAACTTTTTCAGACGGGTACTGGTGGTAACTGACTCTGACTAACCAGAGCCAGTGCGCGTTTGCACAGTGGTGAAGGGAGGGGGGGCCTGAGGTGACATGTGTGCAAACGCGCCCCGTGGCGCGTTTTAAGTTGCGGGATTAAGTCCCCTTGAATCCTGAGGGTCCCTGGGGCCCAACTAGCCCCCCAGGTACCTACAGTTAGGAGCACAGAGCTGAGTTGCAGAGACGCGTTCCGAGGCCACGCACCTTTTTTCACCTCTCTGCAACGCAACTCTGTTGTGCTTACTGAAGGTACCTGGTGGGCTAGTTGGCCCCCAGGATTCAAAGGGAATTAACTCCCCAACTTAAAACGCACCACAGGGCGTGTTTGTGCACATGTCACCTGAGGCCCCGACCCCTCCCTTCACTACTGTGCAAACGCGCCCCGTGGCGCGTTTTAAGTTGGGGGATTTGGTCACCTTGAATCCTGAGAGTCCCTGGGGACCAACTAGCCCACCAGGTACTTCCAGTAAGCACCACAGGCCTGCGTTGCAACGCCTGTAACAAATTGTGCAGTTGTGTTTAGGTAGTGAAGAGGGTCGTGCTGGGGGTAGTGTTTTAGGGTTTAGGGTAGTGCAGTGGTGTTTGTGTAGTGTAGGGGGTCATGCTGGGGGTAGATTTAGGGTTTAGGGTAGTGCAGTGGTGTTTGGGTAGTGTAGGGAGTTGTGCTGGGGGGAGTGTTTTAGGGTAGTACAGTGGTGTTTGGGTAGTGTAGGGGGTCGTGCTGGGTTTAGTGTTTTAGTGTTTTAGGGTTTAGAGTAGTGCAGTGGTGTTTGGGTAGTGTAGGGGATACTGCTGGGGGTAGTGTTTTAGGGTTTAGGGTAGTGCAATGGTGTTTGGGTAGTGTAGGGGGTACTGCTTGGGGTAGTGTTTTAGGGTTTAGGGTAGTGCAGTGGTGTTTGGGTAGCATAGGGGGTACTGCTGGGGGTAGTGTTTTATGGTTTAGGGTAGTGCAGTGGTGTTTAGGTAGTGTAGGGGTTCGTGCTGGGGTAGTTTTTTAGGGTTTAGGGTAGTGCAGTGGTGTTTGTGTAGTGTAGGAGGTCGTGTTTTAGGGTTTAGGGTAGTGCAGTGGTCTTTGGGTAGTGTAGGGAGTCGTGCGGGGGTATTGTTTTAGAGTTTAGGGTAGTGCAGTGGTCTTTGGGTAGTGTAGGGGGTTGTGCAGGGGTAGTGTTTTAGGGATTAGGGTAGTGCATTGGTATTTGGGTAGTGTAGGGGGTCATGCGGGGGTAGTGTTTTAGGGTTTAGGGCAGTGCAGTGGTGTTTAGGTAGTTTAGGGGTCGTGCTGGGGGAGTGTTTTAGGGTATAGGGCAGTGCAGTGGTGTTCGGGTAGTGTAGGGGGTCGTGCAAGGGGAGTGTTTTAGGGTTTAGGGCAGTGCAGTCGTGTTCGGGTAGTGTAGGGGGTTGTGCTGGGGGAGTATTTTAGGGTTTAGGGTAGTGCAGTGGTGTTCGGGTAGTGTAGGGGGTCATGCTGGGGGTAGTGTTCTAGGGTTTAGTGCAGTGGTGTTCGGGCAGTGTAGGGGGTCGTGCTGGGGGTGGTGTTTTAGGGTTTAGGGCAGTGCAGTGGTGTTCGGGCAGTGTAGGGGGTCGAGCTGGGGGGGGTGTTTCAGGGTTTAGGGCAGTGCAGTGGTGTTCGGGCATTGTAGGGGGTCGTGCAGGGGGTGGTGTTTCAGGGTTTAGGGCAGTGCAGTGGTGTTCGGGCAGTGTAGGGGGTCGTGCAGGGGTGGTGTTTCAGGGTTTAGGGCAGTGGTGTTCGGGCAGTGTAGGGGGTCATGCTGGGGGTGGTGTTTCAGGGTTTGGGGCAGTGCAGTGGTGTTCGAGCAGTAAAGGGGGTCATGCTGGGGGTGGTGTTTCAGGGTTTAGGGCAGTGCAGTGGTGTTCGGGCAGTGTAGGGGGTCGTGCAGGGGGTGGTGTTTCAGGGTTTAGGGCAATGCAGTGGTGTTTGGGCAGTGTAGGGGGTGGTGTTTCAGGGTTTAGGGCAGTACAGTGGTGTCGGGCATTGTAGGGGGTGGTGCTGGGGCTGGTGTTTCAGGGTTTAGGGCAGTGCAGTGGTGTTTGGGCAGTGTAGGGGGTCGTGCTGGGGCTGGTGTTTCAGGGTTTAGGGCAGTGCAGTGGTGTTCGGGCAGTGTAGGGGGTCGTGCTGGGGCTGGTGTTTCAGGGTTTAGGGCAGTGCAGTTGTGTTCGGGCAGTGTAGGGGGTCATGCTGGGGCTGGTGTTTCAGGGTTTAGGGCAGTGCAGTGGTGTTCGGGCAGTGTAGGGGGTCTTGCTGGGGCTGGTGTTTCAGAGTCTAGGGCAATGCAGTGGTGTTCGGGCAGTATAGGGGGTCTTGCTGGGGCTGGTGTTTCAGGGTTTAGGGCAGTGCAGTGGTGTTCGGGCAGTGTAGGGGGTTGTGCTGGGGGTGGTGTTTCAGGGTTTAGGGCAGTGCAGTGGTGTTCGGGCAGTCTAGGGGGTCGTGCTGGGGCTAGTGTTTCAGGGTTTAGGGCAGAGCAATGGTGCTCAGGCAGTGTAGGGGGTTGTGCTGGGGGTGATGTTTCAGGGTTTATGGCAGTGCAGTGGTGTTAGGGCAGTGTAGGGGGTTGTGCTGGGGGTGGTGTTTCAGGGTTTAGTGCAGTGGTGTACCGGCAGTGTAGGGGGTCGTGCAGGGGGTGCTGTTTCAGGGTTTAGTGCAGTGGTGTTCGGGCAGTGTAGGGGTTCATGCTGGGGTGGTGTTTTAGGGTTTAGGGCAGTGCAGTGGTGTTCGGGCAGTGTAGGGGGTTGTGCTGGGGGTGATGTTTCAGGGTTTAGGGCAGTGCAGTCGTGTTCTGGTAGTGTTGGGGGTCGTGCTGGGGGGAGTATTTTAGGGTAGTGCAGTGGTGTTCGGGTAGTGTAGGGGGTCATGCTGGGGGTAGTGTTCTAGGGTTTAGGGCAGTGCAGTGGTGTTCGGGCAGTGTAGGGGTCGTGCTGGGGGTGGTGTTTTAGAGTTTAGGGCAGTGCAGTGGTGTTCGGGCAGTGTAGGGGGTCGTGCTGGGGGTGGTGTTTCAGAGTTTAGGGCAGTGCAGTGGTGTTCGGGCAGTGTAGGGGGTCGTGCTGGGGGTGGTGTTTCAGGGTTTAGGGCAGTGCAGTGGTGTTCGGGCAGTGTAGGGGGTCGTGCAGGGGTGGTGTTTCAGGGTTTAGGACAGTGGTGTTCGGGCAGTGTAGGGGGTCATGCTGGGGGTGGTGTTTCAGGGTTTGGGGCAGTGCAGTGGTGTTCGAGTAGTAAAGGGGGTCATGCCGGGGGTGGTGTTTCAGGGTTTAGGGCAGTGCAGTGGTGTTCGGGCAGTGTAGGGAGCAGTGCAGGGGGTGGTGTTTCAGGGTTTAGGGCAGTGCAGTGGTGTTCGGGCAGTGTAGGGTGTGGTGTTTCAGGGTTTAGGGCAGTGCAGTGGTGTTCGGGAAGGTAGGGGGTCGTGCAGGGGGTGGTGTTTCAGGGTTTAGGGCAGTGCAGTGGTGTTCGGGCAGTGTAGGGGGCGGTGCAGGGGGTGGTGTTTCAGGGTTTAGGGCAGTACAGTGGTGTTCGGGCATTGTAGGGGGTGGTGCTGGGGCTGGTGTTTCAGGGTTTAGGGCAGTGCAGTGGTGTTCGGGCAGTGTAGGGGGTGGTGCTGGGGCTGGTGTTTCAGGGTTTAGGGCAGTGCAGTGGTGTTCGGGCAGTGTAGGGGGTCGTGCTGGGGCTGGTGTTTCAGGGTTTAGGGCAGTGCAGTGGTGTTCGGGCAGTGTAGGGGGTCATGCTGGGGCTGGTGTTTCAGGGTTTAGGGCAGTGCAGTGGTGTTCGGGCAGTGTAGGGGGTCTTGCTGGGGCTGGTGTTTCAGAGTCTAGGGCAATGCAGTGGTGTTCGGGCAGTTAAGGGGGTCTTGCTGGGGCTGGTGTTTCAGGTTTTAGGGCAGTGCAGTGGTGTTTGGGCAGTGTAGGGGGTCGTGCTGGGGGTGGTGTTTCAGGGTTCAGTGCAGTGGTGTTCAGGCAGTGTAGGGGGTCGTGCTGGGGCTAGTGTTTTAGGGTTTAGGGCAGAGCAATGGTGCTCAGGCAGTGTAGGGGGTGCTGGGGGTGTTGTTTCAGGGTTTATGGCAGTGCAGTGGTGTTAGGGCAGTGTAGGGGGTCGTGCTGGGGGTGGTGTTTCAGGGTTTAGGGCAGTGCAGTGGTGTTCCGGCAGTGTAGGGGGTCGTGCAGGGGGTGGTGTTTCAGGCTTTAGTGCAGTGGTGTTCGGGCAGTGTAGGGGGTCGTGCTGGGGTGGTGTTTCAGGGTTTAGGGCAGTGCAGTGGTGTTCAGGCAGTGTAGGGTGTCGTGCTGAGGGGTGGTGTTTCAGGGTTTAGGGCAGTGCAGTAGTGTTTGGGCAGTGTAGGTGGTCGTGCAGGGGGTGGTGTTTCAGGGTTTAGGGCAGTGCAGTGGTGTTCGGCCAGTGTAGGTAGTCTTGCTGGGGGTGGTGTTTCAGGGTTTTGGGCAGTGTAGGCGGTCGTGCTGGGGCTGGTGTTTCAGGGTTTAGGGCAGTGCAGTGTTGTTCGGGCAGTGTACGGGGTTGTGCTGGGGCTGGTGTTTCAGGGTTTAGGGCAGTGCAGTGGTGTGCGGGCAGTGTACGGGGTTGTGCTGGGGCTGGTGTTCCAGGGTTTAGGGCAGTGCAGTGGTGTTCGGGCAGTGTAGGGGTCGTGCTGGGGGTGGTGTTTCAGGGTTTAGGGCAGTGCAGTGGTGTTCGGGCAGTGTAGGGGGTCGTGCTGGGGCTGGTGTTTCAGGGTTTAGGGCAGTGCAGTGGTGTTCGGGCAGTGTAGGGGGTCGTGCTGGGGCTGGTGTTTCAGGGTTTTGGGCAGAGCAGTGGTGTTCGGGCAGTGTAGGGGGTCGTGCTGGGGGTGGTGTTTCAGGGTTTAGGGCAGTGCAGTGGTGTTCGGGCAGTGTAGGGGGTCTTGCTGGGGGTGGTGTTTCAGGGTTTAGGGCAGTGCAGTGGTGTTCGGGCAGTGTAGGGTGTCTTGCTGGGGGTGGTGTTTCAGGGTTTAGGGCAGTGGTGTTCGGGCAGTGTAGGGGGTCTTGCTGGGGGTGATGTTTCAGGGTTTAGGGCAGTGCAGTGGTGTTCGGGCAGTGTAGGGGGTCTTGCTGGGGGTAGTGTTTCAGGGTTTAGGGGCGGTGCAGTGGTGTTCATGCAGTGTAGGGGTCGTGCTGGGGGTGGTGTTTCAGGGTTTAGGGCAGTGCAGTAGTGTTTGGGCAGTGTAGGGGGTCGTGCAGGGGTGGTGTTTCAGGGTTTAGGGCAGTGCAGTGGTGTTCTGGCAGTGTAGGGGGTCATGCTGGGGGTGGGGTTTCAGGGTTTAGGGCAGTACAGTGGTGTTAGGGCAGTGTAGGGGGTCGTGCAGGGGGTGGTGTTTCAGGGTTTAGGGCAGTGCAGTGGTGTTCGGGCAGTGTAGGGGGTCGTGCTGGGGCTGGTGTTTCAGGGTTTAGGGCAGTGCAGTGGTGTTCGGGCAGTGTAGGGGGTCTTGCTGGGGGTGGTGTTTCAGGGTTTAGGGCAGTGCAGTGGTGTTTGGGCAGTGTAGGGGTCTTGCTGGGGTGGTGTTTCAGGGTTTAGGGCAGTGGTGTTCGGGCAGTGTAGGGGGTCTTGCTGGGGGTGATGTTTCAGGGTTTAGGGCAGTGCAGTGGTGTTTGGGCAATGTAGGGGGTCTTGCTGGGGGTAGTGTTTCAGGGTTTAGGGCGGTGCAGTGGTGTTCATGCAGTGTAGGGGGTCGTGCTGGGGGTGGTGTTTCAGGGTTTAGGGCAGTGCAGTAGTGTTCGGGCAGTGTAGGGGGTCGTGCAGGGGGTGGTGTTTCAGGGTTTAGGGCAGTGCAGTGGTGTTCTGGCAGTGTAGGGGGTCATGCTGGGGGTGGGGTTTCAGGGTTTAGGGCAGTACAGTGGTGTTCGGGCAGTGTAGGGGGTCGTGCAGGGGGTGGTGTTTCAGGGTTTAGGGCAGTGCAGTGGTGTTCGGGCAGTGAAGGGGGTCGTGCTGGGGCTGGTGTTTCAGGGTTTAGGGCAGTGCAGTGGTGTTCGGGCAGTGTAGGGGGTCTTGCTGGGGGTGGTGTTTCAGGGTTTAGGGCAGTGGTGTTCGGGCAGTGTAGGGGGTCTTGCTGGGGGTGATGTTTCACGGTTTAGGGCAGTGCAGTGGTGTTCGGGCAGTGTAGGGGGTCTTGCTGGGGGTAGTGTTTCAGGGTTTAGGGCAGTGCAGTGGTGTTCGTGCAGTATAGGGGGTTGTGCTGGGGATGGTGTTTCTGGGTTTAGGGCAGTGCAGTAGTGTTCGAGCAGTGTAGGGGGTTGTGCAGGGGGTGGTGTTTCAGGGTTTAGGGCAGTGCAGTGGTGTTCGGGCAGTGTAGGGGGTCGTGCTGGGGGTGGTGTTTCAGGGTTTAGGTCAGTGGTGTTCGGGCAGTGTAGGGGCTCTTGCTGGGGGTGATGTTTCAGGGTTTAGGGCAGTGCAGTGGTGTTCGGGCAGTGTAGGGGGTCGTGAAGGGGGTGGTGTTTCAGGGTTTAGGGCAGTGCAGTAGTGTTCGGGCAGTGTAGGGGGTCATGCTAGGGGTGGTGTTTCAGGGTTTAGGGGAGTGCAGTGGTGTTCGGGCAGTGTAGGGGGTCATGCAGGGGCTGATGTTTCAGGGTTTAGGGCAGTGCAGTGGTGTTTGGGCAGTGTAGGGGGTCGTGCTGGGGGTAGTGTTTTAGGGTTTAGGGTAGTGCAGTGGTGTTTGTGTAGTGTAGGGGGTCATGTTTTAGGGTAGTGCAGTGGTGTTTGGGTAGTGTAGGGGGTCGTGCTGGGGGTAGTGTTTTAGGATTTAGGTTAGTGCAGTGGTGTTTGGGTAGTGTAGGGGGTCGTGCTGGGGGTAGTGTTTTAGGGTTTAGGGTAGTGCAGTGGTGTTTGTGTAGTGTAGGGGGTCGTGCTGGGGGTAGTGTTTTAGGGTAGTGCAGTGGTGCTTGTGTAGTGTAGGGGGTCGTGCTGGGGGTAGTATTTTAGGGTTTAGGGTAGTGCAGTGGTGTTTGTGTAGTGTAGGGGGTCATGTTTTAGGGTAGTGCAGTGGTGTTTGGGTAGTGTAGGGGTCGTGCTGGTGGTAGTGTTTTAGGATTTAGGTTAATGCAGTGGTGTTTGGGTAGTGTAGGGGTTGTGCTGGGGGTAGTGTTTTAGGGTTTAGGATAGTGCAGTGGTGCTTGTGTAGTGTAGGGGGTCGTGCTGGGGGTAGTGTTTTAGAGTTTAAGGTAGTGCAGTGGTGTTTTTGTAGTGTAGGGGGGTCATGTTTTAAGATGCAATGCTCCAATACCTGACCAGTCTGCACTACATAAAACTGCAAAAAAACTAAAAATAAAAAGTGTTTTGCACACTTTTGTCATTGGGCTATATGTGGGCTACATCTGGGTAATATGGGTGCTACATTTGGGCTCTTTTTTCACTGGTGGCCATCTTGGAAGACTTCTTTGTTATGAAGTTTCCTAATTTCTTCATTTACTGCAGTCTCCTCAGTAGGAAATGCTTTCAGTTTTTTACTTTGATTCCATCAAGAAGGTATTCAGATGTGTCTCACATCTGCCATAAATTCAGAATGTTAGCACTCTAGTTGCTCATTAGATCACTGGAGTAAAGCTACTGCTCACCAGGGAGTTAACTGGTAGTCTGCTGCTGGTATTGAAAGTGATTGTTTCAGTCTGCATGTCAGAATTTTCTAATGAAATAGAAGAGGATTTGAGATCTCACTTAAAACATGCCCTCATTTTTCTTTCTGCAGCACTAACCATAATTTCTATTTCAAAAAGAACCCCTCATTTTGTTCCTTTTTAAATTAAATGTTTTAAGTGTTACCGGTTTATTCCAATCAAGATGGCTTCAGGTGTGCCATACTTTTGTCATAAGTAAGGCTGTTAGCGCTCTAGTTGTTCTTTAGAACACTCTGGGAAGCTGCAGTAGAACACAAAGGCATCAACTGGCAGGCTGCTCCTGTTGAAATATAACAGGAAGATATTTGAGATCACACTTGAAATATGTCCTAATTTTTCTTTCTACAGCACTAACCATAATTTCTATGACAAAATGAACCCCATCATTTTGTTCCTTTTTAAATTAAATGTTTTAAGTGTTACCAGTTTATTCCAATCAAGATGGCTTCAGGTGTGCCATACTTTTGTCATAAGTAAGGCTGTTAGCACTCTAGTTGTTCTTTAGAACACTCTGGGAAGCTGCAGTAGAACACAAATGAATCAACTGACAGTCTCTGCCCTTGTTGGATGTACATGTTTTACTGAGAATGTCAGACTTCATCCTCACATGACTGAGAAAGATAATGTGAATTTACAGAAAATATGCTCTCATTTAACTTCTGGAGCACCTTCCAAACCTCCATGGGACAAGCATGAGAAAATAGTGTTCTCTCAAACATGATTCATGATATCCCAGCAGAAGGTTTTTCACATGGTAAAATAACCTTAGAATACACCACAATTCCTAAAATTAGTATGGTACCATCAACAAATAAATTCTAATGTAACTAAAGCCTGTTATCACCCTTTATAGTTCTCCTTTTGGTGACCCTCAAAATCTTCTATTCACTACAATGCATTTCAATGAGGTACTATCATTTATATTGGTCCCAAGATGGCTGCCAGCAATTCCAGGATGAAGTGCTGACAGCCAATCAGATCTCACGATGACATGTGTGGTTAGGCTCCGCCCAGATATATATGTGACTTTACTTTTGATTTTCTCAGGAACTACTGAACGGATTTACACCATTTAAGCAAAAGGCACGACACTGAACCAAGGGCTACCTCTTTGCCAAATTTGGTGTAATTCCGTTCAGCAGTTCGGGCTGTAGCTGCGACTAAAGGTTCCTATGGAAAAATTAATGGGGAAAACGCGTTTTGGGACCCCCCTTTTTTCTCGGCCCCCGCTTAACGTATCGCCCTGAGACTTTCAGGATAGGAGCGGACCGGAGCGCCCCAACAAGTTGGAAACTTTCGCGAAGATTCGTCAACCGGCGCCAACGTTATTTCAAATAGAATGTCGCGGATTTCCTATGGATAATAGGTTTTAACTATAACTATCTACTGGCGACCGCCAGTAGATAATATATATATATATAGCTAGTTATAGAGCACCATGTTGCATAGGAAATTGATTTTTTGGTTTGCTAATAACTTTGGTACATTTTAACAAATCTTCACGAAACGTTCCAAAAACAAAGTCTTATCTACTTCAGCTTCTGTATGTAAAGTTTCAGGGTGATCCTTCGAGCGGAGGCAAGGATATATATGCATATGGGTACCAATAGGTAATTATAGTTAGGACCATGTTTCCATAGGATTTTTTTTTTGACTTGCCTGTTTTTTTGACCCCGTTTGACAAATCTTCATGAAATTTTCCCAAAAAAGGTCACCGGTGATTCTAGTTGGGCATGGAAAGTTTCGAGGTGATACAGCAAGTGAGGGCAGAGAAAAAAGGGGAGGGGCAAAAAAATGTATGTTTCCCATGTTAATTCCCAAAGGAGTTTTAGACAGGACTATAGCCCGAACCGCTGGACCGAATTACACCGCATTTGGCAGAAAGGTAGATTTGGTTATGCAGATCACACTTTCAGTTATTTGGTGTAAATCCTTTCAGTAGTTTGTGAGAAATTAAAGAAAATCCAAATTTGTATACTTACGATTGCAGCAAATTGACGAGTAATAATGAGCTTGTGCAGAGATCTGCAGAGCTCAGATTGGCTGCCAACACTTTAACCAGGAAGAGTTGGCAACCATCTCGGGACTCGGCTTGAGCCAAGTCCCAAAAAAAACATGAAAGAAAAGGGGGCAGGGTAGGAATACCCTGACCCCCACGCCTTGGTCTTGGGGTCCCATAATGACCCCGGTAGGGCAAAAAGCATTTAAAAAACAACTTTTGCCACAAATTCGCAGCACAAATGAAAAAAAAAAAGAAGAGTGGTCTCCTGTGCTTGTTTGTACTAAAGCCCCTGGGTGAGCCAGGTCCCGGGGGCATGTGAACACATTTTTTTTTTAAAAGAGGGGGCGCACGGGGCCCGCCTCCAAGGGCATTTTTATGCCCCAGGAAACCACCTCCCCGGGGCTTATGTATAAATAATTGCCAGGGGCCACACAAACCCCCCCAGGCCCTGAAGACCACCACCTCCCTGGGCTATAAAAAGAAAGAATAGGGGGGGTCCTGTGGACCCCCCTGAAAACCCAGTGAGCACCACTTCCCCAGGACTTATGTTAACATGGAGCAAGAGGCGCATGGAACCCCTGCGCCCCGGGATCACCATCTCCCCTGGACTTTCTTTTTTCCAAAAAAGAAGGGGGGCAGTTCTAACCCCAGGGACCATAACCTCCCTGGGGTGGCCCATACAAACAGAAGGAGGGGGACCTCCTTCTGGAGCCATACATGGCGCTGGGGACTGTCACCCTCAGGGTTAAATCCTGCTATGTCGAGGGGTTCCCAGACCCGGCACATAGCGGTTTGTATTTG
Organism: Calotriton arnoldi; assembly: GCA_963921515.1. Taxonomy (NCBI): domain Eukaryota; kingdom Metazoa; phylum Chordata; class Amphibia; order Caudata; family Salamandridae; genus Calotriton; species Calotriton arnoldi. The sequence continues at coordinate 422,730 of CAWUFW010012835.1, read as the reverse complement.
CTAGGCGGGAGCTGACAGCTCCCACCAAGCAAAAGCAAACACTACGATTCCAGCGGATGGGAGCTGTCAAAGTGATCTCCTGCTGGTAGCGGAGAATTCATCTCTTTCCATGCCAGCAGACATGCAGGCAGGGAAAGAGATGAAATGATTGCGCTTGCACGGAGGGAGCTGCCTTTCCAGCAACTCACTCCATGCAGCAGCAATGCCATCTCCTGCAAGAGGTGGGGAGCCGGCTCAGACCGCAGGGGCCTGGAGGCTCCTCGCGGTCCTGATCCTGCACACTGGGTGTTAAAGGGAACCAAGGAGACATGGCCAGGCCCCGGGGATGGGATCACTGTGGCTGAAATTGGGCCAGGGAGGGGGTGGCGCGACTCCTCCCCTAGTGCATTAAACCCAGGCCCCGGGTTATGGGGTCCCCGGGGCTTTTAACAGCCCGGGAAGGGGGGACCCTCTCCCCCCTTTAATTAAGGCCTGGCCCCAGGGGATGAAAGACAGAGGGCAGAAAAACGAGCTGAAAAGGCAAAACATAGGGCAAAAAAAACAAGCAGAAAAGGCAAAACAGAGGGTAAAAAAGAAAAAAGGCAAAACAGAGGGTAGAAAAACAAGCAGTAAAGTCAAAACAGAGCAGAAGAAGGCAAAACAAAGAACACTCAGATACTCACACACCGACTCACAGACTTGTGCACCCACTTCCAGACCCAATGACACACACACACACACCCAGAGACTCACTCAGGCTCACGCACCCACTCACAGACTCATGTACTCACACACCTACTCAGACACTCATGCACCCACTCACAGACCCACTCAGAGACTCACGCACCCACTCACAAACCCAATCAGGCTCACGCAGCCATTCACAGGTCCACTGAGAGGCTCATGCACTCACTGACAGGCCCCACTCAGAGACTCATGCACTCACAGACAGACCCACTCAGAGACTCGTACTCACTCATGCATCTGCTCACAGACCCACTTAAATACTCACGCACCCACTCAGATAGTCACTCTGAGACTCACGCACCCAGTCACAGACCTCCTCATACACTCATGCACTCACTCACTCACTCACTCTCAAAGGTTAGTGGTTATAGTTAGGAAATAAAATTTTAAAAACCTTAGAAATTCACTGAAAAAACCAAAGAACACGTTATGGTTAGGCTCAGATTTCACTCTTACAAAACAAGTGAAATTCAGCAGTTATAGTTACCTGAGCTAACTATAACTTTTGCCCCTGCAAAGCACTTCACATACTACATCATTCATGACATAAAACAGTGTGCCCCGGGGATGTGGCAGTCCCCAGGGCTGCGGGGGCTGAATGGGACCCCCGTATTTTTATTGTTTACTGCCCCGGGGAGGTCGCGGTCCCTGGGGCTTTGCATAGGCCTGGAAGGGGGCCTCATGAGCCCCCTCCTTCATGCTCTGGGATTTGGCCCACTTGGGGGCTTTAAAAAAAAGATGCACCGGAGCCCATGCGTCTTTTTTTTATTTTGCAGTGGATCCACCCGTGACTGCATGGCAAGTTTTTAAAATGCTTTTTAACCCCAGCGCGGTCTCTGAAGGATCCCCCCCACCATATCTAGGGGGTCAGGGTATTCCTACCCTGCCCCCTTTTCTTAATTTTTTACTTTGTTTGTGGGACTAGAATTGAAGCGGACAACACTTCCTGGCTTAAGTGTTGGCAGCCAATCAAATTTTAGTAGGATCCATGAGTCCACTGCAAGGACTCGCGTCCCTTGATATCTATATTTTTTTAGTTAGATATCTCAAAAACTACTGAACGGATTTACACCAAATCACAAAAAGCACGCTTTCTGGACCAACATCGAGCTTTCTGCCAAATTTGGTGTAATTCCGTTTAACAGTTCGGCTGTAGTCTTGTTCAAAAAATGAAAAAATCCCCAACATAACGTGGGGAAAACGTGTCTTGGGCACCCCTTTTTTTATCAGCCCCCGCATGACGAACCACCCTGAAACTTTCAACACAGCAGCTGAACCAAAAAGGGGAAGTTTTGTTTAACATTTTGTGGAGATTAGCCAAGCGGCGCCAAAGTTATTGGTAAAACGAAAAACACTTTTCCTAAGTTAACTTTGGTCCCAACTATGACTACCTACTGGCGACCACGTGGTAGTTAATATATATATACACATACATGCACACATACTCAAAAACATAGGTTCAAATGACGTTCTAATTAGAATTGGCAATAAAATCTTAACAAATGTTAAAAAAAGAAGTTCAAATTCACAGAAAAAAATCTGTTAAATGCATTTATGGTTACAAAAAAATAAAATTCACATTTATAGACTAATTCAGTGAACTAACTATAACTTGCGACCCCTTCTTGCACTGCTTATAACCTTAAATATTACATCACTCATTACATGGTAAATTACATTATTGATGACATTACCGATGACCTCTCAAATGACATCATTGATAACATTGAGTAACATTTCATAATAAAGACTAACTTATTTTTGTCATAAGGGAGTTGTACTTTCAATTCCGGACATGTCACATTACATTTTAATAGTAAATATTGACTGAAAGTATTGAATTGCAAGTTTTTAATAAAATGTCTATACTGTTTTAGTAAGAGTTGTATTTTGCCAAAGCATGTCAGCTCATTGTTACTTTGAAATCTTTTATAGTATTAAAATTTCTATTTGTAAGATTGGACCTCATTCCCATTTAACGTCTCTATAATTTTGGGTGAACCACAAAGTTAATTGCATTTCTTGCACTTTCATTACTATTAACCATATTTTGGTTTGTCCCGGGCAAAATGTAGATTACGCCAGTCTAATTGGTATATTTTTGTGACTTTTGTGTTACTCTTGTTGCACAAAATTCCCAATTGCGTCATGTTGCATGATTATCCACAATTCGAGGCTAAATTTTACTGCGAGCTTGCGAAAACAACATGAACAACCAGAATCCAAGCAGCAGGTGCTTATGTCATCTGTACTTTTCTTGCTATTTTATTTACTGTAAATTGAGTCCTTATGTCAAAAATTGATGAGAGAATGCATTTCATGCTAACATATAGCACTAAGGGGTCGATTCCGAATCGGGCCGGAAATCTCTCCGACCGAGCCGGACCCGGAGAGATTTCCGACCGAATCGGACCCGTGCAGTCCGACCGAACGAGTACGATGCATTCGTATGCCACCGGACACGAGTCGGTCGGACTCCCATTGAACTCAATGGGAGCCGGTCGTACAACGCGTACGCGGGCTCCCATTGCCTCAATGGGTGCGAGGCGGACAAGGGCGCCCCCTACAGCGAGTACGCCGCGAAGCGCTCGCGGCGTACACGCACAGGTAGGGGGGACCCATGGGTCCCCCCTGTGTGCGCCTCGCGCGGGTACGCGTACAGGGGGTCCGACACGGACCCCCAAAGTACGGCTCCGACAGCGAGTTCGAGTCGGACGGCGCGAGTCGGTCGGAGCGGTCGAGGTGCGCATCGTACTTACCCGGCCGGAAAACGTCTCCATTGCGCGGTGCGAATCGGGTCGGAGCGAGTCGGTCGGAGCGGTACGATCCGGGTACGAGTCGGTCGGAGCGGTCGGGTCGCCCGGACGAGTCGGTCGGCGAGTCGCATCGTACTCGCTCGGCCGGACCCGCGTACGATTCGGTCGGGAAAAAGGGCTCCGAATCGGATCCGGTAAAGCCGAATCCTATTCGGAGCCCTACCGGCCGAGATCGGAATCGGCCCCTAAGTGTTGGATTTGCATTTCCCAAAATTCTGTGTAATTACACAAAAGCAATTATGTGAATTTCACACACCTCTAATCTTGGCCATATCATACAGTTTCTTGTATGATTTTCCTAATATATCCTGAGTGTTGTAATATCCATCTTTATATTTGTGAAAGAGTTGAAATGGACATTGACATATACCTTGATCATGCATGTATCTGTTACTTTTCCGTGTGAGCATTCTAAAGCGCAGTATTAATCCTTATGGCCACTGCAGCATGCTTAAATTTTGTCAGTCTTACATGGTGCAGATCTGTGAAGGCGAGTAAACCCTCCGTGCCCCCAGCCCTGTGGACTAAGTGCAGGGACACAAGCATGGAATGTATAGTGAGCCAAACCCCTCTGAGTGACTCTTCCAAGAGATATGCATGGCTTCTTTCACTTCCTGAAAAACTATGCCCATCCTGAAATAATGAAGGCTCTATGGAGACCTCAGGTTCAAGTGATTCCACTGCATGGGACCCTAAATGCAGCATCTGCTTCCTCCATGTTTTTCTGTATGGCAAATCTAGGGGAAATCAATGGAATTAGCTAGATTACACATTTCCAGTGGGAATGAAGTGATGTGCCAGTCTCTGCATTTATTTCAGGCCTCTACACACAGGTTTTCCATCTTGCTTCATATTTTTTGTAATTTCTGAATGTGTGTTTCAGTGAGGTCGGTATGAACAATATTAGAACAACTAACTTTTGATCAAAGCAAAGTGTTTGATTTTTTCACTCAATGGCCAGAGTTAAGCAGTTGGTTGTCATTCTTTGGCATGCTCTACTGATTGTTCTCTACTTTTACTACCATCTTGACTTGAGGTATAGAGGATATTTCAGTGTTTAATTGATTTTCCAAGTTTCCTCAATTTTCCCACAATTGTCTGGTTGTTACCCAACATCCGTGGCAGGTAAATGAAATGGCATTATTGTTGCAAATGCGCATTATCAAAGTTTCTGTGTTATGTCAACTGAGACACAAGTAGGACTGCTTTGTCCATTGTTAAATATCATACAAGAGAATCCAGAGTTATGAAAAAAATAATACTAAATGCCCCATAAAGTAAATAAGTGAGTAAAAACACATATAAAGTGCAGCTTTAGGGCTATGTTTTCTTTCATTGCATGAGCCATTAACCGGAAAGTCAATGGTTCATACATGAGCCATTGACCAGAAAGTCAATGGAAAAATACCTAAAAATATTCATACATCCTGAGGAGGAGCATGACTAAGGCACCCCAAGTGGCCAACCCACAAATACACATGGTTGATTGAAGTGGTTGCTTTTGACCAGCTGTTAATTAAAACTTGTGTACGTAGAACACATTTTGGAGGAAGGAAATGGGCCCAATCTGTAAACTGTATCAGAGCAAGGCTCCTGGGGAATCTGACAGAACACAGGACAAGAGAAAATTCTAAGTGGTACAGAGTGCCCAGTAAATCATGCCAGCAAAGACTGAATATAGCAAATGGTGACTGGGAAGAGGTCCACACTTACTTGATCACTGTTTTAGTGCTTGAAGTGGTCCAGCTGGATGAAATCTAAAGTTAACGCTAATCCTGGAAAACATTTAAGAGGAGTTTCAGGAAACAAAGATATCCAAAAAGCTCCCTTCCTAGATTTTGGATGGATGGATGTCTCTGTGCCATCCCAGAATTCCAGAACCTGTGGATATGAAGCGTTTCCCTGCAAATCACGCAAATGTTCAACAAAACAAGTTATTTGTTGAAAATTGTCTTTTTATGCAATTTGTGATTTTATGGTCCGGGCGTGACTCAGGGAGCTTAGGCAGTTGTTGGTCCATACTCACAACTGACATAGGTGGTCTACATGAGATTCTGTGAACTGGCCAGCGCTACTTCCTCAGCATGAGGTTCTTTTCGATCCTCAAGTACTTCAAGTTCTTCTAAGGGCAATTTGTCTTACAGGAAAGCAGCAGATTTACACCAAAATACTCTTGAAAACCAAGTCAGAAAACAGTCAATTATTGAGATTCAGGGGGCTATTCACAAAGGTAACTTACACTTGAAAGTAATTTACAAATGTACGTTTACTAATAAACTTTGTAGTAATTTTTCATCAGATTTTGTGAATATCTGAAAGTAGTAAAGTTACTTCAAAGTCTAGACTTAGACATCCCCACCCCCTAAAAAAGCGAGAGGAGCCACATTTACGAGTATAAAGTTACTACCGCCAAAAAGGAGCAGTAGTAAGTCCAGCACCACACATGTCCAATCACTGATATTGCAACATCCTCCATTAGAGATAATGTCAGTAGGGACTTTAAATAAATCCTTTAGGAAATAATAACTCAAAATAAATTATTAAAAATATCTCAAATTACAGCATATTTTTATCTTATTTATTATGTTGTAATAACCTTATTTTAAATAAATATTAACAAAACCATTTTTATTAAAATATAATTTGTTTTAATTAAATCTATATATGTATACATCACTTAATTATTAATGCATTATTTTATGTTTTACTTGAGGTTGGATTTTTTAGGTAAATTTCAGAACATAATACTTTAATTAATTTTACATATTCACATGAATTTAATTTTGAATTAAAAATAAAGATGTTAATGCTGTAGCATTTTGTCTTTTGTTCTATATTTAAAATTGTATGTCCATTAAAATTTTAACATACACCTATTTTTCCTAATTTTTGACAAGTTTAATAAGCTTTTTATATTTTCCCTATACTCTAGGAGATCTCTACCAGTGGGGTGGAGATCTCCCTATGGTGGAGTATTTGTAACTTTTTCTTATAATTAACCATGGGAGATTTCCACCAGCAGCCGTGAGGATCTCCATATTGTAAATTTTAGGGACATTTTTCCAATACTTTACCAAAAGGATATCTCCTTCCCAATTGTGGGGTCTCTCTATGACAAAGTACAGGCACAAATATTTATTAAGCATGAAAAATGTGTATTAAATATTAATGTGAATTAATATTAAATATTTAATTTAAATGTAGAACAAAAGAAGAAATTATACATCGATAACCTTTTAATATTTAAGATGTAATGAATTTGAATAGATTACATTTAAAAAATTCTGACATTTAAATAGAAGCAATCCCATCCAAAGCAAAAAAAACTTTTATTATGTATTAGTAATTATTAAAAGTGATGTATGCATTTTTATTAAAACTAATTTATTTAGAGCAAGGGTGTTGCAGTACCAGTGGTTGGCCATGTGTGCTGTAGTACTTACCGCCAACTCTGAGCCGGATACTGTGTCAAGTCCTTTTTGGCAGTAGTTACTATAGTACAGTTTCTGAATAGGAGTGGGCTTACTCTTGTGTGGTTGGGTGCACATTCTTCTGTATACCCTAGCCTAAACCTCCCTGAACTCCTTCCCTTTAGTCGTAAATATTCCCCATTTTCCAGCCATTTCCCTGGCCCCCCCATATTGACTAGTAAAATGTATACATATGTTTGTGGAGACTCCGCAGCCCGAGCGTAGATCTCTACTCAGAAAAAAAAGAACAGGCGAGGTGTAGGCCTTCGCACATAGTTTGTGAATAGCATTTTGTAGTATATTTGTATTTCTACAAAACATACTACAAAGTGCCGTTTGAGACTAGGTCTCCAAGTCTTTTGGGCTGATATTGAGGAAATGGTAGTACAGTAGTGAAGTCATTGCAATGTTCCTTTAGCAGGCAGCAAGAATTATTATCAGTTGGAAGGTAAATTATTCTCCTTGTCTGTTAGGCTAATTCTGAAGGACCAAGCATGTGTTTTACATGGAACTACTGCTTACCATTGATAGGGTCTCAAGACTAATCCCGAAAGTGCTCACACATTGCACTCCCCTAGTATTTTGGTTTCCTCCTCTTTAAGCGTAAATTCTGGCAATAGAAATCCCCTACAAACATTTGCAGTAAAAGAAAAGACAAACAGGCAAGGTTGTGCCACCTTTTAGCAAAGTGTTAAACCATGTGCACTTTCAAGACAGCTCAGCACTTTGACATTCATTATGGAAGATATCCCACACAACCAAGGAACCAAACAGTCTATACTGGATAACTTCATGTCTATGTAACTGCAGGGATTTTAAATATCATCCGTCAGGAAAAACACGCCCAGTTTAGATGCTCCAATACTTATCCTGCTATTCTGTGAGATCACTTAGAAGCTTTGCGTTGGCAGCAAAATAATTAGGACAATTGAAGTAGATTTGCGTGCCAGTTCAAAGTGTGAATCCCATCATACCTCATTAATTTCTTAAACTGACATTGAAGTTCAACTATCCATAACATAGGTACTTAAATCTGACTGCATAGTTGGTCTTTTCAGGTCACATTATATAAACGTCTCAGATTTGACAATAATCATCATCACAGTTCTCTAAATCCAAGTTCATTTATATTTATCCATTAGGAACACTGTATCTGCAGTAGACCGGAGTGTGCTTGATGAAGATTTTAAAACTGCATAGAATTTGTTTCAGGCTATGGGGCTAAATATTCTGCTGAAAAAAATTCTTACCTGGCCCACATTCAGCAAGTGGTTGAACTCCATATCTGCTGTAGCCTTACAGTGGTGTAGTACATATTTGTTTTAATATTCTCTGGTGTATGACTAGAGCTGTGGCATAAAGTGCAATTAAGTCCTTCTGGAAGCAAGCGGCCTACTGGTTAAACGGTAGGGAACAGAAACTGGACTTCACAGTCCAGCCCGAGGAATGGGTGACCCACTTTGGGGGGCTTTATGCCCAAGGTGGCTGCGAGACGAAGACACCCCCAGGAGATAGAGGGGAAAACCAGGATGAAGTTGTGGAGGACCTGGTGTTCTCCATTGAAGAAACCCGGGTGGCCATTTGCTCTAGCGCAGCAGCCAGAGCCCCAGGACCTGATCGTATCCCAAGCGATTTGTATAAAGAGGACTTAACTGTCTGGGTCCCCTATATTAATATGATTGCAAATGCCATTTCAGCAGGTATGGATATTCCTCCGTCATGGAATATAGCAGAGATTATTGCAATCTTTACCAAGGGTAAGAGAGCAAGCCCGGCCAGCTATAGGCCTATAAGCCTAATCGACTCACTGCAGAAAATTTTCTGCAAGCAGGTGTTGCGACGAGTCCAGGATTGGATCTCGGAGCACCACATCCTGAGCGATTTTCAAGCAGGCTTTCGTGTGAATATCAGCACGCTGGACCAGGTTTTTTGTTTCCTATGTATCTACTGGAGGGAGGTTAGCATTAGAGGTGGCAAATTGTATGTAGCTTTTGTGAACCTAAGTACTGCTTTTGATTTGGTCCAGCGTACAAAGCTGTGTAGAGTGTTGGCAGAAATGGGGTTGCCACACAATTTACTAGAAATTCTAATATGGCTGCACTTCTGTTAGAACTGGGGGTCTCTAGTTGGCTGAGGTAGGTACCTTAGTCCAAATAGGGACCCTTGCTTCTAGTCAGGGTAAGGAGGGACACACGCATAGATAACCCCTGCTCACCCCCTGGTAGCTTGGCACGAGCAGCCAGGCTTATCTCCAAGGCAATGTGTAAAGTATTTGCAACCACACTCCCAGTAACACAGTGATAACACCACAAATGGACACCACACTGGTTTAATAAAAATAGCGGTATCTTTATAAAAAGGAATACGATGAGACCAAACGATAGAAATCCAACATATGCGTATTCTTAATATTTCGCTTTGCCGGTTATTAGGCCAGCAATCACTTCTAGGTTCGGGCGGTATTAATGAGCAATTCACGATCTCTAATGCAGTCCTAATGCAATGCTATGCAGTTCGTAATGTAGTAATAAGACAGTCCTTAATGCAAGAATCAGGCAGTTCGTAATGCAAGAATAATGCGGTTCGTAATGCAAGAATAATGCGGTTCGTAATGCAAGAATCAGGCAGTTCGTAGTGCAGCGGGAGAGAACTCGGAGCACTCCTGTACTCCTCCTGCATGCCTCCCCAGGCCACACACGCTTGCGGCTCCTGACCGTAGTCCAAGCCTTACCTGGGGGGGGTGCGCTGCCTCGCTCTCTCTCTCTCCGCTCGTCGGACCTCCTGCTGGGCGATCCCGATCACGTTGTGGCTCTGTTGCTAGGTGACGCTGTAGCCCGACGGGTTACGGCGCTGCCTTCTCCTTCATTGACGATCTTGGGCAGATTCCTTTCGACGAACAACAATCACGATCCCTTTCACCTTGTAGCTTCCTTAGATTCAAGAAATCGTTTAGCACGTTGCGGCTCAGGCCGGCGATCTTTACTCACAGCCTCAGTTACGATGATGGCTCGGGCCACAAACAGCAATGCAGCAGCGTGGACGATGTTTCACACCGCGGGGGCAATGCGGTCACGGGGCATCTCGTAAACAGCACCACGGACCACACAGCAGTCTCAGGCGTGCAAAAAGCACACGCACACAGCGTCGCTGAGACACGGTCCTTAGTTTCAAGTAAGCCTTTAGCACGTTGCGGCTTGGGCCGGCGGCGGCGATCTTTACTCACACCCTCAGTTACGATGACGGCTCGGGCCACAAACAGCAATGCAGCAGTGTGGACGATGTTTCACGCCGCGGGGGCAATGCGGTCACGGGGCAACTCGCAAACAGCACCACGGACCACACGGCAGTCTCAGGCGTGCAAAAAGCACACGCGCACAGCGTCGCTGAGACACACTTGGAAACTTTTATGTTCCTGAGTTTCCACAACAGGGGACCAGCTCTCCTCGGGCCCTTGGAGACAAGTTACTTCAGGACACAGCACACAGCAAAGTCCTCTCAAGCAGGGGGACACAGCACACAGCAAAGTCCCTTGTCCTCTCCTCAGTCAAATCAGCAAACTGCAGGCCAGCCCCAGAACACACAGCAAGGGCAGTCCTTCTCTTCAGTCTCTTCAGCTGTTCTTCTTTGGCAGAGGTTCCTCTTGATCAAGAAGTAGTTTCAATCCTTTTTCAGTATGGATTTCAGTCTTGAGTTCAGGGGTTTCAGCTCTTACATTTATACCCCTAAATGCCTTTGAAGTCTTTGTGTTCAGGGGGATCTGACCCCTGTCCAAACCAGACCTGGGTGTCTTCCTGCCAGTGCACACCCTCTTCCTTTGATAGTCAGGGTCTGGGGCCCAGACGCTCAGCAGGAGGTGGAGCCATCCTCTGGGGGCAGCAACACAGCCCTCTTCACATCCAGGGGGGCTACTCCTCCCCCCCACATCAAACGCAGGCCAGCCTGTTGCTGTCTCACCTACTCCTCCCTGGGGTCAGGACACTTCCCAGTCCCTGTCACATCCAAACCCATACAGGCAATACACAACCAGGCAGAGGCACACAGGATGGTTTAAGACAAGAAACCAGCCACTTCTAAAAGTGTGGTTTCTAAACACACAATTCAAAAACCATCTTCACAAAAAGATGTGTTATTAAATTCTGAGTTCAGGCACACTAAACTCCATCTCTCCATCTTATGCCTATGGGAAGATATGCTGGAAACATGGGACTCAGCATTCCCCATTCTGTCCTATGGGCAAGATGGCCTTGCAACAGTGAAAAACGAATTTGGCAGTATTTCACTGTCAGGACATGGTACACACCTCAGTACATGTCCTACCTTTCACATACACTGCACCCTGCCCAGGGGGGTACCTTGGGCCTACTATAGGGGTATCTGATGTGCATAAAAAGGGAAGGTAAGGCCTGGCAAGTGGGTGCACTTGCCAGGACAACAAGGCAGTTAACAAACTGCGCGCAGGCACTGCAGTGGCAGGCCTGAGATCTCTCTTTAGGGCTACTTATGTGGGTGGCACAATTAGTGCTGCAGGCCCACTAGTAGCATTTGCATTACCAGCCCTGGCACACATAGTGCACTTTACTAGGGACTTTACTAGTAAGACAAACATACCAATTATGGACAACCAATTACCATAACAATTTACACAGAGAGCATATGCACTTTAGCACTGATCAGCAGTAGTAAAGTGCCCAGAGTCCTAAAACCAACAAAAACAGGTCGGAACAATACAGGAGGAAGGCAAAAAGTTCAGGGATGACCCTGCAAAAAGGGCCAAGTCAAATGCACTCCTCAAACACTGCACAAGTTAGGTGGGGGGGATAATAACCAGCTCACCGAGCAATTCCCTGTCAACTGTGGAGTGAGGCAAGGATGCGTTCTAGCGCCTACGCTATTCTCTCTCTTTATTAATGGTGTGATTGGCTATCTGGACAGGGATGGATGTGATGCTCCAAAGGTGGGGGAGCGAAGAGTACCAGCCCTACTCTTCACGGACGACACTCTTCTAATTACCAAATCCCCCCTTCGTTTGCAACAATTTTGAATAACTTTATAAAATTTTGCAAGGAGTATGGCTTGGTATTAAATGAGACAAAAACAAAATACATGATATTTTCGAAGGGGAACTCCAAGCCTTCCAAAAGGCAAATGTATGCAGGTGAATGTTCCCTTGAGCAAGTCTTTGCATTTGATTACTTGGGTATTCACCTAACCTCAAACCTAAGTTGGGCACCACAAATTGAAAAATCCAAAGTTTCTCTAATGCAACAAACCGCACACCAAGGTAAGATACATAAAAAACAATGTCCAGGAAAGTGGCTCCAGCCCTTGAGTTCTATAATACCAAAATACTGGGGGGAACCCTCTATGGAGCTGAAATTTGGGGTATTGGAAACAAACTCCCTCATCCCGGTAGAAAATAGATTCATTCGATCAATGCTAAATCTTCCCATTAGCACTCCCCTTGTCCCTATGTTCCTAGACCTGGGTCAAAAAACGTTACGGAATAAGATTGGCTATAAGCAGCTAATGTTTTGGCACCGTCTGTGGTCGGTAAATGAGCTCACACCCTATAGAGCAGAAACGATAGATCTCCTAAAACGAGCCCAGGCTAACTCTATCCCATGGTTTAGCTGTTTGAAGACTCTGCTGAAGAGTCTTGGGATGGAGGAATTCTGAACCTCCTCAGAAAAACTGGGCCTCATCCCTATATGCAGGGTCAAAAAGATATACTGGGATGTTATAATGGAGAAGGAAGCGGCCAAACGGGTGGGTATCCTGACTCAAGATCTTACAAATTTTAAATTTGCCCCTTTTTATGAAGAAACCATTGATGAAATCGTACCACCACTGGCACAAAAATTATTTATTCAATACAGCTTCAATACCTTGCCAACTAAATCATTTGTAAAAAGTGGTGTAGTAATGCCTCTGTAGCCAACGAGTGTCCAGCATGTAACGCCTGCCCTGAGTCAATAACACACCTGCTATTTTTTTGCCCTTACTATAAAAATCTGAGGGCTAAGTGGATTGTGTCATTATGTAGACTGGTAGGACCGGGGCATTACTTGGAGATTAAGAGAATATTAGCCACTGATAAACGTAGGGTGGTGGTATTTAGTTTGGCCAGAGTCTGGTATGCATTATGGATAAAACGTTCCAAATGTATTACATAGTTTTTCAAATATCTGTAAGTCTAACTAGGGGCTATTTTTATTGACTTTTAAGTCTATATTGTTTTTAACCAATGCTGTATATTGTATTTTCTTTTATATTCTTAACTATTGCTGCATATTGTATTTTGTATGCTACCTCTATTACTTGTACTATTTTTACAGCACTTCGCACTTTACAAGATCTCTGTGATCGAAAAAAAGTATATGATGACAATGGCAATTAAGTCAGCTGTAATAAGGGTGGTAAATGGAGAGCACTGCAACATCCTGTTTAAAGCGCACAAGTAGATGGATTTTCTTACACCAATCTACTGCCCACTCTGTGGTGGATCTTGGTGTCACGTGGTACCCTCTGGATGTGTAGGTAACCTTACTTGATGAGATGGCTCAAGGCCTTGCATCTAGAGTAGATAGCACCGGTTACTGGGTCTTCAACTTCTGACCCCTTCAATAGAGCCCTGATGTTCTTGAGACACTTTAGCCAATTCTGACTTGAAAGCTTTAATTTAAAGAGGAACAATTAGATGCTTTCAAGAGGCATTCCATGTACCAGGGTCAATGCTAATAGACAGTTAAGATGTGTTTGGTAGCCTTAATTTGTATAAGCATCAAATTGTGTTTCTTGGCTAATTTTCATCCATTGTGGTCAGATGGGTTTCATGGCTGTCTGGTTATTGGGTCTCAGTTCCCTAAAATGTCTAAAATATTGAGTGACCTTCTTAAAGCATGTTGAGGATATCCATGAACCATTGTAGTCATTCGATCATCTCCCTTTCATAGATCTAAAATGGAAAGAGTAGAGTGGGCATTTAGAAGTATCTCGCCCAGAACTATCAGTCACTGAAAAATTCTTCTTAGGAGCAAGGTTACTGTGGTTTGCTTTAATGGGACCCTGACGTGATACATTTCCATTAGTCAGCGTAAACATGTCTGAGTTAGTTAATAATTCCTTGATTCCAGCAGCTTGATAAATTTCCATCAGCTCATGCATGTTGTGATTGTGGTTGCTGATTATTCATTGTGTGGTAGACTGTTGTATTGTGAGGATAGCAAAGGATGCATTTTTCAAGGGGAGCAGTTATTGGACTGCAGTGGGTTCCCAGATTGTCTCTTCTCTTATCACAGATATTTGAATCTTATACCATGCGCATACTTGGAAGGAAGTTTGATTCAATGATCTGGAAATGTGCATTTGTTGCGCTTGCTGCATTAAGGAATCTATTGATTTGAGGGATTTTCTAAGCACTTTTAGCAGCACCTTGATACTGTCTATACTTTTAGGGAAATAAGTAATGTCTGCCTAACAAATGAACTTGTGCAAGGTTGGTATTAATCTGTCCCTTCCTTGTCGAATTGGCCAGTTCCATGCTGCAGTATCTGTGGGGTGACTTCAACCCAGTTTTCCAGTATCTTTTATTGTATATGTGTGACTATATTAAAGGGTAGTCACCATGTAGGTATGTAGCCAACATATTCAACTGTATGTTCAAATAAAAGGGGCAGCCCAATAACCCTGGGATCAGGGCAAGACAATGAATAAAGAAAAAACAATGGTCCCTATGGGGGAAGTGCAAGTCTATACTTCTGCGGTAACCATACAACACCATCACTAGTTTGGTTTAAACAGGAATCCAATCAAAATGTATTCATTTCATTTAAAACTATAAGGTTAAAGATATATTTTTTTAACATGTTACCACAGCGCAGTGAAAGTGAAAAGAATGAATTAAATGCTCACGTTCTATACAGAACGTATATGTTCAAGTGACTGGTATGGATACAATTGTTGTTAAATGCCACTCCGTATCAAAGTGTCATATTCCCAAAAAATTAAAAGACAGTCCACTAGTATTTTTGTCAACATTTCGACCCCATTAAAATATTTATGTAAGGGTCATCATCTGGATGGAAAAGGATTTTTGGAAGCACCAAAAATCCTGATAATCCCTTGCACAAATTTGCAATGCAGCGATGTGAGGGACTAATCCTAACCAATGTCAGTAGAACGCACCAATAAATTGTTTAGTTGTTTTTACACAGAGCGAAATTAAATAGATGTCCCATTCACCGTCAAATGATCGGTGTCCAGGGGATAAAGAAATAGCAATCCCCATCAATCAGAAAAAGTCACCATTATACAATCGGTGTTTGTCAACGGCAGCGTCCAGCCGTCTTCTGCCAGTAGTGATATATAATTTTGCTCTTAATCCTTTTCTGTCCTGATGATGAACATTACATAAGTAATTTAATGGGGTCGAAACGCTGACAAAAATACTAGTGGACTGTCTATCAATTTGATACATGACTCTCTGATACAGAATGCCGTTTAACAACAATTGTATTCATATCAGTCACTTGTACATATTGTATTGTAATTGCATTTATATAGCGCTTACTACCCCTAACAAGGCATTGAAGTGCTTTTTCGGTGAGTAGCACGCTACTCCGGAACCCATAAAGGATTAGTGTTGAATTAGTATATTGAAATATGAAAGTAATTGCTTTCTATATAGCACTTGTGCACATTAATTCACTCATTTTCACTTTCACTGGGCCATGGTGTTTTGGAGCACTTTGTTAGAATACAACATGTTAAAAAAAAGTTATCTTTAACCTTATTGCTTTAAGTAGACTGAATATATTGTGATTGGATTCCTGTTCAAACCAATCTAGTGATGGCTTTGTATGGTTGCTGCGAAAGTTGAAGCTTACACTTCCCCCGTAGGGACCAGTGTTTTTTTTCTTTATTAAACATATACAACCGTGTCTGGAATATTTTTCTTCAGGTTAGACCCAATTTAGTCTGATGGGGCAGGATATTCTGGGGTGACCATTAAGAGGAAAGTGCTATGAAAATTTATATTCTAGACATTTGTGTGCCTTCTCTTTAGGGGTCAGTATTAGTGAGTGATCGAACTAGAAAAGGACAATTGCTTCTCGATTATGAAATCATACTTATGGAGCTGACTAGTTCCAGGGGGAGATTATTAGCACATGCAGGGGCCTTTAAATGCTGATGAGCCATAAGAATTGCATATGTCTAAAAGGTCTGTCACTGGCAGAGTTTTATTAACATTCACCCTAGTGTCCATTCATGAGATATCTACACAATGACTGGTAAAAGTGGTGGCCAGTTTTGAGACCTTGCTGATGATGGTTATGACAGGACTTTGGCTTAAGTAGATAATAATTTAGAGAGAAATTTAAGAACAGAGTGCATTGAGTGGTTTGATTTCCATAGGAGATGCTAGAAATGTAATTAACCTTGCAAAGAAGAGGCTTCAATTGTGGATTACCCCTCCCTCTTACGTGTCCTATTTTCTAGAGAGACTTTATGGCTCCCAGGTATCACCTCTTCGAGGGCAGAGATTGAATAGTCTGAGAATCACATTCTGTAACACTTAGTGCATGGTATGATATTGTATAATGTGAGCATTTATATATTGCTTACTACACCTCATGAATCACTAAAGCAATTTGCAGATGGGTAGCATTCTATGCCATGAAATTCCAGTGTTATTGATTTAGCCATGCATTATAATTATGTATTTTCCTGCAGTCTAATGCATTTTGCAAATCATACACATTTATCGTGCAATTACTCGTATATGAATGTTAAACCGCGTTCACCTATTTACGTCATCATTTGTGGGAATAAAGTAATTGTATAGGAGCATCTTATCATCCATAATATTACCAATTAGTCTTAAAAATATGTCATGTATTTTCAATATTCTTCACCTGCAAATGTTTTCCAATTATATTGAGGCTTATTGTTGATTACTTGTTCACCAAATTAGTTGTGTGCATATGAAACGTGCTCTTCAATCAGAGCATCTTATCAAGTGAATGTTTTGTATCCGGGACTTGTTAAGTATGCTCGTGTTGAAGGTTGGGTATGCTGTTGTACTCTTTCCTTATTTTATAGACATTTGCCCTGCAGCTGTTTCAGTGGATGCATGCGGCTGGTTTTCTCTGTATGTCTCTTGCTGAACGTTGCTCCCGATAATGAGTTTAATTCCCAGATATTTAAGGTTAGGTTGTTAAGTCCCATGATAGCAGAACTATATTTACTTGTTTCATCAACTGGAATACATAGAGCTATTATCTATCATCTGGTCATTCAAAGCCCCATTTTCAGGTCTGGGGTTAGCCAAGACCTTCTGATTTTACCAAAATATAATACGCTTATAAGGGCTTTCAGACAGCCCTCCTCCATTTATCTGTTGTTTTGGTGCTCACATTTTTCTTCCACCCACTACAGCATCCAGCATGGGACAGTCGGTCATCCCACTTCAGCTATTGGCTAACTCTACTGTGAGTGACGGTATACTGCGCTTTCACTAGGAGCACATCTGCATGAAAAGTAGTTTCCTTCAGTGTAATGGATTACTTTTTGAAACCAAGTTATATTTTTGCGTTTAGGCATTTCTTTTAATATTGGAGAAGACACAGCACCTCCACCAAAAATGAAGTTTTACAAAAGCCATGACAAAACAAGACAAGTTTAGACAAAGTCAAAATGATGACAGGTAACGCCAAACTAATTGGCTTTGCCAATGCTTAATTATTTTCACTAGAATTCGCAGTTTCCACCGTGATATATATCTCAAGAAAACTGTAACATTTTCCTTAACTTTTGAATTTTCTCGAGCTACAGACTGGAGATCAATTAAAATCAAGGCGCATATTGAAAGGAGAGGCCTTTCGTATTTCTGCCTCATTACTCTAGATGCTCAGTTAACTACTTGATAATAACAGAGCTCTGCCTCCTGATAATTGTTGAAGCAATTATTTAGGCTCTCCTTCTCATCACAAGACAAACTACTCATGAACATATTCTTTTCTGAGGTCTAGTGAGTGTGGTCTGTGGTTAGTAATGTAAGGGTTCATGCTTTTAATGCTTTGTTCTTGCAGATTCCAGATGTACTCTGTTTCTTCCCATCAGTCCCACAGCTGTGATTCACAATTCGAAATTATATGACCATGTTGGTGTATGTTACTCCACAGAAAGATTTCCCACAATTACTTTTTAGGTCTCGCCCTGATCCAGCGCTTGCGCTGGTCTGGTGAGACATTTAGTTGTGGGGTTTTAAAAGTGCGACCACAGATTTTTCCGTGGCATACAGTGTGCGGTTACGCGCACAGCACGCGCTTCTGTCATGGCTCATTAAGCCTTCCGGCGCGTGAATCATGCTCCTCCACCACCTTGCTGTCTGCTCTCACTACCCCCCTCCCTTCAACCCCTCCCTTCTCCCCCTCCCTCCTCGTTAGCTTGTTATTCTTAACTTCGGAAGCATCTGATGTGAATTCTTCAAGGAGCAATTCACTTCCGACTAAGCCAATGCCGCCTCAGACAGTAGACATTTTCTGTTGCTTGTTTATCTATCCCTCGACCCTCCCCCTCCCCTCTGTTGCTTCTTGCCTCTGTTCTTCCCCCCTCCCGAGCTGTTGCTTATTTCTTTCGTCTGCTCCTGCCCTTATAATTTTATGGAGAGGCATTGACTTCACTCACTTTCAGTCTGTGGCGCCTATTTCATTTGAAAATCTTACGAGCTGCTTTTTCTGTCACCTCCAATGTCAACTTCTAATAAAAAGAAAAAAGGTTCGTGGGTGCGGTAGAACTGAAAAATAAATAGATCATGTGAGACCACGACGCTTTTAACTTATTTGTTAACACTGTTGAACGCACGGGTTGTTTATATAATTGACACACGTTATCCACTAAATGTGCTTGCTTCTGCTTCTGTTAGTTGTGTTAATCTGCAGGCAGATTGTTAAAAGAAACTGTGGTGATCTTTGCACTTGCAATTTACAATGAGACTCAGCACATTAAGACATGTTTTCTGTCAGTTGCCTCATGGCTAAGGAACTCCTAATTTTCATAGAGTGTCTCGTCAGAATACAGACAGGAGCCGACTACATTATATGTAGTTGGAGAACAGCGACAAACTCTCTCTAGAAACAAAATGACACATAGTAAAACTGTTGGCAGAAAGATTCACAGCGCCGTGACTCAGTGCCTGCTTTTAAGGCGCCGTTTCTGGCGAGCGGTATAAGATCTTGCAGCAAACATCGGCGTTTTATCACCAGTTAAAATGCTAAATAATTTCAAGGACTATAAAAGGAGTATATTGGATGACAGTGACCCACAATCTGCAGTTTTGTGAAGCTCACAGTGACAGATGCAAGATACAAAGCGCTGTGTAAAATACATAACATTCCAATAATCATGTGTTCTTTTTAAGGACATTGTTTAAATGTAAATTAGTGACTGAAAGCGGCTAGACTGCTTTATTTTAAGAAACACATGATGCTGTGTTTGCCAAATGACGCTTAGTCGAAACTGTTTATTTTTCCTTTCAGCGTTTATATTAGGCTATGCAATATTGAAAAACTAGCCAGCCTTATAAACCAAATTATGACATTTTCAACAGATGGATACGAAAACAATAGTGGACTATAAGATGGAGAAAACTCAGCTGACTGCACACCGTCTCGCGCTTCTGTTTTACTGGTAGAGCTGGACTCACAGACCCTCTCTCACAGACACTCTCTCACAGACTCTCACACTCTCACAGACTCTCACAGACACTCTCTCACAGACTCTCACAGACACTCTCTTACAGACTCACAGACACTCTCTCACAGACTCACAGACACTCTCCCACAGACACTCTCTCACAGACTCTCACAGACACTCTCTCACAGACACTCTCTCTCACAGACACTCTCAGACACTCTCTCACAGACACACAGACACTCTCTAATAGACACTCTTTTACAGACACTCTCTCACAGACACTCTCTCACAGACACTCTCACAGACACTCTCTTACAGACTCAGACACTCTCTCACAGACTCACAGACACTCTCCCACAGACACTCTCTCACAGACTCTCACAGACACTCTCTCACAGACACTCTCTCACAGAGACTCTCTCTCACAGACACTCTGACACTCTCTCACAGACACACAGACACTCTCTAATAGACACTCTTTTACAGACACTCTCTCACAGACACTCTCTCACAGACACTCTCTCACAGACTCTCACACTCTCTCACAGACTCTCACAGACTCTCACAGACACTCTCTCACAGACACTCTGTCACAGACACTCTCTCACAGACACTCTCTCACACTCTCTCACAGACACTCTCACAGACTCTCACACTCACAGACACTCTCTTACAGACTCTCACACTCTCACAGACACTCTCTTACAGACTCTCACAGACTCTCTCTCACAGACTCTCACAGACTCTCACAGACACTCTCTTACAGACTCAAAGACACTCTCTCAGACTCTCACAGACTCTCTCTCACAGACTCTCTCTCACAGACTCTCTCTCACAGACTCTTGGCCTTCTTGGTCATATATAAGGTAACAAAAATGCTTCTGGCACTTTTTTATTACCACTTTTCAGCATGCTGCACAGCAGCCACACTTCTCTACAGCACAGCTTAAACACATTGGCAAAGTCAATAGCTCTACCTAAACACTTATAAGGCCCCAAAGGCGAGACCTATTGGCTATGCCAATGCTTGTTGATCTTGCTCCTCCAACCTACACATTCCATCCTCTCGGTCAAAATGATGTATTGCAAATCCAAACTGACATAACACATTTTGTTGTTTGTATTTGTATACGGGTTTGTATTTATTTAGCTTTACAAACTGGTTATCAAGTCAAAGGGCTCAATCAGAATATAACAAGTGTTTTCAGAGTGCCACTGAGCCCAACCTGCAGGGCTGAATCTATTTCACAGTAGCCTGTTACTATATATTTAATGTATGTAATGTTGTAAAAAAAATAATTTCATATCAATTCACGAAATATAAATAGTTCGATAAATTAAAAATCTACTTAGGCAAGCTTTTCAGTAAAAGCGATCCTCTTAGTACTCAACCTCTCGCCCTAATCAACAAAATACCCAAATTTACAAACCCTACCCTGGCAAACACCAGTCTCAGCCCGTTGCCGACAATGAACCATTCCACAGATGGTCGTGCAAAGGCATATAAATACCACCCCATACATCCAAACTAGAGCCATAAACCTGCAAAGAGACAGCAAACATCAAAGACAGAATAGATGCATCAACCATTAAAGGGTAATTTGAGAGTTCAGTTCTATGTCTGGATCAGACACTAGCCACACATGCATAATTAGATTCAGCCTCTGAGCATCAGACCCACACCCAGAAACTCCTTTTAAGATAATCTATGCAATTACCACTCCTTACTAACATTGCCTAACATTACATAAGGTTATTTGAACGAAGTATTCCCTAAATATTAAACACTTCTCCATCACACAAGAGCAGACTGACCCCTCCTGCCCTATTTGTTTGCTGCTTCCTCTGCTTCACTGAATCTCATACCAGCACTCCTCCACACTTAGCTTCACTCTGTTTATTTTGCCAGCCTCATTGCTCTGTACGCATTAATTTCTCACCCTCCAGATACTGTTAACTGACTTCTGTTATCAGCTTACTTCAGTTCCCCTTCTCTGTCTGTCACCTCTTTCTGCTCTCTCTCTATATCGCCCTGTCTCATCCTCCAACCTTCTTTCCATGTCACAATGCCACTTACACTCAATTCGGTCACTTTCATAGCAATATAGGTCACTGTTCGTAAAAAAATAATGTAACCAAATCAAATGTGTTAATTTCACGTTCATGCCTTTTTGTCTCCTTTTTCCCAAGTTACAACGTTTGGTTGTATGTTGATACGGCTTCTTTCTCAGTTTCTGTTTCAAAAACTCATCTCCACCCAATGACATCTGCAACTCTAGATGAGTTAAACTTGATGTCACCTCATTAATACCCCTTCAAAATCACCTACTCAATGGAGGTGTCATGAAGAGTGGTTGGGGTAAGCCAGGTGTAGGAATATGCCCCTTTTAGCTAGGTTTGATTGCCGGTTTAAGGATTCTGTGTACTGGAACACTGTTGTCCCAATGTGTATGCTCGAACCCCCTAAAACATGTTAAAATTAGTAATACTCCTAATGTATTTAACTTACCTATAAGTCCCTAGTATATAGTACATAGTGTGCACATGGCGTGTAAGTTAAATGTTGCTAGTGGACAGCAGCACCCATTGTGCCACCCGTTACAATGACAGTGCAAAGATGACTGCAGGCCTCCCACTGTAGGCCTCTTTGAGCAGTTGTAAAACTGTAAATTCAAATCAAACCCTTTTAACAAGCCTAAACTCTTCTTTTAAATATTAATGCCACTCCTAAAAAGGTTTTAATGCCCATAAGGCAGGGTGCATGGTATTTGAGAGTAGGACATGTAAAGGTTTAATGTTAGACGTCCTACAGGGCAAAGGGCCGAAGACTATTTTCACTGTAGCAGGGTTAGCTGTTCCAAAAGAAAATATTGGTACAAAATATAAAAGTAATAATGCTATCTTTGCCTAGGAAACTGCTGCAAAGTTAACTCTTGGACTTATTAAAATATTTATTCCAAGTCCAATTCACTGGTTAAGTTGGATTTGTAATATGCATTTTGAAAAAGGTACGTTTAGAAAGTCACCTCTTCCCTGCCTAAAGCCTCTAGCAGCTAATTTGCATGAGGATGCAGCTGTCACCCAGTAGCTCAACAGGTCACTTGAGGTGTGAACTTGCACTCAGAGTTGAGACAAAGGCCTTGGGTGAGGGGAAGTGTTCTGTTCCTCTGGCAGAATGACCATCTGGGCTGTGCCCAGGAACTTAATTAACATCAGAGTTCTACCATGTCACAGGTAGATGTAGCTAAGACCTGGGCATGCCCCTTCTTTTGTCCGTCTAGTGAACCAGGCACCAATCCCAGTAGGGGAGGAGCTGCCCCAGATCCATTTGAGGAGAGGTTGCTCATTTCCCTAGCCACACCTCCAGTGTGGGCACCAGAGCTCTGCACATGGGGGGAAAGGTTTTGACATGTTGGATTTAGGAAGAGAGGGGCAGTTGGGATTGTTTGCAGCAGGGCACACAGGAACTACTGAAAACGTGGATAGGGTTACCTCTAGGACCTTTTTCACTATTGGTTAGGGAGAGACTAGGAGTCACTCCCACCCACAGACTAGTGCTAAGCATAAATGTGCCACTCGTAGGCACCCTCCTCAGAAAACTATGGGATCTGTGAAAGACAGAAGGACTGCACCTGCTGTTGAGCCCCATACAGAGACCTGAAAGTCTGCATCCGCTCCTACTTGTACCCAGGACAAAGAAGTGGACCACCTATTAAGCTACAGGTACACAAGAAGCTGCTGGAAGCTACTTTCCTGAATAGCGCAGCTGAACAGTTCCAACTGGACATACTCTGGTCATTTCTGATGGCTTCTGCTGGAGTAAGTGTTGACCCGCAAGTGCTGTTCCTGAGGTCCTTGGACCCTTGTCTGTGTCAAAGTGTACTTCATCTAACATCCTGGAAAACCTGGGCCTTAGAAACTTTTTGGCTTCAAAGACCTCCAGAGTACCGGGACAAACCTGCCAACTCAATCTGATGAAGGTGCGCCGCAGCTGGGCCAAAGATTCAGGTTGCTCCCGTTGGAGCTTTTCTACAGCAGCAACTCTGTTTGAGCAGGATGTCATGGAGAGGGTATCAAGCCTTGAGGAGCATAGTTTATCTACAGCTTGCAGCCTTGCCCTGCAGGTGAAATCCAAGCTCCAAAATGTGACTAAGCTGAACATAGAAATCTTCGCCAAGCAAAGGTGTCAAAAGTATCCGGCCAGTGAGGCACCTCCTCTGGGTCTGCATTTTTAATTTCTCCTGCCTGGAGCTTTCCCACCAAAAGTCCACGGCGTCACTGAGACCTTGCTGGATGGCTATCAGGCCTTTTGAAGCCCATCTCACCCACAGCTTGCTGCCTTGCCCTGCTGAAGATTAATGGCTTCCATTTGAGAGACTAAGTCAGAAGGTAAGACTCCCAGCAGTGAAGTACCTGGATTCTGTATCCAATCCGCGTTCTATCATGGTTGGCCTTATATCATGCCTAGATACTGGTCAATTGAACCCAGATTACCCTGGTTGATGCTTAACACTTATTGGCGCTATTTTCATTTAAAACTTTAAAAATTCATATCTCTGTTCCCCTTATTGGATTTTTGTCTTTTTGGTGTCATTGTGCTCATTACATTATTCTCTAAATAGTAGTGGAATTTGCATTGTGTTGTGTTTTCGACCTTTTAACTGTTTTTGTACTTTGAAGTGCTTTACACATTTTCTTTAGTTAAGCCTGTCTGCTCTGTGCCAAAGCTCAGGTTTAAACTACTAACATCATTACGGACCTAACAAGAATAGTGACATTATTACTTGTGGTGGACTACCATCCATCCTAAATAATAATCCACTTTCTCACAACAGACATCTATTCCTCGGATTTGCATTTTGTCAGGAATGTGGACTTGACCTGATCCTGTGCTATGCAATGCTGGTTCTCCCCTTGGATACAATCCTGGCAGAGTCTTTGCTCATCAGCACATCCCTCACGCTTGGCGAAAGCCCAGGCAAAGCATGCAGTGATGATCCCAATACTGAAAGAGTCCACCACAGATCCAGAGGTTTTTGCCAATTTTTTTTCTTATTCAGTGTTAGCATTTTTTCAAAAAAGCCTTGTAACTATGAACACTTAACAGCTCTCTACACTTCTTGTAACACATGTCCTTCTGAATAAATGTCAGTGCAGGGTCCTCCTCACTAATGCCACAAAGGCCCGCTCATAAAAATCACTGAAGAGCTTTTCATGGGCTGAGAGAATGGCCTCCCATGTGGTCTAATACAACCTGACATACCCCTGAAGCTTAATAACATGCGCCGCAGCTTACTTTTTGGCTACCTCTGCAAATCAATGCTCATTCATGGCCCCAATGTATAACAGTTCATATCCTTTCTTTCTGACTGCACACGCTAATTGAAACTGAGACCATTTGTGTCTTGGATGGCACCTACTCAGGGATCAGCCCTATTACCAAACCTCCTCAAGGCTCCTTCTGATTTTATTTGTCCTAATTCTACAGACTATGGCTTTCCTGTGCATATCTAGCTCACAGTACATTATGAGACGGGGAATTAATTGTATTGTATTGTACTGTGGCATTTATATATTGCTTCATACTTCTAACGGGGTCGCAAAGATCACTAATTTACCTCAGGTTCCTGGGTGCACTTTTGGAGTGTTTGATTGAAAAGAATGTTGGTTATATGGGAAGTGTTGAGTGAGATGCAGGAGGTTTGGAGAGGTTTGCTATATTTTGCCATACATGGTGTGGCTACGTTGTGGCACTTAGCTGAGAAGTACTACGAAAAGTGTGATAATAGATGCTGGTGCATTTAGGTACCATCTTTACTGTTGTTTACATCATAGAGTCGTAAAACCCTATATTTTGATCAGGGTTACACAAGTTACATGCTGTAGGTGTTGCCCCAGGAGTGGCAGAGGCCCTATAACTGATATGTTGTCAGGGAGAAGAATAGATATCCACCCAGGAGTAATGAAGTCCAGTCCTTGAAACATTGTTAGTCAAAATTGATCGAGAGGGGCCCCACTTTTCCCAAAGGGGCAGTGCACTGTGTCAGACTATAAAATCAAAAAGAAGTCTAAAAGAAGTTTCCCGTTGTGTACACATACGAAACAATCTACAACTTTTACACTCTGATTACGTCTCCTCTCACATTTCATATATGATCACATGGAAATTTCAGTATCCCCACTATAATGTTTCAAAACAATATTGATTTCTTTATTGGTTGAACAATTGATAGCTTTAATCAATCAATCAATTCACTTTATTCGGTTTTTGTAAAAAACCATAAAAGTAATCTAGAACAGTATATTATACAAAGAGGTCACATAATTAAAAAATCTTACTTGATGATCAAATGCTATACATAAAAACAGTATTTAAAAAAGTGAATATACAATAAATCTTTTTTTTTTTTTAAATAAAAGCAGGATTCCTACATAAACTGGATGTGCCCTAACCATACAAGGGCACCTGTATGTTTTTGTACTTTGAGGTGCTTTACACATTTTCTTTAGTTAAGCCTGTCTGCTCTGTGCCAAAGCTATCAGGGGTTGAGCTCAGGTTTAAACTACTAACATCATTACTGACCTAACAAGAATAGTGACATTATTACTTGTGGTGGACTACCATCCATCCTAAATAATAATCCACTTTCTCACAACAGACATCTATTCCTCGGATTTGCATTTTGTCAGGAATGTGGACTTGACCTGATCCTGCGCTATGCAATGCTGGTTCTCCCCTTGGATACAATCCTGGCAGAGTCTTTGCTCATCAGCACATCCCTCACGCTTGGCGAAAGCCCAGGCAAAGCATGCAGTGATGATCCCAATACTGAAAGAGTCCACCACAGATCCAGAGGTTTTTGCCAATTTTTTTTCTTATTCAGTGTTAGCATTTTTTCAAAAAAGCCTTGTAACTATGAACACTTAACAGCTCTCTTCACTTCTTGTAACACATGTCCTTCTGAATGAATGTCAGTACAGGGTCCTCCTCACTAATGCCACAAAGGCCCGCTCATAAAAATCACTGAAGAGCTTTTCATGGGCTGAGAGAATGGCCTCCCATGTGGTCTAATGCAACCTGACATACCCCTGAAGCTTAATAACATGCGCCGCAGCTTACTTTTTGGCTACCTCTATAAATCAATGCTCATTCATGGCCCCAATGTATAACAGTTCATATCCTTTCTTTCTGACTGCACACGCTAATTGAAACTGAGACCATTTGTGTCTTGGTTGGCACCTACTCAGGGATCAGCCCTATTACCAAACCTCCTCAAGGCTCCTTCTGATTTTATTTGTCCTAATTCTACAGACTATGGCTTTCCTGTGCATATCTAGCTCACAGTACATTATGAGACGGGGAATTAATTGTATTGTATTGTACTGTGGCATTTATATATTGCTTCATACTTCTAACGGGGTCGCAAAGATCACTAATTTACCTCAGGTTCCTGGGTGCACTTTTGGAGTGTTTCATTGAAAAGAATGTTGGTTATATGGGAAGTGTTGAGTGAGATGCAGGAGGTTTGGAGAGGTTTGCTATATTTTGCCATACATGGTGTGGCTACGTTGTGGCACTTAGCTGAGAAGTACTACGAAAAGTGTGATAATAGATGCTGGTGCATTTAGGTACCATCTTTACTGTTGTTTACATCATAGAGTCGTAAAAACCCTATATTTTGATCAGGGTTACACAAGTTACATGCTGTAGGTGTTGCCCCAGGAGTGGCAGAGGCCCTATAACTGATATGTTGTCAGGGAGAAGAATAGATATCCACCCAGGAGTAATGAAGTCCAGTCCTTGAAACATTGTTAGTCAAAATTGATCGAGAGGGGCCCCACTTTTCCCAAAGGGGCAGCGCACTGTGTCAGACTATAAAATCAAAAAGAAGTCTAAAAGAAGTTTCCCGTTGTGTACACATACGAAACAATCTACAACTTTTACACTCTGATTACGTCTCCTCTCACATTTCATATATGATCACATGGAAATTTCAGTATCCCCACTATAATGTTTCAAAACAATATTGATTTCTTTATTGGTTGAACAATTGATAGCTTTAATCAATCAATTCACTTTATTCGGTTTTTATAAAAAACCATAAAAGTAATCTAGAACAGTATATTATACAAAGAGGTCACATAATTAAAAAATCTTACTTGATGATCAAATGCTATACATAAAAACAGTATTTAAAAAAGTGAATATACAATAAATCTTTTTTTTTTTTAAATAAAAGCAGGATTCCTACCTAAACTGGATGTGCCCTAACCATACAGGGGCACCTTGCAGTCACTTATGAGCCACTATCGGTTAATCTCAGCAAGCTCTAAGCCTGACCAGATTTTTTAAAAATTAAGAACGTGAAAGACTGTGTTACCAGATAACATTTGTTAAAAAATAAAAGCTGGTCGCACCTGCCTAAACTCCAATTTTTTCAGAATGGGAACAATAAAAGTTTTCTGGGGTACCTCGTAGTAATTACAAAATGTTGTAAAATGGAGCATGTCCTGTGGAGACTTACCGTCACAGCCACAGGACTCTAGGCTCTGACCTCTACTACACCAGTGTGGCTGTGCCAACAGAAGGTGGAAGAGATCGAAACGGAACCTGGTCAATAAAAAACGATCATAAATACTAAGAAGGCCCTAGGAGATATGGCTCAGTGGATTGCACAGTTTTCAGGATAACAAATCTTCGAACACTAGGCTTCCTTAACTCTTGATCTTCCCTATCTAGGGTCCTCAGTCTGTAAAAGGACTCCCTTACCCACCCCCAGTTTTTCCTATTCACTGAATCTGGGTTGGAGAATAAATCAGCTCTTCCCAGCCTCCAAAAACAGCTCTTTATATGATTAAGCCAGGGGATATGATGAGCATAGTCAAGAGCCATACACTTCTTCAGAATCAGTTTACTTAAAGTTAATCCCTGACTCAACCAAAGCTTCAACCACAGAATTAGGGGGCGAAGGGCCAACAGGTCGGAAAGGTAGGACACACCCAGCTCTTCATGAACCACTAGGTTTGAGGTTCCCTGGGGCACGCATAAAAGACGTTTCAAGAAATTATTTTCAACCACTTGAAGTTCCTCCAGGGCAATATAACCCCAGATTTCACTGCCATAGGAAAGTTTAGCAATATATTTTGCCTGGTATATCTGCAAGAGCGCCACGGTTGGTCTCCTACCTAATCTTGAGGCACAGTTAAAAATGGCTGTGTTGGGACGCACTAAATCTCCTTTCTTTCTCTGTTTTAGTGGCCTCCATTTCATCTTATCATCTAACAGGACCCCGAGATAAGAAAAGGCATCTGTACACGGAACCTGAGCGGATCCAACCATAAACTGGTAGTGCTTTCTTGTGCGAGGTCCCCACCTGCATCATGTAGGATTTAGAATCATTAATCAACAAACCCAAATCCTCCATGAATGAGGCAAATGAGTTAAGCAGTATTTGCAACCCTCTTGCGGTCCGGGCCATAAGGACCGCATCATCCGCGTTCAATAAAACAGGCCGACCCACTTGGGGATAGTCTACCTTAGTCTCCAGTAAAACCTTCTCCAACTTATTAATATATAAATTGAACAAAAAAGGGGCTAAAATACACCCTTGTCAAACTCCTCTTTTTATAGGGAACTGGCGGGTGACCTTCAGGTCTTGTGAGTATCGAACCTCGACCTTAGTATTGCTATGGAGGTCCTGCAGGAAATGGACAATATCACCATTCACCCCAATGGACAACATGGTCTGCCAAAGCTTGGCTCTGTTTACGCGATCAAATGAAGATGACAGATCCATGAAGGCCAGGTGGATGGTGCCGGGGCGGGCGACCGTGTACTTGTTAAGGATCATAAATAAGTTTAGACACTTGTCCATGGTCGACCATCCCGGATGAAAACCCTCAATCAAAGGGCCTAATATTAATCACATTCCGTAAGCTTATTACAAAGTTAAAAACATTGCTACATCATCTCTTTAAAAAGTTTTTTCATAAGAATAACATACATAAAAACATTTTGAATACAATAAAATCAACATAAACTGTGAGAATACAATAGACAAACACATATGCCTTTTTGTCACTAATCTGTTTGGTTCCTTTTTTACACACAAAGGGAAACTTCTCTTTGACTTTATAGTCTAACATTGTTAGTCAAACATAGAATACTATGTGCAGCCCATGCAGGAGTGATAAAGCGAAACCCCTGGATGAAATGTGCAAATTGCCTCCTCTACATTCAGCGTTGAATAATTCACAATTGCCTCTGCCTTGATTATTGCAAGATGTAAATTCTACACATTGCTGTAGCGCCTTTGTTCCACCTTTGTGTGTGACTCCATATACTGGGCATATTCCACATCATCAAGCTCCTTCTTTGATACCTAGCCGTGACCTTTGATTCTGACTTAGTTACTGAAGGACTTCTTGTCCCTATCCGACCTGCTCCTCGACCTACTTTGAAGGTTATCACCTGGGCTTTCAGTAGTCCAACCATCACTCGGTTGCTGTAAAAGAATCTGCACCAAGATGTCTTATTATTCACCCCTACAACTTCAATGTATCCAAAATCATGTCAGATGCCTCATCTTTGGCAGGAATAGCAGAAAATTTCACATCACCACCTTAGAC
Organism: Calotriton arnoldi; assembly: GCA_963921515.1. Classification (NCBI taxonomy): domain Eukaryota; kingdom Metazoa; phylum Chordata; class Amphibia; order Caudata; family Salamandridae; genus Calotriton; species Calotriton arnoldi. The sequence continues at coordinate 392,393 of CAWUFW010012835.1, read as the reverse complement.
CTTGCTCTGTTCATGCATAAAAATGGAACATCCGCTTCAAGAGTCTTTTGGTCACACACAAAGAATTCTGGGTTTCTTCACTCAGACATCATGTGGATGATTCCCAATCCTACCAGCTGACCAATCGTCTATTAGCTTCCCAAGATCTGCTGTCACCTGGCAACCTAAATGATAATGTTTTGCAGTAGAGTTCTTCATTACCAAGGCCTCTCTTTATGAAGTTCTCTTCTCCACTATCTCTGTCTTGGACCACAGTGAGGGTCAAAACAGTGTTGAAAACCACATCTCTATGCTTTGCCGGCAGACCATCTTAAAAGGCAGCAGAATTAGTGACTTATTTGTACTGACAATACTGTATAACCTTATGTTACAGCTTTGGAGTGATTGCATGGCGTTGATCAACCAACGGATGTACACTAAGGTGTAATAATAAAATCTTCTACCATAATAAAATGATGTCAAGAAAATTGTAGATTTTTCATTTTTGTGACTTATCGACCTTATAAAGTTTGATCGTTGTGATGAACAAGGCAGATCATAGCAAGCACATCAAATGCTATTGATAAGCCAGCGAGCGGCATTTCCCAGACTGCTTCTTTGCAATTCGTATGATACTGCCTTGGAATTAAGCATGCTCTTGGCGTGCTCACTGTTCCTTGGAGGGTTGTAGTATTTATGTATTTGCCTCATCAAACAGCTGCAACACATAGTCTGGGAATACTCAACGAGAGAATGAATCAGTATCAGCACAACTGCGCCAAATCTGTCACTTTAAACCCTGTGGTTGCAAAGTAAACGCACGAGACCCCCACTTGCTAGCTACACAGCATCAATAATCAGCGAGATGCACATTAAGGATAAAATACTGCTGCGAAATCCAAAGTGTGCTTGGCATAACTGTAAGGGATGCACCCATCTGTTTGCCCCTGCTAGCCATGCGTTCCCGCTGCACCTGCCACTGGCATGTAAAGTCTCCTTTTCCTGCTTGCCCGGTGCAGTGGGAGTTTCTGATTAGCTTGCTCAGCCGGAAGTTTGCATTTCTGTATCTATCCGATGTTCATTCTTGTACTTTCTTACGACTTCCGTGCCTGTGCATTTATTGCCTCAGTTTCATCGCATCATCTTCACTGGACATTTGTATTCAAGAACCTATAAATGAGTGTCCTGTGCAGCTAATACACATTGGGGATTCTGTCACCCCTGTGATTCACAGATATATTTCTCTTCTTTAAATAAACAATTTGCAGACTTCATATAGGGATGATGTAGATTTTCTTTAACACTACCTTTCAGGCTTTGGGCAACTGCAGAGAGGGCAAATAGGTTTTGAATGACCGCAGTCTTATTATAACCATCATTTATAAGGCATATTTATAATTTGTCCTACCAGAAGAGTATCATTCCTAGATGTGGGCTGCCGATATCATCAGTTAAGTACCTGCAGTTTTATTGGGGCTTATTACTGAAGCTCTCGCTGGAGGGGGGTGCACAGCACACTCCCATTAGTCACCCTATGTTATACAGATGAGTGCACATGTGCCACGCAGTTTTCTATAGTTGTTTAGACGGATGCTTTTATAAAATGCTCGAGGGCTAGATTTTCTGGAAACAAAGAAACACGTTCGCACAGAACACATTTTCGGTGTAAACCCTTACACTTCCTCTTCAGTTATTTTTGTTAGAACTTGCCCTCTTTAGAGAGTACTGCTGGCCTACTCTGCTTCCTTCCTGACTGCTGTTTATATACTTCCGCTCGTGCTAAAGGACAAGCTTTTTAAACATGGCCATTAAGGGCTGCTTGCCGGGAAACAGTCGGAACATCGCGGCCTCAGCCACGCGTGTTCCGACATCGCAAGCGTAACCACGCTTGCCTTAACCACGCATATGCCTTTAGCGAGTGGAGTGGGAGGGGGTCAGGGTAGTGTATGTTAAGGGACAGGGTTTTAGGCCTCAGGGCAGGCGGTGGAGAATGGGTAGTCGAAGTCGTTTTTAGGGCTTAGGGGAGGGCGGTGTAGTTTTTAGGGCTCAAGGAGGTTGGGGAGCCTGGGTAGTTTCTTAAAATAGGGGTTTGGGATTTAAGCCCAAGGGCAGTGGAAGGGGTTGGGGTAGGGTTAGGGACAGCGCATGGGGGTGGGAGGGGGTTGGATATTTGGACCTCAGGGCCAGGGGGATGGGGGATAGGTTGTAGCTTAGGGCAGGGGGAGGGGGGGTCGCGACCTTAGCCACGCATGACCCTTTACCATTCATGCCTTTACCACGAAAATACGTGGTAAAGGCATGCGTGGTAAAGGAATGCGTGGTTAAGACGCGTTCGTGGTTTAGGCCGCATGGTAGAGGCATGCGTGGTTTAACTATGCGTGCCTCTATCATAGAACCCTGCTTGCCAGCAGTCACTGGCTGTGATAGAGGGGTGGCTCTTCCATGTTATTAGTCAGGGCAACCTTTATCTGCAATTTAGAGGCCTTGGATCACCTCAAGTCATCTGTTTGGTGATGTGCCCTTGCGGAGGGGTCAGTGGTGTCATTTGTACAGTTACAGTACGGAATTCAGCAGCAAGACCAACCTCTCCGCAAAGGGGACAGTAGACATGGTCAGCAAGCACTAAAATGGCTACTAATGGAAGACCATTGCAAATTATGAACAGGATGCCTTAAATTCAAAGATTTGTATACAAACACTAAGCTATACTTATTGTCGAAGTTAAACGTCAGAGAACAGACAATATAGCGAAAAAAGAAACGCCATGCTAGAAACCCCATTATTTCTGTAAACAAAAAAATTCTATGTGATGTTCGCCTTGTTCAGCACAAAGGAAATGGAATCGCTTACTTACAAAACTCAGATAATTCCCACCTTACTCTACTCTAAATAACAGGGTAAAACACATGCGTACTGAAGAAACACTGTGGGCCTACACACCACTGAAGATGCAGGTGTAGAGGCCAAGCGAGGAAGCTGAAACATAAGCCCAATGACACCTACATCAAGAATCCTCTGAGATAAGTGAGTCCATGCACTAAACAAGGCAATGCCAGCATCTATGTAGCTTTTGAAATTATCACGAGCAACAAATCATCATTATGTCATAACAAAGCATAATATACCTCTCTCTTACATACTCTTGCCCAAAAGAGGATGCAGATAAAAGAGGTTGGTTAAAAAAGTTAAAGCAGAATCGCTTAACAGATCAGCACCTCTCTGCTGGAATGGGTGAACACACCAGTCAACTTAGTGATTTCTGTGTGCCACATCCTGATTTGGCACTGACACACTGGACACTCAACTGTTCACAAACTATAAACAAAAATACTTTCAATCTTGTTTCTATTGCTCCTGATGTAGAAAGGAAATATGCACTCCCGATGTTGAAAACTATCTTCATTAAAGTCTCCTTGTGAACTAAAAGAAACAAAACTATCATACTCTCACATTTCGAAATGTAAATAGAACAAATTCCACTATCCAAGAAAATAAATGTTTATTGTTAACTGTAATTTCTTTACACTCAAAGCTCTCTATTACCTGTCTCTGAATGACTGACAGGACCTTCAGCTGGAGTTAAGCTGACTCACTTTCTCCCCCTTGCAACGGAGGAAGTGAGTGAGATGTTTACACTCTGCATATCAGGATTCCCGGAAGATCCTTGTCCGCCTCACATCCTGCAGACTATAGCCGACAATATTGCTCCAGTGTATCAGGAGTTGTTTACCTGTTCCCTTAACTCAGGTGTTAAACCCGATTCCTGGAAAGGGGCGAATGTGGTCCCCCTTCTTAAGAAGGCTAACGCAGATCCAGAAGTACCAGCAAACTTCAGACGTGTCTCTTTATTCCCAGCTGCAGCAAAGGTTCTGGAAAAGATGGTGAATCGACAACTCACCACCTTTCTGACAGACAATAGTTTCCTCCACCCATCCCAATCCAGCTTCAGAGCCCGTCATAGTACCGAAATGATGCTCCTTGAGGTTTCAGAATCCATTAAACTCAGTCTGGATTCTGGTCTAATTCTAGCTCGGGTGTTGTTGGACCTATCAGCAGCTTTTGATATGATTGACCCCAGCATTCTATTACAAAGATTAGAACATCTAGCAGTATTGGGGCCAGCTCTTGGCTGGCTGAGCTCTTTCTTAGGGAACCGAGAACAGGTTGCCTGGAGGATGAACCCCTGCTCTTCACTGAAATGCCTAATCACTGAAATGGGGTGTTCCACAGGGCTCTTCCTTGAGCCCCACCCCTTTCAATGTGTATATGAGTCCACTGGCCTACTGGCTGAATGTTTTGACATTTAGATCGTGCCATATGAGGATTTTACAAAGCTCTTGCTCTCCTATCAAGGGGATTCAGGGAGCGCTAAAGAATCTTTTGCTCTCTGTATGAAAACACTGTTAATTTGGCTTCAGTCTAACAAATTACAGTGCAACGCAGACAAAACAGAGATCCTTTTGTTTGGGTTAAACCCCTCTTTTGGGTGGACTGGTGCTTGGCCCAGTGAGGTCACCCCTCCACCTCCACCCACGGCAGTGGCCAGAAACCTGAGCGTAATGTTTGACTCCCAACTTTCTTTCAAGGCCCAGGTTTTGGCGGTGGTTAGATCTTGAATCTGGATACTTCACATGCTCAGGAAATTTCTGTATCTTCTCCCTCACGAATCTCACGTAACCGTGGTCAGGGCATTGATTTTGCCTCAACTGCATTATGTAAATGTTCTGTATCTGGGTCACCCGGAGTACCTAATCAAACGTCTACAAGTAATGCAAAACATGGCAATTCGCCTGATTTTTAGGTTACCTAAATATGCCTCGGTATCTCATTACAGGGAGAAACTTCACTGGCTTCCAGTCCGCAAGCGCATAATGTTCAAAACCATGTCCCTGGCCCACCAAGCCCTGTATAACAGAGGGCTTGCTTACTTAAATGAGAGGATCAAGGAGTACAGATCAGGAAGACTGTTAGGATCTAGCGGTACTAGCCTGCTAACCATCCCCCACTTCCGTAAAGATTGGAGATGGGGTCCTCCTGAATGGTCAGAGCAGCGAGTATGTGGAACCAGCTGCCTGCTCATGTGAGATTAATAACCAAGGAAGGACACTTCAAGAAGACCCTAAAGACATATCTTTTTAAGCTTTAGTACTGGGTACACTTGTGGGGGTTTGACTCTTCCATCAGGTTCGTCTATGCTGAGTACCTAGACACTCTCCGAGTAGCTGTGCGCTATATAAAAGACATTCATTTATTCATTCTAAGGTCATTGTCTGCACTATAGAAAATGACACATAAATTAATGATACCACATGATGGAAATCTCAGGACCCCCTCAAAATATTTTACCTAGCACTAGCAGGAATCTTCATTTTGCTTCATGTTAATAGCACAATATCCTCCATTCAAGCATATGACAAATTACACAGCTGACTTTAGGAAATCCCCTATGGAATCAAACTATGAATACCCCCTCTGGTCCATAATACCGTTCTGCTGACCAGTTTAAAATAGTTAAGAACGACATTTGCAGTTGAGCTATACACATGCAAACACAGCTTACTTTTCTAATTTTTATCACAATTTGCTTAAATATGTTTAGAATATTTGACCCACAAAGATCTAAATAGTATGTTGTTTGGTGAACCTAACCACACCATGAAATAAGGGAAAGGAGGGACCCTTGTTTGTACTAAGAGGAACTTCAATACGTTCAAGAGTTATATAGGAAATAGCTCTCATCATATTGCGTGCAAAAGGGTTACTTTCAACCAATGCCTCATTTAGTGCACGGGTTACTTTCAACCAATGCCTCATTTAGTGCACCCAGAAGGATGAGATGTTAAGTCAACGACAGGAATTCAAGTGGTCTATCATTCCAGTTAAGGGAGAGGCAGGGGCGTAGCTTGGCCAACAATATTAGGGGGTGTGTGTCTGAGGATTCCCAACAAGCAATGTGGTGTGCCCAGCTAAAAGGTAGAGGGTAGACAAGGACAGACAGGAGGGAAGAGATACAAGCTTTGCACTGCACTGTGACTAAACAATCTGAACTCACAGAAGTAAATTAGGGGACCAAAATACAGTACACAAATGGCCATAGTGGGTGGTGATGGAACACCATGAACTATAGCGTGATACATGCGACAAGTAGATCTTGAAAAACAGCATTACAGACATGTAAAGTACATAAGCAGGCTTTTGGTAAAGGATATGCATCACTTCAAATAACGAGAATGACACAAGAGCGATGGAACTCTCTTCATTCAACACATATTCCAACACACCCTCCATACCTTCCTCAATTATCTTTTAGGCTTCGAAGCAAGGGTAGCTTACACATGCCACTTCTCTGGCACCATACTCACATTAGTTTCTGCCAAAAGCTGACATCTGCAGAGCCTGCATGACTGTTGTGTAGGGAGCTCTGCATACCCATGAAATCAACTCAAACCAGTCTGCTTCTGGAAACGCCCAGCCTAGAACACTGAAACAGAGCATATCTGATGCTCTCCAAGGCCCGGACATAGCTGTCATATGGATTCACTGTCATATGTGACAAAAGTATCCAGTCATATCTCTTTTAATTAGAGAATTGTATTCCGACACTTGTAGTTTATTTTGAAAAATTCTCTTATGGTCTTGAAATTTTCATCAAAAATGTTTGACTGGCTTACAGTGTCATGCATAACACAGACCTACTGACAGCTATTTTAGCAGAGGTTAATGGTCATATTTTGGAAATCTACCTATGATCTGTACCATGGTAACCACTGTTCAAACAAGGGAACCTCTACCAGTTCATTAAAATTGAAAGCATAAACCAAAGAACAGTGTTAAATAATTAATGCTCCTTGCAGATATTGAAATAAAATTGTATTTCTACCAGGATTAACAGGTAATTTTGTTAATCCACTCCAGTCCTACCCTGAATGAAGCGATATTACTGTAAAATATTTTGTTTCACAATATTTTTCAACCACAGATGCAATGTTTCTTTACAGTCCCACCCAGCTCATCTATATAATGCAATGTTTGCCACGTATCATGTTAACGTTTTAGCGAACAGCATTTTTCATGTATTTTTTAATTCATAGTTTAATGATAAAAGCAAAATGGCATGCCCCAGAATGTAAAGTGCTGCTGGTTAAAAAATGGTACTTGCTGAAAATCATCACACTTAACATGAGGCCGCTTTGCAGATGTGGCTGTACTATAAGAGCAACAACAAAAGGGACGGACCCGATACAGGAATCCAAACACAAGGCGACTCAATGCCATGCCCAAAGTGGAAAAAACCAATAGGTTTTGAAGAAGAACCCTCACCCACCAACCTAGTTGGTGGCATGCTTCATCATTGGGTTCCCAGCTGGGCTGCTGAATGCAACCCAGCTGTGCTGTGACGCCTGAATTACAGAGGAGGGGGTGATTTTTGTGAGAGGGTGAGTTTTGGTGCAGTTTAAAAGTACCTCTAGGATCCTCTATCACGGTTTTATTCCTGAGGACCTAGGACACGGTTAAAAACGTAAAGTGGATACTATGAAGACTTAATTGGTCTTCTTTATCCACATAAAATGGTCGACATGTTTCAGCCTAAACAAAGGTACAAAGGCTTTCTAAAGGACCAGGAGAGTGAGGTGCGTCAAGATTCTAGTGACCACGTGAATTATCAGCACACACACTAAGGTGTGCTGTGAGTGCAGGGCTGTAACCGTACGTGGTCACTAGAATCCTGACGCACCTCACTCTCCTGGTCCTGAAGAAAGCCTTTATACCTTTGTTTAGGCTGAAACATGCCGACCATTTTATGTGGATAAAGAAGACCAATTAAGTCTTCATAATATCCACTTTACATTTTTAACTCTGGCCTAGGACTCCAGGAATAAAACCGTGATAGAGGATCCTAGAGGTACTTTTAAACTGCACCAAAACTCACCCCTCTCACAAAAATCACCCGCTCCGCTGTAATTCAGGCGTTGCAGCACAGCTGCGTTGCATTCGGCAGCCCAGCTGGGAACCCAATGATGAAGCATGCCACCAACTAGGTTGGTGGGTGAGGGTTCTTCTTCAAATCCTATTGTTTTTTTTCCACTTTTGCGCATGGCATTGAGTCGCCTTGTGTTTGGATTCCTGTACCGGGTCCGTCCCTTTTGTTGCTGATCCAATTAATCTGGGGATAAGGACGTACCCCCTCTCCTCACTCTCTCTTTGTTTTTCTTTGTACAAGAGCAACAGCTCACCTTTCCACTCATGATGCACTCGGGTATTATCAGGATGCCTTCATAATTTTAAAAGTAGTTTGTTATAGTAATAATCGAGTGACAGTACAGTCTCCTCAGATGTGTGAGTACAAAAGCACCAGGCATGCATTATCAACTGACATTTTCAGTGTATACAAATAATTACCATTTCACTTTGAATGTGCACAAAGTCCCAACAGGTTGTGGAGTTGCATGATGTCTGGAGAACCGGGGCAAGGTCAGATCTGGGTCCTGCATTCTGGAACTTGGAGTTTTATCAAAGCGTGAAATGTGCTGTTAGATGAATAGTCACAACTGGCTAAGGGCGTTGTACCTGACAGGAACAACTGGGAATCTATGCAGGTTAGATAAATACCAATTGTCACACAAGTAAGGAACATAAGCTGTGATTCGTGACAATGTAAAGGCTTCTGTAGTTTACTTCATACTCGCTGTTCAAAAGTGGTTTGAGAAATGCTTGTGAACTCTTTCATATGTGGATAAAATTGCTTTATTGAGTTAGACTTTTGCCACTGAAAAAATCCATATTCATTTCACAAACCACTTCTGAACAGGATGTAAATAATACAATAAGTAATTTCAGTAGTGGTGGGAGACACAAGACTTCGGGCCTGATTACAATCTTGGTGGACAGGGTTACTCTGTCACAAACGTGACGGATATCCCGTCCACCGTATTACAATTCCATTATATCCTATGGAACTTGTAATATGGCGGATGGGATATCCCATCCGCAAAGATCGTAATCAGGCCCTTATTGTCACTCCAAATGTCACAAGCTGCTACAACTTAAAGGATTGACTAGGACACCCGACTTGGAGTGTGTCCAAAACAGCAATATGGGCAAGTCCTTTGCTGTTCGTGTTATGCCTTTTCTCAGAATATTTGGGGCCTGACGCCCAACATGCAACTTTAAATCCAACATGCCTTGTCTACTCCTCTAGCGCATCACACACGGCATTCTGTCCGTGACAGCACTGGCCTGTTTCAACATGGCCCACTACAGCCAGACAGTAATGTGAAGAAATTACCTGATCAGTTGGATCGGGCCCCGATTGACAAATATATTTCGGAGTTGTTCCACACCAAACACCCCCCTGAAGATACGCCTGGAGAAACATTCCAAATTGGTAATGATGTATGGGATCTTTGCAATGCCTGCTTTGCCAATGGTCATTACATTGAACCAGAGCCTTGTGATGATGAGTCACCGGTTCAATGCAATGCTCACAACTCACGGAGGCATTCCAATGTAACTCTGGAGAGTGATGGTCACTGTTTCAAGTGTATTAAGAGTGTTTGTAAAGTTCTCGGTGCACAGGTGGTGCCCTGACACACAGCACCAATTGAAACTCTATTGTGGATGATCTGGAGAGTCATCCAGATTCCACCTTGCACTCGTGTTAGCAGCTGGCTGAAATTTCATTACAAAAATACTGCTAATCTACATCGTGTAAGGGAAGAATAATGCTTTAAAGATAATTAGGATTCCATTTCTGTAAGCTGAATTCTAATTGAGTAAACAATGACTTCAAAGTACATTTATGTTGTTCTTTGTCTAATGAGCCACTCGTCATGTTAGCTGTCACGATTAGTTTTAAGCTATTTGCGTTTTTGTTCATTTTCTGGTACGTTTTGTGTGGTGAGATGTTAAAGCAGTGGCAGTGAATCACACATATGGAATGGTATAAAACAATCAGAGCCATTAAACTTCTGGTGGAAAATCTAAGGATAAAATTTAGGGCTCAATTACAATGTTGGGCGGCGGTCCCGACACCACAATTATGATGCGACCGCACATGGTGTGGTCGCATACTCCCATTTATCTATGGGAGCTTGTGTTAGGGCCGTAAACCGGATGTAACACAATCTCCCATAGAGAAATGGGAGATTGTGTTAATCCCTGCAACCCATGGCAGGCACCTCAAGGTGCCTGCCACAAGGTGTAGGGATCAATAAGAGGGCAACATTGGGGGCCCCCAACCGTAGGCCGCAAACACAAGGGGGTCTGCTAGGGGCCCCCAAACATGCTTTCCGACAGGCTTTCCATGTCGGAAAGCCAGGAATGGAAAGCCTGTCAGAAACCATGCATCGTAATCCAGATGGCATAAAACACCGTCCATATGGATTACGGGCCGGCTTCCAAATTGCCGACCAGCTCCTTGAGCCCATTGGAATCCAGTTCGAATGACCAGCTGGTTTCAATTCCAACTGGCTATATTGTAATCAGCAGGTCGGAATTGAAACCGACGATCTCAGTCGGAAGCCTCCAACCTAAGGTCAGAGGCTTTCCAACGAGATCAGAATAGACCCCGAAGTTTACAATGCTTTACGACAAGAGTGCCATCTCTACTGATGCATCAGCAGAACGTGCAGTCTAGAATGAGCTCTGAAGAGCAGAAAGCAGCAGCACCTTACAATAGCCACTCTCACTTCAGTTCATGCTGTTAATACTTAAAAATATTTGTTGTCATTCTTTTTTTTTTTTTTTTTTTTTTTCTTTATTGAATTTTCAATGTGATACAATTGTAAATCTGAAAAAACAACCACAACAAAAAAAAAACAAAAAAAACAGTGTATTTGCCATATGGACAATCTTACATGAGACTGTACAATTGCGTGAAGCAGCGACAGCACCAATACAACGGTATCCACCACTCCAGAGAAAGAGTTGTTCGTTGACAGGTAGACATAAAGCCATAGCTACGAGTGAACTGACAGGGAGATATAATGGCTATCCCATGGTACATACTAATTCCAGACAATATAACAATGTCATTTCCCAGTTAAACCTGCCGTAATGTCAGCGTCAAATCGGTCCAGTATCGTTCCCAATGTCAACTTCCTCAACAGGACCACTTGACTGCACCCGTGCCCAATCAATAAACGGCTCCCAGATTTCCTTAGGCCTAGAAGTGGGTGGCATCAGTTCCCAGAATGTAGCCAGTTGCGTCTGACCATATGTGACCTCTCTAATCCAGTTTTTGATAGTGGGTTTCCTTCTCCTACCCCAATGCAAGGCTATTTGACGCTTAGCGAAGAGCAGCAGTAGTGCATGTAGTTTGCTTTTTTTAATGTGTGTGTCCCTCACATATCCCAATAAACCCAATAGTGGGGATGGGGACAGTGACAGCCCCAAAATCTGGTTGATAGCTACAAATATTGCAAACCAATAGTCAGTGATGGCTAAACAGTCCCATGCCATATGTAGGAAAGAGGCAGCACCAGCTCCGCAGCGCCAGCAACGGTCGTCTTCCCTGAGTCCCATTCTATGTAGACTAATGGGCGTTCTGTAATAGCGATGTAGAAATTTGAAATGAATTAACCTAAGTTTATAATTGGGTGACAATTCAGTCATTTGGGCGCAACAGTATGACCACTGGTCGTCAGTCAGGGGGGGGATATCTCGTCGGCCCATTTTTGTCGGGCATTAGAGGCAGCCACAGGGGCGTCAGTTTGCATAGTCGTGTACAGTCTAGTTATGAGCCTGTGGGAAAATGGTGCCCGCAGTAGATTTTCCAGTGCATTCAATGAGAGTGGTTGGGAGGGGAAGTCACTGTGTAACGCCCTACAGGCGGCACGTAGTTTGTGATACAGAAATGCCTCACCGAAAGGCACCGCTTGTCCTTCCTCTGCTATTGGAGGGCCTCTAAACGTCCCCTCAGGGTACAGATCCGCAAATGTATGGAGAGACATCTTTTGTGCCACTTTGTTGTTAATTTCATCCTTAATGTTGGGTAGCATAGGATTTTGTGCCAAGGGAATAGAGGGAGCATACAATATCCGAGCGCCCGCCCTTCTCCGCAGTCCATCCCAAGCCCACCTTAGGGTTTCCGGGGTATCTATGTCTTCTTTAGGACGCTTATAGGACTGATATATCGCCACCCGAAGAGGAACAGGCGCCACCGCGTCCGCCTCCACTGCCACGTGAGGTTGGAATTGCGTCGGATGCACCCAGTAATGCAAAAATTGCGCCTGCGCACATAGCGCGTATAGTTTCATGTCCGGGGTGCCCAAACCACCCTGTTTAGTCGGTAGCGACAAAAGTTCCCAAGACACCCGAGCCTGGCCTCCCGCCCAAACCAAAGATATCAATAGAGATCGCAATGTTTTGAAGAAGGATTGGGTGAGTATGATTGGTAAGTTCACGAAGAGATATAGAAATTTAGGAAGGATGATCATTTTGACCAATGCGATTTTACCTGCTAGTGACAGTGGGAGTTTAGCCCATAGATTTACCTTTTCCTCCAACCAGACGATGGTCCTGCCGTAATTCAAGTTCCAAATTTCTTGTAAGTCTCGACTGATCCAGATACCCAGATATTTCACTTTTTCTTGTTCCCATTTTAACGGGAATTCCGAGGTCACTGCCCTGGTGTTGTCGGTTAGGGGAAAGATCACAGATTTAGCCCAATTAATGGTTACCCCAGAAAGCCCGCCGAATCTGATGAATTCTCTCAACACTATGTCGAGATTTCGCTCAGGGTTAAGAATATACAGCGTAATGTCGTCCGCATAGAGCGATATTAGTAAGCTGCGCGCGCTGAACCCTATACCCTTGTCTGTGTGGTGTTGCCTAATGCGTGCTGCTAACGGCTCCATGGCGATGGCAAATAACAGGGGCGACAGCGGGCAACCCTGCCTCGTGCCACGCGTTATCTGGAATGGGTCCGAAACAATATTATTCAGAAAAACCGCCGCCGCCTGGACATCAGGGTATAAATAATGTAGAGCCGAGAAAACCGTTCTAAGGTTGTGCGAGATTGACCTCCCGGGTATGAATCCCGATTGATCTGGTAAAGCTATAATAGGGAGCATACGTTGTAGTCTATTCGCTATCAATTTTGCCAAAATCTTAACGTCAACATTAATGAGCGACAAAGGCCTGTAAGAATCCAAGTCGGTTTCCAGTTTTCCCGGCTTTAGCAAGGTGACAATGATTGCTTCGCGCATAGACCCTGGCAGTATACCTGTGTCATGCGCTTCCCCATACACCGCTAAGAGTTTGGGGGCCAGTTCCTCCACGTACGTTTTATAAAAGGCGGTCGTCAAGCCATCTGATCCCGGGGCCTTATCTAGGGGCAGACCATTAATAACATCAGTGACATCTTGAACCGTGAATGGTAAATGCATATATTCTCTATGTCGATCATTAAACCAGACCAGAGCAAGGGAATCTAAAAACTCCTGCAAACCTTCCGGACCATCGGTTTGTGTGGTTGTGTATAAATGGGCGTAAAAAGAGGAGAACTCCTTCAGAATAGCCAAGGGCCCCCTAATGGTTTGTCCTTCTTTACCCACTAATTCAGGTACATAGGCCATAGAACGCGGGGTGCGGAGCATGCCGGCGAGAGTGCGCCCAGGTCTGTCCCCCTCTCCGTATCTATGTGCTTCCGCGTATTTCCCCAGAAATCTCACTTCCCTCTGTGCCTCCTCTTCGTATTCTAACAGTTTGACCTTTAGTTCAGCCAGATGAGCGGATTCGCCGCCAATATGTATTCTCGTTTCCAGCTCTTTAATTTGTGCCTCTAACGTGGATAGGGTATGTCTGATAGCCTTGAGCACGCCCGCCTGTCTAGATATGCACTGTCCCCGAATGACCACCTTAAACGCTTCCCATAGCGAGGCCTCAGTGTCGACAGACCCCGTATTGAGCGCAAAGTAGTCTATTATATCAGCTCGTATGTCCTCCTTAAATGCCTCATCTAAAAGTGCAGCCTCCAGGAGAATTGCCCCCGTGTGGTGTTAGGGAGAGACAGTGTCAACAAACATGGCGAATGGTCCGAAAGGGTCCTCGATAGATGCCTAACTCCCACCACCCAGCTAGCCATGTCCCTAGACAGTAACCAATAGTCCAACCGGGACCAGGCGTGATGATGTTCGGAGAAGCAGGTGCCCTCTTTAGTCAGTGGATTATGTAGGCGCCAAATGTCGCACATGTCCCCGTCGTCTAAGAAAGTATTCAACACTCTGCTGGCCGCAGGGTGGTGTGTCCTTGCCGTGCCCTGTCTATCCAACTCATCATTTAGGATGGCATTGAAGTCCCCTCCCCACAGAACCGAGGTGCAGCCAGTAGTCCTAACTTTGGCCCACAACTCCTGGAAAAAATCGGGGGAATCTGTGTTTGGACCATATACTACCACTATGGTCATCAAGATACCTCCCAACTGTCCCAGCAAGATAATGTAGCGTCCGTCTGGGTCCGTGTGAATTTCCCTTTCCCTCCAATCTAGGCCTCTCTTTATCAGCACCGCCACCCCTCTAGAGTAGTTAGAATACACTGATGCATATACCGCACCCCAACGCCTGTGCCTAAGTTTTGCAGAGGGCTGGGAGCGGAGGTGAGTCTCCTGCAATAGGCATAGATCTATGTTGTGTCTGGTAAGGTATGCGTGCACCAACCTAGATTTTCTACTGTCGTTCAGTCCACGTATATTCCATGTCAAACAGTTTACTTTAGTCTCGTGTGCAACAGTCAGGTCAGATGTGTATCAGTGCTAAAGCTTGACCAGCATATGTGTGGCTCTGTCACTGCTACAATCATCTTTCTTGTACTTGGCAATATACAACAGAAACAATAAAAACCCTCCCCTCCCCCACTCCCCCCACCCACATCAACCCCCCAACCAGGTTGAAGCATGACCCCCCCCCATAGTACACAAAACAGCATGTTATAGGGAAATTTCCCATGGGGACGAGTGAGTACCGGCCCACTATCCTACCGTAGCAGGGTGGCCAAGATACTGCAAGGGACAAAATCTGCAACATAACAGAATAGGAGAATCGTGCGGCTTACGATCTAGGAGAACGAACACCATCACTAATCCTGCAGTTACAATCAAACAGTTCCCCTCCTCACCCGCCACGACAGAAACATCTTTATCTACATAATGATCCGACAATCGCCCAATCGATGATGAAACAAGAGGTCGACCATGGTCGTGTGCCACTGGTACATATTGTATGGCGAGGACCAATAGAATTGAAGCGTTCCAGCAGTGATCGAGAGACCATGTCGAACAATGAGTTATGACATTCACATTTGCATAGAGGGACAGACAACACACAGTCCCTGTCCAAGAACATCCGACATTGCCTACTTTGAAAAAGAACAATTAAACTGTCTGACATTCAAAAGCCCCCCAAAGCAAATCCATCAGTCATTATCACTTAGCTGAAGAGGAGTTGCATCATCCGATCTGGGGCTGAGTTTGCTGCGCTTTCCACCAACATGTTTAGCAAACTTCAGGGCAGACTTGGCGTCCGTGAAGAAATGAGCAGAGCCATCATGCGACACCTTAAGTTTGGCTGGATAAAGCAAGGAATACGGGATCTGTGCCTGTAGGAGGATCTTCTTCGCCGGTAAAAATTCACGTCTGGCCGCTTGTACCGCTGGGGTGAAGTCCGGGTAGAAGGCGACATGGTTGCCTTGATGTGTTATTTTCCCCATTGCACGAGCCTGACGTAATACCATATCTCGGTCCTGGTAGTTCAATAACCTTGCCAATATGGGCCGCGGAGGGGCTCCAACTGGAGGTTTAGCTCCCAAAGTGCGATGAGCCCTCTCAACGACAAACACTGGTGAAAGGTGTGCAGCAAATAGATCTCGTAGTAGGTCCACCACAAACGTCTCCATTTTTGTAATCGCCGTCGTTTCTGGGATTCCCGTGATGCGTAGGTTGTTTCGACGCGATCTGGCCTCCAAATCTTCGTTCTTGGCCCTGATCACACACAAGAGACGATCCATCTGCGACAGTTGGTCTTTTGTTTCCACCCTGAAGTCATGGAAGTCGGACTGTTTGTTTTCTAGGACGTCCAGTCTATGCTCGTGGACCCCTACTTGAGCCTTCACCGATTCCATCTGGGACGTTAAGGTATCTAATTTAGCGTCGATGGTGCGCAGGCTTGACCGCATTTCTAACATCAGAGTGCGGATGTCCTCTCCTTGGTCTACCTGATGACCCTTGGCAGCCCCGCCGGTGGCCGATTCAGAGTCAGACTCCATTTGTCTGGTTGTGCAGCGCTGTTCAAAGTTAATTTTAGGTTGTTTGGCATCCTGCTTGCCTATGACTAGGCGGCGTTGCTATCTCCTCCACAGCAACTCGAGAGGGTCCAGCAGGTCCGCTTCCACCTCAAACCGGCAGTACCAGACCTCTTCAGCCACACAGGCAGCACGCACCTTCTGAACTCCTCTGTAGGGCCTCTGTGTGGCCTGTGGGCACTGCAATGTGTACACGCAATCCCGCCGATAGAGCTCTTGCCAGCGCGTTACCTCAGCTGATGTGGTAGGTGCCAGGGGAGTCGTCTAATCAACACCGACTCACAGAGCGCAGGACCCGAATGTTCATGAGGCAAGTTTTCAGCAAGGACTTCTTGCCATGCTTTCACCGCGTGTCTCGCCACTCCACTCCAACACTATAAGCCAGTGACGTTCGGCGGGTCAGGCCCGTAATCCAGAGTGGCTCACCCAGCAGCTCCATCCAGACCGCCACGATACAGAGCGGCACTGAATCGATCAAGGCACCTAAAATGGCGGCCCGCCGACAGCGCAAAACAGTGCAGAGTTCATTAGTTGCACGTATATACTTCTGTGCCTCGCACGTCCATTCGTTCCTCACATAAAGCCAGTACTTACAGTTCCCGCTTTTAGAAGTGGCAGAGCAGACCGGAGCAGCCCCAGGAAACTTCAATCAGTGCCGACCGGCGCGGTCCGAGGCCTCCGCAAAATGGCGACCGCCGGAGGCCCTTCCCGCACCAACCGGTGCAAAGCTAGGATCTCCTCAGGTGAAAGCCTAGACCACGCAGTTATACCAGCCACCAGACTGTCACCACTTCGCTGCACACCCCTGCGCCGCCGATACCTCAGGCGATCTCGCTGGGTCCTCCCACGGAGAGACGGCCTCGTGCAGTCGCAGCGGCCGCGTCCGGCTACACATCCACTGCCCTTCCTTCTCATGCGACGTTGCGGTGCAGCCAGTACAGCGGGCAGGCAACGCAGCCAGCCGCGCAAGTCGGCGGCGATGGCAGGTCCCCGGCTCCGCTTCCGACCGCAGCCCGACTCCGCCTATATCCCAGGCGGCACTGCGCAGGCCCACGATGAAGCCCCGGCCTGCAGTGATGGGGTCAGCCGCGCCCAAGTTCCACAGCGCACTTCCCGGTCTTCGGTTGTGGACCGTCGGAGCGGATATCTCGGCGGGCAGGCGATAGATAGAGCCAGGAATCTCCCCGCTTTTTGCCGCAGCTGTTCTGCCTACCAGGCCGTGAAGATTGCAGGATTTCGTCCCTCCAAATGAGCGGATCTATGCAGGATAGTGTCTCGGCCGGCGGAGCGCGCTCACTGAGCGGCCATTCCGCAGCACGGCAAGCCACGCCCCCCATTTGTTGTCATTCTTAAAGAAATTTACAACTTTGCGTGGGTGTAGATCTACTAATTTCAGGAATGCACAAACCTTTCACAGGTTACACCTGCAAGGATTCACCAGTTACAGCTTTCCAGGCATAATCCTTGAACTGGTGAACTCCGATTTCCCATGCGAGGATGTGCGCAACCGTAAATTAGAGCAATTGCTATTAAATGAATAAATAAAGAAATTTCTAAAGCGATCAGCTACTACGAGTGTCTTGGCGCTAAGGCAAACAGTCAAAGCTGAACATCAACCACTCTATAGTTTAAACAAGTGAGTTTTCAGTTGCTTTCAAAATATATTTTTATCTGGAATGCATCTGAGTGGGAGATGGAGCCCGTTCCAGTACTTGGCTGCCAAGACCGCAGGCGGAACTGCCCAACCTCTTCAGCTTGGCGTAAGTGTTAGAAATGGAGGTTTCTGGTTTGTAGAGTATATCCTCTGTCCAAGCAGGAGCCACAATTCTAGTCAGGGTAAGTCAGATACACAACCTAAATTAACCTGTGCTCACTCTCTTGTAGCTTGGTACAGAGCAGTCAGGCTCAACTTAAGAGGCAATGTATAAAGTGTTTGTGCACACTCTAATTACAGTAACACAGTAAAAACACACCAAAAAGACTCCACATCAATTTAGAACAATAGGGAATATTTATCTGAGTAAAACAAGACCAAAACAAGAAAATTCTAATAAGTAGAAGTCGACATATGAATTTTTAAAGATTAAATCAAAAAACAGTGTGTAGAAGTCAATAGCGCTAAAAGGTTACTTGAGGTTGCATTAAACCGGGCTGAATCCAGAGTTCAGGCTGACCATAATGGAGGGCAGGGCGGTTACAGAACTAAGATAGGTCTCGCTGAACAAATACCTGAGCTGGAGCAAGTGTTGACGTCGAGAGCCAGATGCGTCATTGTCAATCCGTGAAAAGTGATTCCTGGGTCGTTGTCGAGCTCTGTTGAGCTGCAGGTGCTGTGTCGTTGTCGAGCAGCTTCGGTGGTAGGATCGCTGTCATCATCGAGCCGCGTCAGAAGAAGAAACGCTGTCGTCGAGCAGTTGCTGCGTCGGTGATGAAGGGTGATGCGCCAGCACGGACTGGCGCAAAGTCACCAATGTGTCAATGTAGGAAAAGCTGCAAAAACCCACTTCTGAGGCCCTACGATTAGAGTTGGCACCTCAGGGACAGTTGGCAGAGTACAGCAGCTTGAGCAGGATTGAGAGAAGTCTGTGATGCCCCTGAGACTTCAAGAACAGGAAGCAAGTCAGCAAGCCCTTAAAGAACCTGGGTGCAAGGATGGGGAGAGCAGGACTAGTCCGTCTCATTCCCAGGCAAGAAGCAGCAGGCGGCAGGCCAACACAGCAAAGTGACTGTCCCTCCTGCAGCACAGCAATCAGCAGGCCAACACAGAAAGGCAGTTAGCAAAGTGTCAGTCCCTCCTGCAGCACAGCAGCTCTTCTTCCTTGCAGAATGTCCTTGGGTTCAGCAGAGGTCTAATTTGGTCATGCCAGGGGTCCAGTACTTATACCCAAACGTGCCTTTGAAGTGGGGAAGATATCAAAGAGGCCTTTAATCAATCAATCAATCATGCGTTTGTAAAGCACAACTACTCACCCGAAAGGGTCTCAAGGCGCTGGTGGGGGGGGGAAGCAGCTCCAGGATGTTACGGTGCTTCGTCGAAAAGCCAGGTCTTGAGGCCCTTCAGGAACTTGCTGAGTGAAGGTGTCTGTCGGAGAGGGAGGGTGTTCCATTCCTTGGCCGCGAGGAGGGAGAAGGAGCATCCTCCTGTTCTGATCTTCCTGATGCAGGGAACCGTCGCAAGGGAGAGCTGGGCTGAGCGAAGGGATCTTTGGGGTGCGTGGAACGAGAGGCGGTGGTTCATGTAGGTTGGTCCGGTGTTGTGGGGTGCTTTGTGTGCGTGGATGAGGAGCTTGAAGGTGATTCTCTTCACAAAGGAGAGCCAGTGTAGTGTCTGTAGATGTTGGCTGATATGGCAGTGGCGCGGTAGGTTAAGGACTAGTCTGGCGGCGGCGTTCTGGAGTTTGTGGGTAAGGTTCTTGTTGGCCCCGGTGTAGAGTGCGTTGCCGTAGTCCAGTCTGCTGCTGATGAGGGCATGGGTGGCAGTTTTTCTGTGTTCGAGGGGAATCCAGTTGAAGGTCTTTCGGAGGAGGCAGAGGTAGTGGTAGCAGGAAGAGGTGACAGCGTTGATCTGGCGGTCCATTTTGAGTTCAGAGTCCAGGATGATTCTGAGGTTGCGTGCGTGGTCTGTGGGGGAGGGGGGGCTCCCGAGAGCGGGGGGCCACCAGGTGTCGTTCCAGGCATCAGGGTGCGGGCCCATGATGAGTACTTTGGTTTTGCCTGTGTTGAGTTGTAGGCAGCTGTTGTTCATCCACCTGGCGACTGCTTTCATTCCTTCTTGAAAGTTGTGTTTGGGTTCGTTGGATAGGGAGAGGATGAGTTGGGTGTCGTTGGTGTACAATACGATGTTGAGTCCGTGTGATCTGGCGTTGGATGTGAGCGGGGCTATGTAGATGTTCAACAGGGTGGGGCTGATGGAGGATCCTTGCGGGACTCCGCAGGTGGTCGCTGTGGGTTCCGAGAGGAAAGGAGGGAGTCTGACCCGCTGCGTTATGCCGGAGAGGAATGAGCAGAACCAGTCGAGAGCCTTGTTCCGGATTCCTGCGTTATGGAGTCTGCAGGCTAGGGTGCAGTGTGAGACTGTCGAAGGCCGTGGAGAGGTCCAGGAGAATGAGGACCAGAGTCTCTCCTCTGTCGAGGAGAGAGCAGATGTCATCTGTCGCGGCGAGAAGGGAGGTTTTGGTGCTGTGATTCTTCCTGAAGTCTGATTGGGAGGAGTCGAGGATGTTGTTTTCTTCTATGAAGGAGGCGAGTTGACTGTTGACGGCCTTTTCCATGACTTTCGCCGGGTACGGGAGTAAGGAGATCTGTCTGTAGTTCTTGATGTCGGTGGGGTCAGCTGAGGGTTATTTCAGGAGAGGGTTGATCTCGGCGTGTTTCCAGTTGTCAGGGAAGGAGGCGGTCTCGAAGAAGCGGTTAATGATTCGTCAAAGCTCGGGCGATGATGTCTGCAGCTCTCTGGTAGATATGGTGGAGGCAGGGGTCCGTGGGGGCCCCAGAGTGGATTAACTTCAGAGTCTTCAGCGTGTCTTCGTTGCTGAGGGCAGTCCAGCTGACAAGTGTCGGCTGCGTATTGTAGGGAACGGCGGGTGTGGGTTTGGCGTGGAGGTTGTAGTCGTCAAAGTTGTCGTAGATGGTCTTGATTTTGGGATGGAAGAAGGCGCTGAGTCTGTCGCAGAGGTCCTGGGAGGGTGGGATGTCAGTAGTCTCACTGTTGGGTTGGGCGAACTATTTGATGATGCCGAAGAGTTCGTTGCTGTTGTGTGCGTGGGTGGAGATTCTGTCCTGGAGTGCTTTCTTCCTTGAGTATCTGATGAGTTTGTGGTGGGCAGTGGTGGCTGCTTTGAAGCTGTCGAAGTCTGCTGTGGTTTTGGAGTTCCTCCATAGCTTTTCAAGGCGTCTGCAGGTTCGTTTAGATTCTCGGAGTTCGGTGGAGAACCAGTTGCCTTTTTTGGCGTGAGGGTTGGACGTTTTCTTGGGGGGGGGGGCAATGGTGTTGGCGGAGTCGGTGATCCAGTTGTATAGGGTACGGGCGGCAGTGGTTGGGTTATCGTCTGTAGCGGTGGAAGCAGAGCTGCTGAGGGAGGCGGTGAGCTGGTCGTCGGAGATCTTGTTCCAATTCCGGCGCTGGAGCTGGTGAGGACGTTTGCGGGTGATGTTGGTTTGAAAGGTGAAGTGGATGCAACGATGGTCCATCCATGGGATTTCGGAGGTGTGGCTGAAGGTGATGGAGTTTCCTGCTGTGAAGATGGGGTCGAGTGTGTGTCCTGCTGAGTGCATTGGTTCTGGTACGATCTGTTTGAGTCCGATGTTGTGGAGGTTGTACAGGAGGAAGGTGGTGTTGGGGTCTTGGAGGTTGTCGAGGTGGAAGTTGAGATCTCCCAGCAGGGTGTAGTCGGTGGCGGTGAAGGCTTGCGGGGTGATGATGTTGGTGATGGAGTCGGAGAAAAGTGCGCAGGTCCGGGGGGTCTGTAGTTGAGGGTGCTCCAGAAAGTATTGGACGGGTTGGTCAGTATCTTGTAGTGGAGGAGTTCCATCAGGTCCGTCGGCCCGTCGGTGTAGGTGCTCAAACAAATGTTGGACTTGTGGGTGATGGCGATGCCTCCTCCGGTGCAGTTGGGGCAGTCTTTCCGGGTGATCATGTAGCCTCCGGGGATGGCAATCGAGATGTCAGGCCCCGGGCGGCTTTCGTCCAGATTTCGGTAAAGAAAGCGATGTCGGGGTGGTGCTGTCGAGGAAGTCCCAGATTTCCATGGCGTGTCTGTGGAGAGAGCGGACATTGAGGAGGATGCAATGCAGGGTTTGGGGTGCGATGGAGCTGTTGCTGAAATGGAGGAGCAGGGTCTTGGTTCTCGTGAAGGAAAAGGAGTGTCTGCAGTGTCGGCAGGTGAAGGGTCCATGGGTGTCGATGGGTGAAGAGATCTTGCAATTGTTGTTCTTGCCAATGTTGAGTGCGTGGAGAGTCGAGGAGCTGTAGCGCTGGCGAGTCGGAGGACCAGGGTTCCTGGCGCTGGTCGCGGTCGGGCACAGACAGGCGCGCCGTGGCTGCCATTAAATAGGGGTCGGGGAGGGTGATTCAGCTGGGAGTCAGGAGCGGGAACACGCGGGAGGGGGAGGGGCCACGGGGAAGCAGCGCTAGGGAAGTAAAGTGCAAAAAAGTGGAAAAATAAAAAGGAGGAAAATAGGCTCATTAGAAAGCTAATTGAAGGAATGAGGAATAGAGGGCAATTAATTAATTAATAAAGGCTAAATAAAAACGGAATGAGGAATAGAGGGAAAAAAAAAAACAACGGCAGAAAAACACAGGGCAGAAACCAAGGAGCAGGCTGAGGTCGAGGACCTGAGCGAGGCACAGGGGCCTCCAACACCGAGCAGTGGTGGGCACCGAGGGCGAAGACACTCACATTGGAGCTGCGTGCCGGGAGACCAATATCCTGACCAAAAGATCACAAGGTCCATGCCTTTCCTGGCCTGACTCCAGACTCACTACAGGGGGCTATGCAGCTCTTTGTGTGGGACAAGTGCAGCTCTATTCAGGTGCAAGTGTCAGCTCCTCTCTCCCAATCGACCACAGGAAGGCCCATCAACCTGGTGATGGGCCATCAGGATGCAAATGTCACACCCCTTTTCCTTTTGTATGACTGTCTAGAGGGTGTTGTGTAGTTCCTAGAAATCTATATAGGATCTGTGCATTTAGACAGAATAAACTGTGGGATTGGTGTCCAGACAACGCCACCAGATATGTACGCCTGTATACCTGCTAGCTCACAGTGCCACTGTAAACTCCTCTTACCAAGGAGAGAATAGTTCCTGACAGCTATCGAACATGACAACCCTGTCCCATCAGGGATCGTGGAAACAGTACAGTACTTTTCGCTCAGTCATTCATGCTCACTTTGTCTCAGAGAAATACACCGAATAAACAGTGGAGAGGTTTTCAATGAGCATTTATTGAACCAGCTTCATTCTAGTGTAAAATAGGTGTGCTGAAACAGCCATAAGACAGAAACAGATATAAATGACTATAAGCACCAACAGAGTAAATGGATGGTAGATTTCTACCATAGTGCTAAACCAATGAATATATGCAGATATAAAAATACATGACAATAATAATGCGTACTCCTATGATGCAACCCTAACTAGATGTAACTAAGTGTACCTAGCATGTATGTAGGTGTAGAGCCAAGAATCCCCCTAGGATGAAGCCAACCCCATTACCTGGTGTGAGAGAACGAAGTACCCCGTTTTGGTCTCGAGATGGGCATCCCACGAGGGATGTCAGACCAATGTGTGCTCGAGTGTCTGCGTGCAGGGATCTCAGCGTCTCACCTCAGTGTGCCAGCATTGAAGTCTTTCTCCTCTGCCTCCCCCAGCAAAGATATGGTGTATATATACCTAAAAGGTACCCTCAGAGGTTCTACCTCGCTGTGTCCTGTCGGACAAGGATGACGGAAGGGATGACCCTTATACATAGTTACTATATCAAACTATGAGGAGCAAACTCAATCCTGTGTTGACAGTGGAGACACGGATCTAGAGCGGCGGCCGTCGGACACTGGGGCCGGAGATGTCTTTCGACTAGTTTTTAGGTAGTCTTCAGCCTGCTGCGGGTTTTGGAAGATAAGGTGTTGGCCCAGATGTGTGATACGGAGACGTGCTGGGTAAAGCATGGCGTAGGGAATGTTCAGGGAGAGTAGTTTCTTTTTAACATTGAGGAATTTACATCTAGCATCTTGCACATTTTGTGTAAAGTCCGGGTAGAATGACAGGATTGTATTTTCATATTCCACTTTTTTTTTTCTCCCGTGCAAGGCGGAGCACTGCGTCCCTGTCCCTATAGTTAAGAAAGCAGACAATAACCGGGCGTGGGGGTGCTCCTGGAGGGGGACGGGCACCATTTGCTATGCCTTTCAAGGATTCCTGCTGCTCATGTTTTCTTTACAGCTAAGGTTTTTGGACGCTGACTTATTGTATCGCATCGCCTGGCCCTCGTCCTCCCCCCGAAAATAGAGCCAGCCCGGCTGGGACTGGTGTCTGACGGATGAGATCACGGGAGGACATAGGTGTGTCCCGGGCCCCTAGCTGCACCCACGAGGGAATACCCCGGGTTAGCTGGAATATTTACATTTCCTTTTTCTTCTTGGTTTATTTTCAATAGTTATTATTGGGTGGGAACTAATGCCCGACAAGTTGGGGAAGTCGGAGTGGGTGGGGGGGAGGGTCGTTAGAATTGCACTCTGTTCTGCTATGCACACACTAGTCCGTACTCCACGAACCCCTGTGCCAGACCCGTCCTTAGAATCCAATCTGCTATGCAATGCCAATACCCACTAATATGCAGACTACTATACGCAGTGTGACCTGGAATGTTCGGGGACTAAATGACCCGCGCAAAAAACGTAATGTCTTAGGATATTTGGAGAGACACCACGTCCAGATAGCTCTCCTCCAGGAGACCCACCTCGACCCATCCGCGGCCCCTACCTTCGCTGCTCGGTGGGCCTCCTACCGCTGTTTCTCATCTTATTCCACTTATTCACGCGGGGTCTTGATCCTGGTCAAACGCTCCACCCCCTTTGTATTAGGTGGCACCTTCTCGGACCATCATGGTCGGTACTGCATTATGTGGGGACGACTGGCCTCCCGTGATATCACCATGGTAAATTGCTATGGGCCTAATGTTGATGACCCAGCTTTTCTTACGTCCCTTTGGGGCAAAATTCTTTCCATAGGATACACCTACCTCCTCTGGGGCGGAGACTTTAATACAGCTATATCCCCAGCGATGGATCGCTCTAACCCTGCTGCAATACATTACACGGCCATGCAAAAACAGCTCGCAGACGTTGTGGCGGACCATGGTCTCCTCGATGCATGGCGACATATGCACCCATCACTTAGGGAAGGCACACACTATTCAGCTGCCCACTCCTCCTGGTCTCGGTTGGACTATTGGTTTGTGTCACTGGGTATGTCGAGTTGGATAGATGAGGTCACCCATATGGCCAGGACATATTCTGATCACTCCCCGGTGGTATTGGTGCTGAACTTCCCCATAGACCCATCCCCCTACATTAACTGGCGACTTAACCCACTGCACCTCTTAGACAAGGTCTTCCATGCTGAACTTGAACACGAAATTAGTGACTATTTTGAGCGCAACGTAGACTCTGTCCCGAGCTTGTCCACGGTCTGGGAGGCCTTTAAAGTGACGGTTCGGGGTTATTGCATGACTAAAGGCGGGGGCATCCTTAAAGATATCCGGAGTGAACTCAACAGGTTGGAGAAAGACATTAAAGCATTGGAGCGCCACATAAATGACAGCACTGGGGGTGACGCAGTCAGGACTCAACTGCGGGATAAGATTACAGAGTACACTAACACTGCTGAACGGGAATGTAAATTTCGCAGTAAGTATCACATTGCTAGGGCATACGGGGAGGGTGATCGTCCGGGAAAGATGCTCGCAAACTTGACCAGGCGTCCCCGGTTCTCAACACATGTCACGGAAATTCATGATTCTGTGGGTGTGGTACACCATCATACGCCGGGGCAACTACATACATTCCTGACACACTATAAATCCCTGTACACTACGCATAGAGGAACACCACTTGACCTTCCCTCGTACTTTGAGGACACTGCTCTCGCATGGCTGGGGGATAATCAACGTGAATTTCTCAGCGCTGAACTGGAGCTAGACGAAATTACCACAGCAATTATGCAAATGACATCAGGGCGCGCTCCAGGTTCAGACGGACTCCCCATAGAATTTTATAAGACCTTCCAGGTGCAATTAGCTCCTGTTCTTAAGGCAGTTTTTTATGAAGCCCTCGAGGAAGGCCGCCTTTCCCCCACCATGCGGGAAGCTTTGATCATATCACTCCTTAAACCCGACAAGCCTCCTACCCAGTGTGACTCCTACCGCCCCCTTTCCCTCATGAACTGTGACACTAAAATTTTAGCATAAGTCCTCGCTAACCGATTGGCCTTGTTAATGGAGCGGCTGGTCCTACCGGATCAGTCCGGATTTGTCCCCAACAGAGCGACGTCCCATAATCTCAGGACCCTCCTCTCGGTTCTGCAGAATATTGACCCTGACAGCCCAGCGATCGCGGTTTTCCTGGACGCCACGAAGGCGTTTGATTCTGTAGAGTGGGACTAACTCATAGGCACCTTGCGCTATATAGGTATGCCCCCGGCGTTCCTTGGGTGGATAGAACTGCTGTACCAACAACCTACTGCCACAGTCCTCCTAAATGGTGCACGATCCCCTAGCTTTGGCATCACTAGAGGTACTAGACAGGGGTGCCCTTTATCCCCTATCCTTTTTGCCCTGGCGATAGAGCCCTTGGCGGCAAAAATCCGGCAACACCACAAGGAAAGAGTACTGATCTTCCCTCCAGACAGCTCATAATATCTCTCTATGCGGATGATGTTACCCTATATATTAAAAACCCACAGGAAAACCTCAACCCTGTATTGAGAGAGGTCACGAAGTTTGGGACCATTTCGGGTATTAATATTAATTGGGCTAAATCAGCTGTGTTCCCACTTACCCCCTCCACACTGAAGTATCCCTTGGATTATCCCCTCACGTGTCAAGCAGAGGAAATCAAATACCTAGGAATTAAAGTTACCAGAAATAGAGACGAACTAATAAGAGCAAATTACGGTGTAGCCCTAGACAAAGCGACAGACTCCATCACAAGATGGTTATCAATGCCCCTTTCCATGGCTGGGAGGGTGTCGTTGGTTAAAATGGTACTATTGCCTAAATTTCTTTATTTATTTACTAATATACCATATCACCCTGGCAAGCACTTTTTCACAGCGCTCAAAACGCAAATCATACGCCTCATCTGGGGTGACAAACATGCCCGCCTCGCGCTGGACACACTCACGCTGCCGTTCTCACACGGAGGATACGAAGTCCCAAATTTTGAACTGTATTATTACTGTGCCCAGGTCCACTTTGCTGTATATTGGCTCCATCCCCCACCCTTTATGCCCCACCTAGCAGTGGAAGAGGGTTATATGGCCCCTACTCCCCTTTTGGGTTTCCTATACACCTCATGCCGGGAGCGGGAACGGGATCCCACCACTGTCAATTGCACCGTAGTAGCCTGGAAGAAAATTGCTGCCAGACTGGACGCACCCATACTTTACTCTCCCCAAATGCCCCTTGTGTATCATCCTTCCCTGCAGGTCACATATGACAAACAGTGTCGCACGATGCTTGAGAAACTACGCTACACCACATGGGGAGACATGTACATCAATGGCACATTCCGCTCCAGGGATCAATTCTTTGGAGCACACGTACCCACGACCATGGATGTATTCATGTTTATTAGACTTCGGCAGAGCGTCAAAGCTGCCATGCCTACGTTCCCCCTAGAACCACCTACACTGCCACCCCTTCACGATCTGTTACAGTCGGTGCCCCCCCCCCGACATGTCACATCGCTCCTATACCGCCATGCGCAGAACGTGCCTATCTCCCCGACCTCAAGGGCTAGGCAGGAATGGGAAGCAGACCTCGAGAACCCTATAACAGATGATCAATGGGAGTTTTGCTGTAAGCAGACTGCAGCCATGACGTCTAGCAGTCGTTTGAGAGTAATACACTACAAATTCCTACACAGGCTCTATTACACCCCGACTAAGTTGCACAAATACAAGCTTCGGGAGGATGACCGATGCGCCAGGTGTGGAAGCGAGGGAGCGGACTTCCTCCATCTTGCCTGGTTGTGTCCAGCTATACATCAATACTGGCAACAAGTGTTCGCGGGCCTGTCCTCCATGTTAGATATGCCTCTTCAGGCCTTGCCAGAAGTGGCATTGCTAGGCTATATGCAGCATATAGACATTAGATGCAAAAAATATTTAGCCCTAAGCCTCCTAATAGCAAAACGTAGGTTGGCATGTTGGTGGGGTAGGGGCAGGGCCCCAAAGTTTAAGGAATGGGTACACGACCTTACAACATGGCAGGAGCACTCGCTCACTTATGTTGAACTGCTCCCACGCTCTTCTAGGCTGCGGGACATATGGGGTCCCCTCATATCATATCTCCTCTCAACGGCGGACGATACCACTGCTCCCTCAGACATACCAGTTGGCCCTGTGGCCTCGGCTACCCCCCCTGGTGGGATAGATGGGGAGACACTGCCACCCTCGCCCGCTCCGGGTCAAGGGGTTTAGCTGCCACCACACCTCACGTAGATAGACCGTAATACGAGCCCCTCGAGATGATAGGCTCTCCTGATACCCCTTCAGTGCTCTCAGGCTGATGGTCCACGTAACGCTCCAGTCACCAACTGATGTTCATGGTCTGCATTGTATATGCCATTTATTGTACCAGTGGGTTATGTAGTTTGGAGTACGGTCAATTAGACTTATGCAGGTATGCAAAATAGGGGGGGGGGATTTTGTTTTGGTTTTTTCATGAAAATGTATTTCATGTGCAGCAACTGTGTCTACGATTCATATTATCTATACCTTTATATATCATCTTGATGTAACACCTGTTATGAAACATAAAATCGTTAATAATTTTGTCCCACCTGACACGGCCGGCCCGATGTGGTTGTAGGCGGCGTGCTGTGTACCTTCCTATCGTCTGCACTGCTATGCATATCAGAACTTTGCTTTGCCGGCCCGCCTAGGGATGTAGGCATCACGCTGTGCTCAACGATTCTTACTTTCAATAAAGGTTTTCTGAAAATCAAAAAATATATATATATATGGTTGGACCAACTGAGAGCGTCTGAAAGCAATGGTGCTTAGTAATAGTATGGTAGGAAAAACAAATTGTTTAAAATTCCAATTTCGGTTGTTTTGGAAAAAAGGCCGAATTCTTTCCAGCACACAGAGAGCAAAATGTTTGTGTGTCAGGTCAATCGAGCAAAGGTGGTCTCCTTCAGTTCCCACAGCCATTGCTGAGGAGGCAATTGAAACATCCAAAGCCGTTGTGCCTGTAGTAGAGCCGGTATCCAATCCAACAAGTGCTGAAGCATCCCGTAGTGGCTGTAAGAATGCCGACTTCAACATGGGAATACGCTGGGGACACTGCAGTACATGGGCCGTTAGCGAGTCCAGTAATACATCTACGTCCGGTGGCGCAACTGATGGAAGTGTTAGACAGAGATCCAACACGCATTCTTGTCCGCAAAACAAACAGTGGAGAACAGGCAAAACACAGTCAATCCAGACTGGTTGGAACAATAGGAACCAAGACTGGCTTAGCTCTCGAAGTCGAGGTGTGCCCAGATGGAGTACCATGCGATCACGGTAACATCACTCCAAGAGCGTTTTTTCCATCTCCTTTGTGACTGGGATGTCCATTGCGCAGCAGAAAAATTAAAATCAGTATTCCCACTACCGTTAGTAGGAGTAGCGGAGCCCTCCAAAAATGCTTCCAAATACGGAGTGTATAAAAGCTGGAATCACTCCGAAGATTGTCTGAAAGGTGCTTAACAGTCTAGAACCTATGGTCTTACATAGGTGTTCTATACCCTTTGTATCAGACATGTTAAAGATATGCTGTACCATTTCTCCAAAATGGAAAGGGCAGTTAATTCGTACCAGTGCCTGTATCTCAGCAGAAGACCCTGCAACCTGGAGATCAAAAGTCTCTCGGGCTGAGGTTAAGGGCACATCTTTGTGTAAAAGCATGGCTTTCATTCGGCTCAGAGTATCAAACTGTATAAAGGAAACATTCAACAAAGGCCATAACGGCGCCTCCCTGACTGTGTGGGTCGGTGGAAACAATACTTGCATACAACAAGTAACCCTGAAACTTACAGTGACAAGATATGCGATGCCTGGAAGCATCCCACAACAACCTCGATCATTCAGCATTAAGTAACTCCCTTTTCGAGAGCAGCCTGAACACTGGATTAATCACGGCAGCTGGGGACCCTTTCAAATGACAGGACAAGTTTGCAACTGAACCATTACAGGCCCCGTGAAGCATAATATCCTGGCAAATGAGAGATCCACTCAAAGAATTCTCGCAGTCTGTACCGCTGAGAAACACTTCAGTGTCCAAGTTCCTGCATCTAAATCTATATGGTAATTCCCAAGATTCATGGATGAATTCCCTACCCATTGCTTCATACCTGCCTACCTGGTGGTGTTCTAGGCAATATTGAAACTGGAAAGTTGTTACTGGCAATGTTATATGGCCATGAATTAACCATTCTGTGGTCAGTGACTCTGCCACAGTGAAAGGTAATTGGTCTAATTTTTCAATGTGCAGCATTTTATATTTCGCATCCCTTTGTGCCATTGTTGTCTGCTTTTCAGTCAGATTATATGCAGAGAACAGAAACGTACTGTTGATATATCGCCAGGGCACATAACGAGAGCGCAGTGATTGTAGCATCCAGCTTAATGACACAAAAGAACATAACTGTGATTGTCCGTGTTGTAAGATGGACAGATCCTGTTCCATTATATCTATAGCAGAGGATACAATGTTGCTCAGTGAATAAATTCTGGATGTCAGTGTGGTCTTACCATTGTCAACCACAGCCAAAGCATTTTCTAAGATAACTCTGTCAATATCACGTAATCTCTCTGGAGCTTCCTGTTGAGAGATTTTCCAAATTTCATTATAAACAGCGTATAAGAAGTGTTTCTGTCTTGGCTTTCGGGGACCTAGTAAAAAATCCCTAAGATTCATGTAATCTGAGAGTAAGGACAAGTGTTGTTTCATCTGTGACAGAGCCGAGGTTCTTAGCCAATCTAGGCATAACTTCCCAACACTGTATGATGTCACCACTCCCAGATGTTCTCGTTGTACATAGCATAAGTCAGGCCTATGGATACTAAACCCTTCGGTGGTACCTTTGAATCTTGACTGACAGCTATTTGTGGCTATAGGCCAAACTAACCATCCCTTCCAATTGGGGTCTGTTGAATTGTATGAAATGTCATGCACAATGTCATTGAGTGTACCTTCACCATTTTCTCTGTATTTTTGCCATCCCTCCAAGTGTGAAAGTGAGGGAATACGAGGTGTGTTCAAGTCCTTAACAAGACAGGAAGTCTGTTGCACAGTGTCATTCAGGAAAATAATCTGTTGTGGTACGAGCCATGCTCTAAATAGTGCCTCGGTTCCCTGAACCTGCCATTCATTAGTACCCCAGACTAATTTTCTGTCTATAGTGTCTTTTCATAAGTCTAAACCCTGTTCAGACAGTTGGGCAATAAAGGATGCAGAGTATATCCGTTTTGTGTTAGTAAACATACTTTTCTTTGCAGATGTAGGTGCAAGCTTATATAATATGAGAGTGGATCTGATGTATTAAACCCAGAAAAATAAGCAAACTTTTGTGCAAACATTTATGAACTACCTTTGGGTGGTGTTGGGCAATATTCCCATTGGTGATATATTAAAACTTTACGTGGTGCACTTGTTTTATGCAAAAAATGATGACCATAATGTTGATAACAGTACATTGTGTCAAAATCAGACGAGTCATCAAACATTTCATTTTTCGTAAATGCTGCAGACAGTTCTAAATCAGACAACATATTATTAACAGTTTTAAAATCCCAATCAGAGAAAATTTAGTATAACTTTATTGCGTGATTTGTAAAAAAACCCTTGCAACGATATACAATGTAGAAAATCATTACTGTATATAAAATAGGTAATATGATTAAAAACTTTACATACAATCATCAGAGTATGTACTGGAGGTGATATCATTTAAAGAAATTTTGAATACATTTAGTATTTTTAAAAGTTCAGTGGGACCAAATACATCATATGAAACTCTATCCCAAACTATTCCGTCAGGAACTGGAACTGCTGTAATGTTCACATAGGACAGGTCTCTCTGTTCACGCTGAGATGACGTATGAGGTTTCACTACCAAGTTCACATGTGATACTGCGGAGCGTTCTGGGAGATCGTGTTCATTCACGAGCAAGAAAAAGAGAGTCACTAAACCTATCCAGAAGAGTAGGAACAGCATTCCAGTTATTATACAGAGCTGTAGCCACGGTGAGACTAGGTATGTCTTTTAAATAAAATTTAAAAATCATGAAGTTGTTCTTTGTGGGAAACTGGAGCTGGCGGTGACTCAGGTTCACTTGGATCCAGAGAAAACATGTCGAAATCGATGAAGTAGCCAGATGCAGTTCGATCTATGTTTAGTAGCTCTGCAGGTTTTGTTGAACTAGCAGGTGTCTCCAGTAGAGGCATAATGATGTAAATGTCAGTGGTAGGTCAAATTGATATCTGTGTTTCATTTGTGTTTTGATGTTCAATTTCAATAGGAACGAGTTCCATTCATTGTTGGTAACTTCATTACTTCGAATTGTAGACTCTTCGAATGTTCTAAGTCTTTCTGTCTAAACTTCGTGTATGGTAACGAGAGGAGAGCGGCGGCTACCCAGGAGCCCACGTGGCCTGCTATTCAGGATCAGCCACATAGTGTGGTTTTATCAGATCAATGGAGACAAATCTCTTTTCTTTCTGGCCGGCAAGAAGCGGAAGAAGTACTGTTCTTGTTCCTTTGACAGCCAGGACAGATCCAGGAGTTCTGTATGATGGCCCAAATTCTTTCTTGTCTACAATCTTTTCTCTGACCAGATCCCCGACTTTTGGGATCCAGGTAGGTCTTACTGTGACTGACTGAACTTCCCCAGTGGCTTGGACATTGCTTTGTGGTGCCCGGAATTCCTTGAGTTCCTGTAAAATAGCCAAATGTTTATTGATGTCAAATGGTTTTCATCCGCCACTGTGCTGCCACAATCGAGGTCAGGTACCCACATTCTCATCCCAAATAGGACTTCGTAAGGGGTGATACCGCCTAAGGAACTTTTTGGCAGGTTATTAAGTGCCCTCTTGACCCCACATAGGTGATTGACCCAACTACCATCAGAACCTAATACCCTTGCTTTTAAAGATTGCTTTAAGTCCCGGTTCTTCCTTTCCACTACCGAATTTCCCTCGGGATGGTATGGAGAGGAGTACCGCAATGCAACACCCAAACTTCCCATGGCTTCCTTGTAAGCCCTAGAGCTAAATGCAGGGCCACCGTCAGAATGTAATGTGCCAACTGCATATGTCCCTATGAAGACTCGCAAATCTTTTATAACAGTTCGAGCGTCAGCCGAGCGCGGAGGCCAAACCCACAGGAATCTAGTGCATAAATCCACTGCCAACAAGATGTACCTGTAAGCCCCATCAGATTGTAAGGGGCCGCAGTGGTCCAAATAGACACAAGCGAGAGGTCTGTCTGATATTAGTAATGGTGTTTGTGCTGGATGTGCTACGGTGGAACCCTTCATCTGTAGACAGATGTCGCACTTAAGAACAAATGCTATTGTTTGTTTTGTTAGCCCTGGCCACCAATTACGTCGCTTCAGTAGAGAAACTGTTGAGGTAATCCCTGTGTGTGCAGAACCCAGACCCTCGTGTGTAGCTAAAATTAAACCTAATCTGCGATCCATGTTTGGTATAACTTTATCCCCCACTCCTGGAATTTGAGCATACGGAATATTTTTTGCACCCAACTTGTAGGAGTACTTGAGTGGAGGGCCCTTTGGCAAGGCTGTGCTGTTTTTCCGTGAAGCAATGACAGCTATCATTGTGCTTCCGTCTATTCTCGTGCTTGAACTAGTGATTGCAGCTACGGCAGCAGTTCGCACTGTCGCCTTGGTGGCTTCATCAGCCAAGTAATTCTTTTCAACGTGAACGCCATCACGTTGATGACTCAGCGTGTGTATCATGTGGGCTCGTGGCAGGTCTTTTTTCAGCTCTGCCACTTGTTCCAAAAGCAGTTTGTGCTTTATTGTGAAACCTTTTGAGTCTTTAAACCCATTCTGACCCCAGTAGTGAAGATATTCATTGTACGACTGGACACAATAGAACGAATCGCAACCTATAAGTGTGGGGAATTCTCGATCCGTTTGTATTAGTGCCAGTAATAGGGCTTTTAATTCTGCTAGCTGTGATGTGCAGTCTCCTAGAGACTGTGTCTTCATACTGCTAAGATGTAACTTGTCGTCCCGCATACGTCCTTTTACAATCCCACATGCCGGCTGCATTGCTGTTTACTTCCTATGGCAGGCTGAGCAGAACCGTCAGTGTAAATAATATATTCATACTGATCTAAAGGCATTCTTTCATTCGGGAGAGGATATTCTTGTTCGTACTGCAGAAATGCTTGTGTTTTTAGTGGAGAATCAAATTTGTAGTCTACATCTGTTGCAATGAGAGAATTAGCCCATTGCATCCATTGTGGATGTAGCCCTTTTGCGTGGGGAACGCTTGCCTTTGTAACAGCCTCTAAGGCCGGTACTGGATTTACGACAATTATTTGTTTCCTCTGTGCCAGTGCTCTTTCTCTCACTATGGTCTCCTAAAGGGGAGTGATTTAGTTCAGGGCTGTGGAGGCTGGAATCCAAATAAAGTCACTACAGTGCAATGCCTCCCAGACCATAAATTACAGTTAGTTCTTGTGTAGGGATCTACATGAGTCTCCCTACTCTGGTTCAAAAAATTAACTTTTCTTACTCTAGTGTTATTTTTCACAAAAGATAAAGTTCCCTGTGTCCAGATTTACAAGTTCATCCCAACTTTTTTCAATAAACACTCATATGCCGGGCCTTTGTCTGATTTGATGTTTATCTTTTTTTGAAGATTTTGTATCCTACTTTCACATGTATATATAGAAGACTTACATACTTCACTGTGACAAAATACAAAAAATTTGTGTATGATGACGGATAGAACATTGAGTGACAATGTATGACAATATAGCTTACACATAAACAGTCCATATACAAAGAGACATATCTTTCTACATTACACATATACGACATATGCTTTAAATGAATAAATTGTTCAAGCGTCCTTGGTTACGCTTTCCTTGTGGTGCCTGGTGTGCACCAGTCAGTTGTTCGTGTTGGCTCTTGATCTCTGTGTGGAATTCGCCGACACGTTTCGACCTTCAGGGGTGGACCTGGGTGGTGGTTATGTGGAAGGTCTTCTTCAGGGCAAAAAGTGTTCTTGAGGGACGCGTATTGTTTCTTGTGGAAAAGGTTTCTTAGGGTGTGTTTTGTCTCCGCATGGAAGGCTGTCTTCCATGGTGGGCGTGGTAGGCTTGGCGCCTTTCTTTCCTGTTCTTTCACTTGGAATGGATCCGGTGTGACTTCTCGTGCGGCGCCTGTCTCGCTTCTGGTTTCCTCTGCTGTACTGATTGAACCAAGCAGGTCGGCAGAGGAAACGAGAAGACAGCCTTCCATGCAGAAGTTCGAAACACGTCAGCATATTCCACACAGAGGTCAAGAGCCAACACGAACTAACCAGTGCACACAAGGCACCACAAGTAAAGCGTAACGAAGGACGCTTGAACAATTTATTCATTTAAAGCTCTGACCTCCATAGGGCCTTACAATAGCGACAGTACGTAAAAATGTGCGAGGACGCAAGGGTATCAGGTCCCAACAACAAACTATAGTAGGACACAAGACACACCAACAAGATATCTGGTTTAATTTGCAATAGGTTGGAGGAGCAAAGTACCTGTAAATATATGTCGTATATGTGTAATGTAGAAAGATATGTCTCTTTGTATATGGACTGTTTATGTGTAAGTTATATTGTCATACATTGTCACTCAATGTTCTATCCGTCATCATACACAAATTGTTTGTATTTTGTCACAGTGAAGTATGTAAGTCTTCTATATATACATGGGAAAGATACAAAATCTTTAAAATAAAATTTAAAAGAAGGTAAACATCAAATCAGACAAAGGCCTGGCATATGAGTATTTATTGAAAAAAAATTGGGATGAACTTGTAAATCTGGACACGGGGAACTTTATCTTTTGTGAAAAATAACACTAGAGTAAGAACAGTTAATTTTTTGAACCAGAGTAGGGAGACTCATGTAGATCCCTACACAAGAACTAACTGTAATTCATGGTCTGGGAGGCATTGCACTGTAGTGACTTTCTCTCACTACAGCAGTCTGTACTGCTGTCAGAATTTTTTCTGTAGAAGCAAAGCGCATTTCAGAGTTTGTGTACAAGTGTGATTTGTATGCTATGGGTACTGTTTCTCCTTCATTGAAAGTCAGGTAAGTGTACCCTGATTGACCCGCGATTACACGGATCACCAGATTTGTGGTATTTACATGTGTGTGTATGTATTTTGAAGCTATCATGTCAGCTTGTAAGGAACGAAGGATATCCGTGCGTTCCTGTGTTCAATGTCTAAATGAAAAAGCAGGTCTTATTAAATCGTAGAAAGGTTTTATTTTTTCTGCGTAATACAAAATGTATGTTCTGCCAAAATTTAGGAATCCCAATATGGATTGTTTGTTTTTCAGAGTTTTTGGAGGATGGAGCAGCGTGCACTTTTCTAAAAAGTTAGTTGCTAGGCTTTTCCCTTCATTTGATAACTCATATCCCAAAAATAGAACATCTAGGTGGGCTATTTTCGATTTTTAAAGTTGAATTTGTAGCCATCAGAGGCGAACCCCAAAATTATGTTGGTCACCCTGGTCAAATGATCCAATAAATCATCATCCGTCAGATAAATATCATCTACATAAGACAATGCCTCCTCATAAAAAATTTGAACTAACTCTGTTACCGTAGCTGAGAATAACCCGGGGCTATTCTTATACCCTTGGGGCAGTCGACATAATTGACGCAGAGAGCCGAGGGCTGAGAATGCTGTCAAATATCTGCTTGCAGGCGCTATATTTTGGCAGAAAAATCCATTTGAGATATCTAGTACTCCGGTCCAGGCCAGCACTCTCCCCAGCAGCGCCGCCTCTACACCTCGTCGCTCCAGCCTCTGAGCCTCCTCTGAGCAGGGTTCGTGCCTGCACTCCGCCCGCAGTCCCGCCGTTTTTTTCCCACCGCCGCCCCCACTGCGCCTCCCGTATCCCCGCACTGCACATCTGACTGAGTGACTGTTTTTGCCCCCTGTTATTGGTGTGACTGTAATTTAGCTGTTATTGGTGTGACTGTATTTTTGCTGCCCCCTGTTATTTCTGTACCCGCCCTGCTGTGAGTGCCTGCGTGTTGTGTGTTGTTTTTCCCACCGCTGCTGCCCCACGCCCCACCCACCGATCCAGCCTGCTCCCGCCCCCTACCTCTGCTCCCGCCCCCCTCCCCTTCTTATGGCGACCGCTGCGTGACCGCGCAGCGGACGCGCGCAGTGGGCGTGCTAAGGCAAGCCCGTCTGCGCCCGTCCGCGCCCAGCACCAGACCCCCTGGCCCCCACGAGCGCCACAACACCCAATGCCGCTATGACGCCACGACCCTCCACGCGCTCAACGCCGGCGATCCTCCACCTGCTTCCAGGCCACCCCAAAACTCACCCACGGACCCTTCACCTGCCGAAACTGCAGCTACACCAGCCAGCGCACACCTGCACATCCTGCCCACCCCAACATTGCTGGCCACAACCACCTCAGCTGTGTACTACTCAACACCCGCTCAGTCCACAAGCACGCCGTCGAACACTGGGACCTGCTCGACTCCTCCGCCCCGGACGTCGCCTTCCTGACAGAGACCTGGATGAACACCTCCTCGGCGCCCGACATAGCCATAGCCATCCCGGACGGCTACAAGATCACCCGCAGGGATCGAAACAACAACAAACCAAGAGGAGGAATCGCCATCGTCCACAGGAACACCATCAGCATTTCGACCAACACCGAAGACTCCCTCAGCACGGCCGAAAACCTACACTTCCAGATCCACGATCACAACACCACCCTCAGAGGCACACTCGTCTACAGACCTCTGGGACCCAGACCGCAGTTCAGCGAATCCATCGCCGACCTCATCAGCACGCACGCCCTCGCCTCCACAGACTACATCCTCCTCGGAGACCTGATCTTCCACCTCGAGAACGCCAACGACAGCAACTCCACAACGCTGATCGACAACCTCGCCAACCTCGGACTCAAACAACTCGTCACAACTCCCACCCACTCCGCCGGTCACACGCTCGACCCCATCTTCTCCGCCAGCGAACACGTTACCTTCAGCCACACCACCGAACTCCACTGGACTGACCACCACTGTATCCACTTCTCCTTCGAGAAACACAGCGCACACAACCAACCGCAACGCATCCCACAACGCAGCTGGAAAAAAGTCACCGAAGACCAGCTCACCATCACACTCGCCCGAGACCCTCCACCCGAGCCCTCCGATACCGACGCAACAGCCAACAACTTCAGACAATGGATCGATGTCATAGCCATAAGTCAGGTTCTCCCAAAAGAGACCTTTAATTTTTCTGGGCTTGTCCCCCTCCATGTGGAGAGTTATTTCATGTAACCGATGTGGGACACTTCACTTGTATCAGGTGTTTCCACCGTGATTTATTCATTCAACACCGCTGTCACCAGAAATTCCATCAGGTTCTGGCCAGCTATTGTTATTTCTGCTGCGCTGTCTAGCATCGTCAGTCCAAATTCCCCGTTCAGAAGTTGAGTCCTCAGTATCCTTGGCATTTCTTACTTTAAGACCAGCTACTTTCTTCTATTTAAATTGAGGTTTTGATTTTTGTTTATCTTCTTTTTTTATATTATAGTCCAAAGTACAGTGTGTATCTCTGGACTTTGTTTGTTCTTCTTGTCTGTGTTCTGACCGTCCTTCCCTCTCAGAGTTTTTTGATGAACCCTAAAAGGGACGAGAGGAATGTGTATCAGTATCCTGATACCTGTCAGTTTTTTTATTGTTATCACAATTCCTAAGGCTGTACCTCCTTTCGGAGGGCTCCTGTTGAGGAGACCCACCCCTTGATTGTGATCTATTTTCTCTATTCTTTTGTTTTTTACTGTCCCATTTCTTCTTGGAAGAATCAGGTGCTTGCTTGGTGTTATCCTTTTCAGGTGCACCCATGAGTTGAGGTTTTGTTGCTCTAGCTCCCAAATTATCTCTACCTAATTCGGCATATGTATCTTTGATAATTTTAGGTAATTCACGCTCCTGTTGTATAGGAGTGAAATCCCTCAGGAGTTGGCGTATCATCACTGCTGCTGCCTCCCCTTTTATGTTACCCAACATAATAGTTGGTACCTGGGCAAAATTTCCTTACAATTTCATCCCTAAGTTCAGAGCAGGTTCTGCTCCATACTCATTCTGTATCTGTCTCAATACATCTGGTATTACTGCTATTGAAAGGATATCATTAGTTCTGGTATAGATGGCAGCGAAAACTGTACCCCCAAGAGGTACAATCCTCTATGTGGGGAGCTATCCCCAATGGCAAGCAGATTGTTAGCATTCTATGTTTTTCTTGAGGGCTTGTTTGCGGAAACACTGCCTCTAACTGTGTTATTTTCTGAGCTATCCAGAATGGCATTTGCTCACGTTTAGTGGGCATTTTACCCATAACTGCTTGTAGCGTTTGAGGAGTTATTTAAGTTGCAGACCCCTGAATTTGTCATGCTGGTGTAGCACTTGTTGGCTGAAGTGTGAGTGTTCTCATAACAAACTGTGTCAGATTTCTGTAAAGTTTTATTATTTCTTTGTGTAGTGGACATAAGTCTGCTACCGGCATTGTGTCAATGTTTGGATGCGGTGTGTAAGCCGCTAGGACATGCCAAGTTGCTCCATCTCTGCCGAGCGGACCGAGTCTTACTTTATCTGTTGTGTTTGGGAAGGCGCCTTCAAACCAGTTCATGTGCTCCTGGTAGGTGAGCGGAACGTCAATGTCCTCATAAGGACAATATTCCTCTGGTATTTCATCAACAGTGTGAGACTGAAATGTATTTGTGCGTGCATCTGCTGGTGGCAATTTGACCCACGAATAAAATACATCTGTCCTGTATGACTCGTGTGTCTCAATCACGAAAGTTACTGTCCCACCTCTTGCTGTGACTCCATAGTCTGCTAATTTTAAAGTAAGGGCAGTTCTGACATTTTCTGAAATGTTAATGGTACCTTCCTGCTCCCCATCCCCGCTGCATCTGCTTGTAACGCAGTGTTCCCTTCAACAGACTTTGTTGAAAGATTCTCAAGGAAACTTGAGATAAGGTTTTATGCACAATAGGAACTATTAGTCCTTCAAGCTTAAATAAACCTACTGCCAATGCATAGGATATGCCTACTCAGCTGCGGCGGATATTTCCCTTCCCACTCCAGATGTGTCTGGGTAAATGCGAGTAGGAGTCTCTAAGAAAAGCACAGCTGAACTGCTCAGATTTGACCGTTAAATAAGAACCAAACCAACACTGGCTCCGTCATGTCGTGTGGTTCCTATAAATCTATATAGGATCTGCGCGTTTAGACAACAAACTGTGGGATTGCTGTCCAGACTGATTACAGACACCCCCACTGGATATGTTCGCCTGTATACCAGCTAGCTCACAGTGCCACTGTAAACTCTTCTTACCAAGGAGAGAATAGTTCCTGGCAACTATCGAACATGACAACCCTGTCCCATCAGGTATCGTGAAAACAGTACAGTACTTTTCGCTCAGTCACTTGTGCTCACTTTGTCTCATAGAAATACACAGAATAAACCGTGGGGACGTTTTCAATAAGCATTTATTGAACTAGCGTCATTCTAGTGTAAAATAGGTGTGCTGAAACAACCATAAGACAGAAACAGATATAAATGATTATAAGCACCAACAGAGTAAATGGATGGTAGATTTCTACCATAGTGCTAAACCAATGAATATATGCAGGTATAAAAATACATGATAATAATAATGCATACTCCTATGATGCAACACTAACTAGATGTACCTAAGTGTACCTAGCATGTATGTAGGTGTAGAGCCAAGAATCCCCCTAGGATGAAGCCAACCCCATTACCTACTGTGAGAGAACAAAGGACCCCGTCTTGGTCTCCAGATGGACACCCCACGAGTGATGTCAGACCACTGCGTGCTGGAGTGTCTGCATGCAGGAATCTCAGCATCTCATGTCAGTGTGTCAGCATGGAAGTCTTTCTCCTCTGCCTGCCCCAGGAAAGATATGGTGTATATGTACCCAAAAAGTACCCTCAGGGGTTTTACCTCGCTGTGTCATTTCGGCCGAGGATGACGGAAGGGATGACCCTTATACATAGTTATTATGCGGAAGATGGTAATCCTGCTGTGATTCTGAGAAGCCTCATCATAATAAATTAGGCTAGTTTTCTGGGACAACCACATGACATTTATGCAGCACCTTAACTAGGAAAAAGATCAATACCAAAAAAACGTTATGTAGTACAATGGCAGGGAAATGTAGGTGAAAGGTTAGGTGACTACCCAGGTCTATATTGGGGTACATTACAAAACATAACAAGGGAATGCACAAAGCCCAGCTGTCATTCAGCCCAGGTGTGTATTCAGAGGCAGGAAAGGCACAGAATGGTTAAAGTAAGATAATGCCAACTTTCTAAAAGTGGCAGTTTCAAACTTACAATTTAAAATCCGACTTCATCATCAGTTGTGATTTTAAATTGTGAGTCCAGAGACACTAAACTCCAAATCTATATCTTTTCTCAATTGTAAATTCCACTTAAAAGACGTTTAAAGGCAGTCGCGGTCCGTGTAGGAGTGCCGGCCGGGCGGTGACGTGGGGCGGGGGAGGGGCAGGGTGGGGGGTAGCAAAGTACGGATTACGGACCAATACAGGTAAGTAAACATTTAAATCAATAAAACGAATTTCGTTGCGCGCACTGCATCACATTTGGCGATGCAGCGCTCACAACGAAATTCGTTTTATTGATTTAAATGTTTACTTACCTGTATTGGTCCGTAACCGTACTTTGCTACCCCCCCACCCTGCCCCTCCCCCACCCCACGTCACCGCCCGGCCGGCACTCCTACACGGACCGCGACTGTTTAAAGGCAATCCCAATGTTAACCTATGGGACAGATAGGCCTTGCAGTAGTGACAACGAATTTAGCAGTTTTTCACTACCAGGACATGTAAAACTCAAAAGTACGTGTCCTACCTTTTAAATACACTGCATCCTGCCCATAGGGCTGTCTTGGGCCTACCTTAGGGGGTGACTTATATGCAATAAAAGGGCAGGTTTGGGCCTGGCAAGTAGGTTAACTTGCCAGGTCGAAATGGCAGTTTAAAACTGCATACGAAGGCTCTGCAGTGGCAGGCCTGAGCTATGTTTAATGGGCTACTAAGTGGGTGGCACTATCAGTGCTATAGCTCACTAGTAGCATTTAATTTGCAGTCCCTGGGAACATATAGTGCACTTTACTAGGGACTCACAAGTAAATTAAATATGCCAGTTGTGGATAAGCCAATATTACCAGGTTTTGAGTACACAGCATATGCACTTTGGTAGTGGTTAGCAGAGGTAAAGTGCACAGAATCCCAATGCCAGCAAAAATAAAATCAGCCAAAACAGGAGTTCAGAAGGGAAAAAGTCAGGGGAAACCACCACAAGGATGCTAGGTCTAACAGTGAGGAATAGCGAGCAACTGGACGGAATGCGATTGTAGTAGATATTCAAAAATCCTATTGGACAGATTTTTAGGACCAGCCTTGTTAGTGCACCACAGTCAAAGCTTTAAAAATGATCCTTTTTTTCACCGGTAGCCAATGCAATTGATTACAGTAGTGGGAGACTGAGGGAGTTTAAACAAAAGGCAAATTGATGTGTTCTGCGCCGTTTGCAGCCACTCTATTAGGTAGTCCAGGATCCCCAGGTAAAGAACATTAGCGTAGTCTACTACTGCTGCTTTCTGGGCCTCCCAGGCCAGGAAGCTAAGAAATTTTCTTAGCATCCTGAGTATCCAGCATGAGGTTTTAACCACTGCTGAAATATGAAACTTGACAGGTAGATGGGTATTAAAGTGCACCCCTAAGTTCTTAGCCACCTCTGTGGGGGTGAGGGTGGATAAAGTGTCACTAATCGGCCAGGCCCCTAACCATCCAAGTGAAGGGTTGGCACCAAACAACAAGACCTCTGTTTTCTTGTGGTTACTTTGTAGTCAGTTGGCTTTAAGCCATGCCATCACCGCTACAATGCAAGCAGAAAATTTTATCTTAGCTTCCATTGCATTGTTGTCATAAGTCAGC
The DNA here is from genome assembly GCA_963921515.1 of Calotriton arnoldi. Lineage (NCBI taxonomy): Eukaryota > Metazoa > Chordata > Amphibia > Caudata > Salamandridae > Calotriton > Calotriton arnoldi. The sequence goes on along the minus strand of CAWUFW010012835.1, from coordinate 349,080 downwards.
AGAAGCAGAGTGTCATCTGCATAAGAGACCACTTGGATACTAAATGGGTCAGGTAAATATGAAAAGTGTGGGGCTCAGGGCCGAACCCTGTCCACACTTAAGAATCTTTGCCTCTGAAAAAAACGATATAAGCTACACGGCTTGCTCTCTATGATCCAAAAAGGAACCCAGCCATGCTAGAGCCAACCTCTCCACTCCAATAGAAGCTAGGCATTGTAGAAAGATCTCATGTGAGATTGTGTCAAACACCACGGAGAGATCTAATAAAGTTAGTGTGGCATTGTGGCCAGAGTCCAGTGTAAGTTTATTAGAGTCTGTTATTTTCATGAGCGCTATCTCCATCTTATGGTTAGTCCTGAAGCCTGATTGTGAGGGGTGGAAGAGATTGAAGTCATTCAAGTATGATGATAGTTGGGTGTTTGCGATCCTCTTGATTATGTTAGAGACCCCTGGGAAAAAAGAAATGGGTCTAAAGTTAGAGAGGATTTCTGGGTCAGCATTCAGTTTGAGGAGAGAGATAACATTCGCCCTTTTCCAGGAGGTTTGAACTATCCCTGATTGCAATGAAGCAGAAAAGAGATTTTGATGTATTGGACTTAAGCTATCCCCTATTATCCTCTTATTATCAGGAGGGAAAGAGTCTAAGTGGGGATACTGATTTGCATTTGCTAAAACAAAATTCAGTTCTTCTACAGCAGGAAGATTGAAGTGCGACAGTTTCCCTGAGCAGGGGGCATTATTTGATTAGGGGCAAAACCAGTAGGCTCATTGCCTTTCATCTTTGAAAGGTTGCCCTGTATTTTTAAGATGTTGTCCTCGAAGAACACACTCAACCTTGTGAATAAGGATGCGTTCATCTCGAGTGGGGATGCGGTTACTTTTGGAACCATAAAATCTGACACAATTTTAAAGATTTCTTTGGCATTATTATTCGCTTCACTAATTTTATTAGAGTAGAAAGTGTGCTGTGCCAAGGTGCAGGTTTTTATGGTATGTGGTCAAGGCTTTTTTATACTGAGATTTGTCTATTTCAGAATAGTTTTCTCCACCAACGTTCTAATTTCTTACAATACTTCCTCTCTCCTGCTAGTTCATTAGTAAACCAGCAGGCAGAAGGACGTTGTCTCATGGTTCTCAAGCTAGATTCAGGGACCAACCGTGTTGGAGGTGGCTGTAAGCTTATTATTCACCATCACCTCATCTGACACAACGTCACTGGTTAGCGTAAGCTTAGAAGATGCTAAGATCTTCTGCAGCGTGGCTATAACAACCTTGTTTCAAGCTCTGCTCCGAGGGGATAGACCAACTCTTGTCTTACTCTTGGGAGAGCACCAGGGCCAGAAGAAAGATAGTAGCAAATAGTCTGACCATATGACCGTCCTGGGGCTTTCAAGACCTATTGAGGTATTGGAGAATATTGCGTTGATTATATGACCGACTCTGTGTGTCAGTCCCATTGGGGTCATAGATAGTTTAAAAGCTGCAAGCTTATCAGACCGCTTGTGGGCTAACCTATCAGAAGGGTTCTCCATCTGATTGTTGGAATCACCCAGGATCGTAACGTTTGCATAGCTGACGACCTTATGTGCAAGCACCTGGGTGATGAAGTGAATAAAATCTCCAGCATACCCGGGTACAGGAAAGCAAAACCCCCATGAAAAAGCAATGGGCGGATGGTGAAATGCAATAACCCAGGGCTTCTGTGCCTCCTCATTCTTCGACCTGGAACACTGAGCATTCGAGCTACCCCACCACCCTGCTAATGCACTTGCAATCATTTTTTTCCCCATGAAGAAACTCAGCAACACTTCACCAATTGTGTAGGTGTTCCCTTCCCACCCTAGAAGGAGTTTACACCTGCCATTGACAGGACTACATTTCTAACCATTTCCTGAGTGGGAAGAAGTCAGAAAATGGTTGTGAATACCCACAAACATGTAAGTCAGGGCCACCCATTCTCTGCACACAGGAGCTGATGTAGCCATAAGGAAACCTCCTTCGAAGTAAATCCATTAACAAATAAACAACTTTCCTGAACTACAAATGTGGTTTTGCACTAGTAAATGAAGCTATTTGCCTGTGTTTGTCTGGTTTACATGAACAAACATATTGATGCACCTCACATTTACAATAAAACTTATGTAGCACAGACTAGTTGGCTAAGGAACAGTGGAGTGCTTAAAAGAGATTTTTATTGTAGCATGGACATCTCAAACATAATTGGACTTATGTAGAACAATGCGGTATGTAGGGTGCAGTTGACACTAGAGGATATGACGGGAAGTAGTGGAATGTGTAATTGGGAGAACGGTTCTAAATAGCATACTGTAAAGCAGACTTCTTCAAAGAGTAGCTCTTGAGCTAGTGCTCTCCAGCTACCTGTGAGTAGCTATCCTGAATGCAATCAAGCCTGCTAAAGTAGACGCTTTTATTTGGCTGAATATATTTATACTGAAATTGAAAAGTGTGTATTTGAGATGAAAAGGTGTGTATTGTCAGATCTCATAAGATGATGTTCAGAGAAAAATGTGTGACTTTCCAAAATATTTGCAATGCTAACATTTGAATGATAAATCATGTGGCATTGGAGATGTTTATCACTAACAGTATTTACTTGATGTCACCAGAATGCTGCTACGGTTGTTATGTATTAGATATGTAAATGCATTCCAAATTGACAAAGCATTTTTTAACATTGCTACTGGCAATCTTGCCGGATGCACAGATTATTGCTGGCAATCTTGCATTGTGGGGCCACTAATGTAATCTTGTTTGATAGGGTCAGTATTACAACACTAATAATACTAGTCGTTCGGGATAATTTTTGTTGAACACAAGTAGCTCTTGTTACAGAGAAGGTTGGAGACCCCTGCTGTACAGTGCGCTATCATATGTACAGAGTGGTAAGTGTTTAGCTCAGCATCACATGATTTATGGTCAAGTTCCAAAAGCAGGATTACAACCCGTTGATTCAAGGTTAGCAATTTAGCCTATTGGTGCTGGCTTGGGGTTGCTGCAGTACCCTCAAAATAAACATTCTGTGAGAAGGTGACATTTTATTTTCATTTTCTCACATTTGCTGTGCGTTCAAAGACATAGGTCAAACGTCGGGCTATGTCTTCTGACAAATTTGTGCTTATTCTTTTAGCATGGAGATTTGTGCTTATTTTTCTTTCTCTGCATGCAAAGAGAAAGGATTAAAGTGAACTATCTGACAATCTTGCTGGGCTACAGGGAGCGTGAAAGGAAAGCTGTAGGGTGCCAGTTTCCTAATACAAAACAACATTTAAGTAGCTGTAAAATAGCAGTACAAATATTTCAAAATATATCAGTTAGAAAAGCACAAATGAAGTACATTTTTTCTAATTCTGAAACGTGATAAAGGCAAATATTTTTAGTAGGATCAAAACAAATCAGACACTTCACTTGGTGATGTGCAAATGGTAGATATTCCCTGAAAACCGATTTCCACATATCTTTTGTATGCCATGTAGTTCTATCAGAAATACTGTATGCTAGTGAGAATTTTGTTGCCATTTCAACAGCTCCTTGAAGGAAGGCAGGCTCCCCAAGGAGTGGAAAGCTGCTCAGATTCTTCCCATCAGGAAAAATCCCAAATCCCCCCCAGAAGATGTCTCCAACTACCGTCCTATTTCTTTGCTCCCCTTATTAAGTAAACTTCTAGAGAAGCACACTAATAAACACTTGTCTGAATTTATAGAATCCTCCAACTGCCTTGACCCCTCGCAATCAGGATTCCGACCTAGACATAGTATGGAGTCTGCATTGGTGACAGTCACCGATAACATCAGAATGCTAGCAGACGACGGTCAGGCAGTGCTCCTAATACTGCTTGACCTGTCTGCAGCATTCGACACCATCTCCCACCAGACCCTGCTTGGGAGACTTAGAGACATAGACGTCCAGGGGAACGCACTAAAATGGATGACTAATTTTCTGGCTGAAAGAACCCAAACCATCAACCTAGGCCCTTTTAGATCACAGACCACTAGTGTTACAAAGGGAGTACCCCAAGGCTCATGTTTGAGCCCTACCCTATTCAACATATATGTTACTCCATTGGCTGGTTTATTAAGGAATTTAGTATTTATTCCTATTTCCTATTTACTTCGCTGACGACACCCAACTGCTTCTCTCCTTTGACAAGAATAACACCAACATCCAGACCACCTTTTCGGAAGGCATGAAAGCCATCACTGATTGGATGAGTAACAACTTCCTTCAGTTGAATGCAGAAAAAACTGAAATAATGTTATTCAGAGAAGCAGTAGTGAGGTGGTCACCCAACTGGTGGCCAGAGGAACTGGATCCGGCCCGACCCCAAAACAAGTGGTAAAGAACCTAGGGGTCCGGCCTGACCAGAAGCTAACCCTAGAGGAGCATGCCACCACAACGACTGGGGCCTGTTTCCACACACTTAGCCTTCTCCGCAGAGTCTTCCCCCTACTTCCGCTCTCCACGCGGAAAACCCTGATGCAAGCATTGGTCCTAAGCCGTCTGGACTACTGCAATGCTTTGTTGATTTCAGCCAAGGAATCCTCCTTGAACAAATTGCAGGTAGTCCAGAACACGGCAGCCCGGTTAGTGACCAATGCGCCCCCCAGAACAGCCTCCCTCCCCCTACTCCAAAAGCTACATTGGCTACCTATTCGCAAAAGGATCAAATTCAAGATTTGCTGTATGGTCTACAAATCCCTAAACAACTTGGGACCAAGATATCTGACAGACAAGCTGGTCAGATATATACCATCCAGGACCCTTCGCTCAGGGTACAAGGATCTCCTCCACATGCCTCGCATAAAACAAGCTTGGTTGGGGGGAAAGCTTTCTCCTATTTGGCCCCACTATATTGGAACCAACTGCCCATCCACCTACGTCTCTGTTCCAACTACCTAGCCTTCAGAAAGCTGCTAAAAACCACGCTGTTTTGATGTTCTCCTCCCTGGCTTGACAAAGGCAGTCATAGCGCGGAGATACCCCGGTTGGGGTGATTCGTGCGCTCTATAAATGAAATAAATAAATAAAATAAATGAAAAATGTGTTATCTATAAATAACAGAATGCTACAACACTACGCTTTATTAATGAATTTTGAAAGTGTGCTAAAAAAAAATGCACCACCGGCTACATACCACAACCTCATAACACTTTTACTGAATGGGCATTGCTCATTTGATACACTTGTTCTTTGTGTGCAGCTTGGATTATTTAGAATCCCTAGGATTTGAGTGATGTAACATTAATGCCAGCACCACCACTCTGAAAAGCATTCCAGCAGCACTTATTTAGCTGCCAGAGAGCATCAAACCCCAATACCTGGTATGTAAAACTATCAGAATAACATACATACAGATCACACCGAATATATCTGTATATATATTTATACAGCATGTACACACACCGTGCCTCCCAATTAACTCTGAACAGGTCATTTGTTGTTTATTCTGGGGCTGGTGTCCAGAAGAGGGTGTAGGCAACTGCTCACACAACTACATTTCAAATAGCCAATCAGCGTTTTGACTCAAAGTGCTCTCAGCGCACAGCTCTCTTTGCAAAGGATCTTCTGGTGTCAGAAAAGTTATGCAGAAAATTTAATTTTTATTTCCAATCCACACCTCTTTAAAACATCTTCGTGTAGCACAAGCAACTGGATACATTTCTTACAAATAATCACCCCAACTAGAAGCAGTAAAATGCCACACGTCTTATTCTAAGTCACAGTGTGCTTTGTGCTCTTCTTCACAGAAGGCTAGCTCTCTGATGCAGAGCCATGCCTGGTCTTCCCCTATTTTAAACCACTGTATACAAATGAGGCTCATACTGATACCAGAGAGCAATGAAGAGAGCTGCACTACAGGTATTTTATGTTTCACCCCTCACTGGCCATTACTGCTCTTTTAAATATAAACCAATTATGGCCTATTTTGACTCCACTATTCAAGATTGGTTTGGCTGCTCTGCAACCGCCATTACTGTGGTTATCAGAAGCCACTGTGTAATGTGGGATTATTATAAAATGAATACAGTATATCATTTTGGAATTCATAGACTTTATTGAACACTGCGCACTGAAAGGGCAACGCTTATTAATCATCTGACGCTACTGGCTGCAAACCAGGCTACTAGCTGCACGCGGCCTGGCAGCTCAGTAATTGGTGGATACACTTTGAGGATTTATGGCTAAAGTACCGGGGGCATTTGGGTTTACCTCGCATTGCCTTTCTAAATGCTGGTTTAAATTGCGGTGGGGAGCATTGGTGTAAATCCGTTGTGGATCCAAAAAAAACCATCTTTGTACAGATATGCATTTTAGCGCTTAAAATTGCACAAGCGCGGTGTGAAGCGCTTTATAAATTGTTGTCGTTAATGTTATTATATTATCGGACGTATTACAGTGAGCAATGCACAGCGGAATGACCTGTGCCAGTGCATTTACTCCACAGGCCATTTGTGAGCCATCTATTTTAGGTAAAATAGCTCCAAATAGTAACAAATCTATTTTGCACCGTGTAGGTTTGTTGCTTACAGTGAAATGTAGACATTAGTGATGAACTATATTAAATCCAATTGTACACCCCGTCAAATATTGAGAAAATTATTTCTCATTTCATTTCGCTATGCGCAAATATTTTTATGGATAATGCAGCTATGCTGTATTTCTCACTACTACAGTTTAGCAATATTCAGCTTTTGCTATGAATTTCAATCACTTTGATTTTTTTAACATTATTTTTCCTTATTTATTATCTCATTAAACTTGTCACTTTAACCTTAAAAATACAGCATATGTTCCAGACAGAACAGTACAAAAATAAATCATTTACACAAAGCGTAGGCAAATCTGAAAATTCTCTAACGCTTTGTAGAAAATGTTGGATATATTCCAATGGAAACCTTGATAGGCACATCTAAACACACACACATCCCCTCATTCAATTTATGATTTTATCCAATGTTTAATATGGAATGCTACATTAATATACATTTCCAGGGTGAAGCTATAAATTATATCTAATTAGAAGTATGCTTTTTCAATTATTTTAAGTGAACAAAGGCATTGGTTGAAGCTGGCACAACCTTAATATCTTTACTCAATAATAAAAAAGTCCCTTTCTTTTGTACAGCGGCGGCCGCCACAAACAAAGGGTGGTAGCATGGGTGGGGAGGGAATGCAATATAAATATTTTTTTTTTAAACTTACCTTTTGCCGCCGGCTGCCTCCAGCATGGTGTCTCGTCGTGCTGCCTCCCCTCTTCTTCCTGGGTCCCAGCAGCCCCTGGGACAGACTGCCTGTCAATACCCGCACTGCTGCAGCGTGGGGATTGGTCTGAGACGGCAGGAAAGACGCCCTGCTCAGAGCAGGGAGTCTGTGGGGTTTCTCCAGCCCGGCTGCTCAATGCAGCTGGGCTGGAGAAAACCTAAGTGCGCATGTGGGTTTTGGTTGGCCTGAGACGGCCGGCCAAAACCCATATGTGCACTTAGGGAGTGGGGTGGGCGTAGCACTCCTCTGCCCCCCTCCCATGTCTAAGCCCTGCTCCTCCCAGCACCGCTGGCTAAGAGCCGCAAATGTAAATTAAAACGATGCAAGAACATCGTTTGATTTTGCATTTGCTGGCTTTGAGCCAGGCAGTGGGGCAACGCTCCTCCGACATTGTGGAGAAGCCGACACTGCTTTTGTACGCCAACTTCCAAGGTTAAGAGATATGAGAATGATCTTAGTTTATAGCCATGTCCAAAGTCCATCATGTAGTACCTGTTCTTGAAGTGTCTGCAACTTTAAAATGATTGGTAATTCTTGGTATCACTTTATGAGTTCACACCAATTATTGTAAAGACAATGCATTTCCAGTGCATGGGGTCAACTTGCAAAGCTGAGAAGGTGAAACAAATTTTTTGTACAAGGCACAGTCTTAGTCTACTGCTTACCTCTCACTGTATCTTTATAAGTGACCTAATGTTTTGTAATTACAGTACGGTAATCACTTTTTTCTATTCAAATCCTTGCTTCTTGGTGCGGACATTTAATTCTGCAGCTTCTTCTCTGAGGTTCAAAAGAACTTCACAATCATAGTTTGTGTGTGAATATAGGCCACTTCTTTGGCCACTGGACTCTTAAGCTTAAGTATCCAAGATATTGTGGCATTGTCAAGGATATAGATTTGCCCAATGTAGATGTTACATGGATTGGCATGTGTGGAATGAAATGGCATCAGATTCTACCTTTGGGGGAAAGCATTTCAACATGTGAGCAACTAGATGTAATGATTGTGCATTATGGAGGAAATGACTTAAGCACAGTTACTGGTGTTGCTTTACAATTCAAAATAAAATAAATAATTGGAAAGTTGATACATCTCTTCTCTCTCACACAGTCTTTGTCTATTCTAACATCGGTCAAAGGCAGGAGTGGAAATTGTCTGACCAGTTTGGTCCACAAATAGATAAAATCCGAATACATGTCAACAAAGTGATTTCAACATACCCCCAGGACCAAACCAAGTATCCATGTAACTACAATAGCATCCAGTACGACATGGTGAAATTTTCTGAAACGATGGAGTCCATTTGTCAGCAGAAGGGAATTGGATCTTCCGCATCCACTTGAAGGAATGTATCCAATTATATCTATAAGTGTGCACAAAACCGATCATGAGCACAGACCTAGCTTTACATTACAAATGCATTTTGTGTTTTCATAAAAACGTTTTTGCAATTTTTTGGAATTGTGGATCCTGCACGGATTCAAGGCAAAACCCCACTTCACCACATGGTTTTTCTCTAGGTCCCTTGAGACCAGTAAAGAGTCTGTGGATCCTACAAAAGTTTTTTTTTAAATGGAACATAAATTCCATAAGTAGAAACACTTGGGTACAGGGCCCATTCTGCAGCCAAGCCGTATACTCCACATTCTACAAGCCTCCATCCGCTGCTGCTCACAGATCTTGGCTTCATCCCACCCTGCATGACCTTTTGTCTACTGCTGCACACAGCCTTGGATGGGGTGAGGCACAGGGACTGCACTCCACAATTCACAGGCATCTGATTCCCACTCTGCAACACCTTCAACAGTGTGCAGAAGTGGTTGGCCATAGGGCCTGGCCTTAATTCAAGAACTGCTTTGTAACATTTGTGAATGGCTAACCCTGCCACACATGGCTTTCTGCCTTATGTAGCAGGGGTGGCCACTGGGAGTGGCCTCATTAGCAAGCTGGTCTTGTCCCACCTAGACTACTGCAGCAACACAAACATGGCTCTCCCACCAAAAGTTCCTTGAACAACATCATCTAGTCCAGAACCCCGGAATTGAGCAGTCAGACTAATTCTGAGCCCGAGCCTAAAATGAAGGGCCTTCATAAGACCCACATTGCAATTCATGCATTAACGATCAGCAGAATAGAGAGTAACCATGAAGATGTTGTGTCTGAATAAAAAAGCTTTTTAGGTAAAGGACGGAAACGAATAGGCAAAGTGACCTAACAATAGAAACCTGCACACAAACTAGGATATGAAGAAGATAGACAAATCATGCAGGTAACAGTCAGCAAAAATTACCTTTGAAGCAGAACTTTTGGAATGCTAGGCCAAGACATGTGAATAAAACAAGACCAGGTTTGGTTAAGAAAGGAGTTGAAACCCAAACTCTTCTGCCATGGCTTTGTGCTATAAGAAGCCACCATCTCAAACGTCACTGCTTGTGAAGGACATAAGTAACATGTGATACGAGCTATTTGTCTTTGTCAGTTCTAGGGACGGGTCAAGGTAAAGTATTGGGCAACTCACAACTTTTCGATTTTCTTTATTTTTTATTTTGTGAATGTTGATACACAGAGCTTAATTATATCTGGCTTGACAGCACATCTGTATTTGTGGCCTACTGTTCCCAGTTCTAAATTATACATAGAGTGGGCTTTTAATCTGCCAGTGGAGTAGTTCTCTCTCACCAGAAGCTTATTGTGGTTTGGTGCATTATTCCCTTTGTATGAAATGCTTGCATTGTAATGCTTGGGGAACTATTTTCTGTCTCAAAGTTTACTGATTGATCATACATTTTGTCTTTAGATGATTCAGTCAGGACACAAAACGCAACCAGACTACATTACCGATGTTAGTTTTTAAAGGAGGAGCAGTCTCAATGTCTCTTCATACAGTTCCCATGAGGGCCAGTGGCTGGACAGGCACTGCTTAGCAGCATCACCTGCTTTCAGTTCCTGAATCATGAACTTCTGCATTCCAAAGGAACATGTGTGCTTCAGTTCACCTTGGACAAAGCCGAGTGAAGTCAGAAACCCTAACCTGGCATTGTCATGTACAAGAGACCCAATGTACTAAGTATTTTTGCAGATACAAAGACTGTGATTCACAAAATCACTAAGTTTGGGACTGCAAAAGGGGTTTTCACGATGAACAATGGCTCTTGTATGGATCAGAAATGTGTTTCTGACTTATAAATTGTTTTTGTGAAGCTTTTCAAATAACAAGTTGGAGGAGCATGAAATGAGCACCCCCCCCCCCCCACCCCCCTCCTCCAATTTGTGATTTGGAAAGTTGGTGTGATAACAGATTCCCTATGGATATCAAGTTAGCAGCCTTGGACTCGGAGGGAGCAGATAGTGGTTTAGGGGACCACTTCCAGCTCCCTCTGACCTCTTCACAAACAGGAAACATGTCTTTTAAAAGCACTGCCTGTCCCTTAATGTAGATGGGCTGCTTTTAAAAAAGAAAATGTTTCCTGTTTGGGAAAGCAAATGCATAGATGGAAGTCTGCTGTCCCTTGCATGCCTCACTTATTGCAATTTCAACCAATCACTGGGTGTTGCAAATTGTAGCCTTCCTAATTAATATTCATTAGGCAGGTCCCTTTGCAACTCCGCAAGAATGGACAATTTGTGATGCAACCACACATAGGTCTTCATCGCAAACTGCATTTCCGTTCCAAACTAGTTAGAGTGCACATCCCGTTTTTGTGAATGTGAATAACCCATCGGGCTCCATGTTCCTCAACGTGTGCATGAAACGTTTGCTCAGCCCTGGTAACAACAAATATCTTCCTTCCCTCCATGCAGGGCCGGCTCTAGGGCGGTGCGACCAGTGCCACCGCACCGGGTGCTGAGTTTGCATGGGGGCGCCTGTTTGCGGATTTATATAGTGCTTAAAAAAACCTGCTGCCACCTTCCTGGCCTCCAGCAATTTTCAGGCAACAATTAAAATGTCAAGATAACTCAGGTGATTAATGTTTTTCCTGGGAGAGATTGGAGTTTTGTCTAGTAGAAGTTTTGACTCCTGGAAGTTTTGATTCATGGTAAGGTAGCGCAGAGTGTTAATATGCCTGCTGCAAAGAACATGTGCCATGCTGATCACAAAGAGAATATAATGTAAACAGGTCAGTAGGTTACTGATTTTGTCAGAGACTTCCTTTTGCTAGTTGCAGTTTATAAGTTAAAATCCTAATGTAGAACAGCGAGCAATTAACGGTAATCAAAGAACTGAGTGCAGTCTTCAAGGTATAGATTAGAGTGTATGGATTTTTTTCCCCAGAATTCATTATTCTAATGTTGCAAAAAGTGTTCATTTGGGTACAAATCAGTTATTTTTATTAAAGAGAACCCCAATCCAAAGTGCTACATTTTAAATTCAGACTTTGTGCTTCTCCAGACCAAGTACTCTTCAACTATACTGCCTATCAGTATGGATGACATGTGAATCCAACCCTTGCTGTCCTCTGTCTTATGTAACATTTCCTATTCACTAATTTACACACCTATGATTGATTGTCTCTATGTAATGTGTGTATTATGTAAAGTGCTCTGACAACCTTCACTTTTATGAGTGACGCTATAAAACTAATTTCATTCATCTGAGAGCGAGTGGTTATGGAGACTGTTAAAGGGTGGTAGTGAGGGAATCCGTGGCGGAGATGGTCATTGGGGGGGCACCAAAAAACATTGTTGCACCGGGCGCCACCAGTGCTAAAGCCGGCCCTTCCTCCATGTGACAGCCACCTCTACTCTCTTTTGTCTTTAAGGAGCACGAAAGTAGCATGCACGTCTTTAGAAATCGCTGGTAAAGAATTAGACTACAAAGCTCTCAGCCAAAATAAGAATGCACCAACTAAAAGCTGCTGTTTCTAGGGAAGTCTGTGAGCTGCAATGCATTATGAATAATCTAAGAATGAATACCACATTCATATAATGAGTGAAAGATGCACACTACCAGCCACCACACTATTCATCTGCATGAAATAATTCATATTTCAAACGCTTGAGCATGCACAACAGAGCGCCCACCCCGGGAACTCCTTCCCATGCATCAGACATAATACGTGTTATACAGGAGTCATCCACAGAGCATCCGCAAAGAGCCTGATACACAAATAATCTGCGCTTTATTACATAAAACCCCCTTGTTATTTTCCATCCGCAGCGAAATCGGTAGGAAGTACAATTTAAAAAGTCTATAGAAACAGAGCTAACGTTGATAAAATAAGGATTATGAAATAGGATGTTAAAGGCCTATCAGTGTCCAACGTCTCGCCCAATGTTCCCATCCCATGCCTGCTCTTGACACAGATTGTCCACCCCAGCTGTCCAACTTAGCTGCAGGAGGGCCAGACCTATGCCCAGATGTTTAAGAAATTCACATGAAATGTATTTACAATACAATGACCTATAAGGCAACTAAATTAGACAGTCTGCGGATGTTCTGAAAACATGACATATTGTATAGCGCGGCTAATCACCCATGAGGGTCTCTAGGCGCTGTCCATAGGCATAGGGAGATGAAGTGACTTGCCCGGAATCACAGGATGTTGAGCTGACGCCGAGACTCGAGCCAGGATCCCCAGCTCTGAAGTCGGCAGCTTTGCCGTTATGCCACACTCTCAACTCTCCACACAGAGATTCATTCTCCCGGCCATCTCAGACCCTGAAGGGAATATAATCTCCAGCTCCCCATTTCCGCCATGTGTTTGGCTGCCTCCAAATACCTCTGTTAGAGACTGGGACAATTTATCTTCTCAATCATAATTTCAACACCTTCATTAAAATATCATTAAAAATCATTTTGCGCTTGAAAGTCATTTGGCATCGTGTTACCTTAACTTTGCACTGGTGAAAAAACAGAATTCCAGGGCACAAGCAAGAAACCAAAGTAAAAACATAGCTTTCACCTTCTAACCAAGAAATCTTTATCCGTAAATAAAATCTGTTTACAAAAAAAAGCTGGAGCAGACTGATTTTGCTCTATTAATTTTACGCTTGTGCTAATGTAGGTCAGAAACTGTTGTTGCCTCAAACTTAGACCCACGTGCAGCTTTTAAAAAGTGAACACTATGGATTTGCTCCATAGAGTACTGTCAATGCAACAAAAATAATGCAAAAAAAGGTTCCTTCATTTTTTTGCTCTGGTCTGATGCTTCATTATGGAGTAAATCCTGTTTGCACCATTGCCTGTTTGCAAGCACCACAATGGAGCACCAATAATTTGCTCCATGAATTTTCCATGCAAAGCAGTAGCTGTTAACCGGGATTATTTTTATATTTCACTGCTTTTAAGATTGGGTGCTGGGAAACTTAATTTTTACTTCTACTTAAATACTACATTTATGCATGTAAAGATACAGAACTGTCGAGGAGTGCAGTCTTGTGGGTCTTAATGTAGACTGAGTAGAAGCCCTCACCGTTTTATAGCCAATTATTGAAGGTACTGGGAAGTGAAGCCGTGAACATGTTTTGTTGAAATTATTTCATATGATTTTCATGCCTTCTCGAGTCACTGACTATAATAATCTTCCGAAGAGAGTCATGGAGATTTTCTCCAAATTGGAAGTCTCAAACGTATATCAGATCGATCTATAAGAAATTATAAAACATTACACTTAAGTTAAGGCTGTGTTTGCTGATGTTGACATGTTTGCCGATTTCAATAGATTCGGCATGCAGTATCTTAAATTCTAAATCAAAAGGCTGCAATCTAACATGCATTGATATTGAATACCCTTGAAGAGTACATCTACTACGACTACATCAGTGCCTGCTTCCAGAAGTCAGTTTACTACACACACTTTAATGCTGCACTGTGGCTCAGGTGCAAAAATATAGAAATAAGGAAACCACATGTTGAGGGCTGAAGATTGAATTTTCCTTTTCGCGATTTATGGCCCGTTTTTGTCTTTTAAAAAAAATCACGTTTTAAATACAATTAAATATCGGCGCTCTCCCACGCACATTTTCTAAAGAGAAAGGCCATGTTTCCTCTTCACACCCTCTGACCACCTGCTAATTACATAAAGCAGCAAGAAGCGCTAGAAGTGTCCCTACCTTGGGGCTAATGTGAAAGGTTAATGAATGTCTACGGAGCTAATTAAATTAGGAAATCGTGCGTAAGGTTGTGACCTGTGGGTTCTGTTCAGTATTCATGGAGGCTGCAGAGGGAAGACTTCAGATCTAACTAGTAGAAAACAGACAGTCACTGAAGTCGTAATCATTGCCATCATGAAAGTGACTAATCAATCCTCATTAATTACGTGATGCAAATCGGATCCTTCATCCGAATAACACTGAATGTAAGGACGATAAGACAGTGTTATCATGAAGTTATGACTTATTACATTTTAATGTGAGCCTGGACCGGGAATTCTTAAAAATAGTGCTCAGTATGAAAGTATCATTCAGTTGATGAGCCAGTGCTTCTTAATGAGGGGGTTGTGAAGTTGCAAACCGTTTCTCTCACAAATTCGCCTAGATTACTAAGCAAAGTCTATGAAACTTTCTGCGTGTAAGCCTTCATGTTAAAATCGAGGCTTTCAGGCCCCTTTCAATTTGTATGGAAGTTAAAGATGGCCAGCATTCATCCAGTGTCAAGGTAAGGAGGGCTATGGTGTGAAAGTTAACCCCTGAGAATACAGCACATCCATTCTTAATGCCAACCAGAACTCTCAAGAAAATATTGCAAGCTTACAGGGGAAAATACACCACAGTGGAAAGGTATAAAAAGCAGGAAAATGCTCATCACCGGTGTGTCGGGCGATTAGAATTGGTCAAAATACTCCAAGATATGGCTCATGACAGCGGGCAAAGTAGCCAAACGTAATATAGAGAGGGAGTGGGGTGCGAGTCAATCACCGAGTGTTAAGAAATAGAAAGAAGACCTAGATTGGTGTTGCAGTGCCGAATAGGTGGTGTTCCAGGGCAGGGGCTGCCCAAAGAAATGGGACAAAATATGGGGGCAATGGACACAATACAGAGGACTTTGAATTATTGGTTAAGTGAAAGGGGTAAAGAAACTATGGGGGAATATATATTGTATTACATTACATTGGGTTAAGATTGGCATTAATGTTATGATTTCGTATGATATACAACAAAATGCATGGGGATGTAAAACTATAGCAATGCAAATGAATGGAAATATTCGTTGACTGACGCACCGCCAGGTGCCGGTTACTTACCTAATAAAGAGAGTTTAAAAAAAAAAAGCAGGAAAATCTGAGAATGAAGGGTCAGCTGATAAAAGGGAACTATCAAGACGTTGCCAGCGTAGAATTTTTTTTTGCCTACTCCCCGTCCCAATCATGGTAAAATCTCAAAGCTTACTTTAAGCCACGTCTCTTCACTGCTGAATGAAATGACAAAAGGGATGCCTTTTTTGGTTTTGGACCTCTTCATTTTTAACAAATAGATGCTATTTTGCAAAACGATTAATGGAGCAGATATTTGTACTAACAATATGACATAGAAACTTGCTTCTCCTGCAACAATAAATTCTCCAGAAATATACTCTAGTTATCCCAGAGCAAGTATTACTCTACGTTACGCATGGTATAATCTTCTAAGAGATATTCAGACAACCCACAAACCTATCTACAGGGGCCATTAGTCAACAGTACTTTCTGCGCATTTCTAAAGTGATGTAATCTGATGGTCAGGAAGGAGAAGGAGCGTTTTATTCTTCACAAGATAGTATAAGGATACTGCCTTTAGCCTAAACATTTCTTTGAAGAAAGGGAGTTGGGGGCAGGGATTTGGGAGAGGAAATCAGCCAGAGAACAGATCTGCAAGTAGCACCCAGAGAACAATTCGTCCATGCCACCACTCGAGGTCCTACACAAGGGGCCCTACAGACTAAGCCTTGGTTGCTGTGATCACTGAAATATGTTTCTTTGATTCTAGAGATACAGAAATAAGTCATCCCCATTATCTTTACACACCACCAACTGACATCTCTCAAATTAACTTTTGTGGAGAGTTTTTACCCACTAATCATAGAGTGCGTATACAGTGTCAGTATGCAAATGTTCAATGACGAAATTTGATTTTTGACCTGCATTGATGCAAGAAAATACTAAAACAATGTCATAAGCCTAGTTGTAAAGATTTTTAACAATCACAAATGCATCCCCAGCGTGTTTAATTTTCTCCAGCATGGTGTAGCTAACATGCATTGAAAAGACTGGTATTGTGATTGGTTTGTAACACACAATTTCAATGGGTAGTACAGCGTGGCATCAAAAATAAATATTTCCCATTTTTC
The DNA here is from genome assembly GCA_963921515.1 of Calotriton arnoldi. Classification (NCBI taxonomy): domain Eukaryota; kingdom Metazoa; phylum Chordata; class Amphibia; order Caudata; family Salamandridae; genus Calotriton; species Calotriton arnoldi. The sequence goes on along the minus strand of CAWUFW010012835.1, from coordinate 332,533 downwards.
ATTCACTGATTCTCTCATCTTATTAACCCTTTAACATCAGTCCCATCTTCCCTAAGCTCTAGAATTGAGGCACAAACACTAACGTAAACAATTTGTTCACTGAATAGAGCCCCTTTTTTCTTCTTCAGCCACAAGAAAGAGCTTTGAAAAATGTCAGTTTGGTGGAAAGTGTACCCCTCCGCAATGTTACAAAGTACCCTCTCTGCCAAACTGAAGTTCCACCCACCTCAATTAGAGTCGGGTGTGTAGCGCCCTCCCTAGACTGGGTACTCATAAATGAATACACCACACACAGAACTTAGCATTACACGTCTTTATTCCTGTGTGTGTAACTGGGAACTCAACCTTCTAAACATGAACTCTATTCGCCACACCCAAACACTTACATCAGAGTTCTATGGAGTCCATCAGGAAACAAAAGGGTCCCATCATCGCTAACTAACAAGACACTACATCTCCCCCCTTGTTAAATAAAAAGTAAACATTTTTACAGCTTTGTTCATCACTCTATTCCACTTTCTTGCACTTTTGGACAGCATCTCTTTGCACATTTCTGGCGATTTTGCACAACAATGTACAATTTACTACAATGAAATAAGGAATTAAATTGTATAAATAGAAAGATTGTTGTTTAAAAATATGACAGTTCACAGGATTTATCTATGAACTGAATTTCAATAGAGATTACAGGAATGTATACTTTGAATTCCATTGTTAGAATAATGTTTTGAGAGTTGTAGAATATGTAAAAATACAGATTTCCTTTTGGTAGCTCTGAAACTGAGGTAAAATAATATAGGCACTCTCATCTAGACCCGCATAAAGGCTTAGGTACTTTACCCCGAAAAGCTGTACAAATGCAAAAAAGGAAACCATTATAAAAATATTCAATTTATACAAAGTCATTTGAAAAATTGTAATTAACAATAGCTTTCGTTTTTGCACTTTATAAAGTCTATGACAGAAAGGTACTTTACCAGAAAATGAATTAAGATAAGGTTTAATGCTTTGATTTTAATTGGGTGGATGGTGGCAAAAGAAGGGTAGTTTCCCTTTAAATGGGCACTCTTTACACTAGAACTCGATGGCCCAGTAGAAGGCTTTTGCCGAAACGCGTTGGCCTATTGTACTCAGCACAGAGCACTTTGGACTGAAATGATAAAACAATGGATTGAAATGACAAAACAATTAAAAAAAATACATGAAGCCAGACCAGGTATGTGCCGTCTCCCATTCTTGAAGCCAAAAACGTAAAATGAAGTGAATTTGAAGGAAAGAGGCTTGGGATTTGTGAATATATGTATATATTCCTCTCAGGCTGGGAAGAGAGAAGAGAAGCGTCCATGACTGGCACTGGTGATGTAGGGACAGATAAAGTAACAGGGCTCTCTACAGTCTCAATCGAACCAGTCTAATCTCTGACATCAGGTACTGGCGAATGATGAGGCATATGCCTGAAGTGTGAAGAATCTCGTGTAATGGACTTTCCAGGATGGTGAGCAACAACTATAGGTCGATTTCTCTGCTGTCTTTTCCAGCTAAGATCATAGAGAAGGCAATGAATATTGAATTATCTCAGTTCATAAAGGATAACAATCTCCTGGACGGCATACATTATGGGTTTTGATGCCAACATAGTACCGAGCTGGCACTGATAAATGTATCGGAGGAGATTAGGGAAGCTCCGCCCGCTTTCCGCCCATCTTTTTAATTGGCTCCTATCCCTGTCCTTTGTAAATGGTGGCTTTTCATTGGTCAATAGGCTTAGTAGTCCCTCCTTAGTACGGCCTTGTCTCTTCTTGTAACCTCCCATGAGGACACCCCCCTGTTACATGTGTTGTTACTCCTTTTCGTGGCAGGCACAGCCAGGTTGTGGAACTCACTGCCTCTGGTACTCAAGAAAGAAACTAATCTTCTCTCTTTTCGCAAACTTATAAAAACCTGGTTGTTTATAAAAAAAAAAAATAAGGTCCTTCAACTGGGTGTTAAATTTTCTGTAAATTTAAGTCCCCCCTTCTTTTTCTTTTGAAATTAGAGCTTTCGCGTCTAGACACCATCGGGTATTAGTGCACGTTACAAATTAAAATTTCATTTCATAATGTGTCTTTTACTAGTCACAACTTTAAAAGGTTCAGCATCAAAGGGAGCATCAGATTTGCATTTTTTCTGTTGTCGCACCAATACTCGAGCACCTTTATTGAAATTAATAGTTTTGGCACATCAACATTTGTCAGTATATACTTTCATCTTTTGCATATGGCACAAGTCTGTTTGATGAAGTTCACCATCTGTTGTAGATCTTCTGTTGGTCCACTGTGGTAACTTAGTCGTCATGGCTCTCCGGAACATCAAGGTGGCAGTACTTTTACCTGTCGTTGAATGAAGAGTCGACCAGTAAGCTCGAAGCGCAGCATGGAGAGTGGACTTCAGATCAAGCTTCAGCAATGTAGCAAGCTGGACGGTCGGTCTTTTTAGGTGTGCTAACAAAGCGTTCACAACGCCCTTTGCTTGTGGCCAAAGAGGTGTGCATTTCTGGGGCTTCACATTGAGATGATTAAGAAAGTCTCTGAATTCGCAACTGTTGAATGATGGGCCATTGTCAGACTTTAGAACTGAAGGAACCCCATGTTGCAAAAATGCCATCTAACCTCTTGATGACTCTTTCTTGAGTAGTCAATGAGAAATCTTCTACCAATGGAAAACGGGAGAATTCATTGTGATATCCACTGTCAAGAGGACCAAAGAAATCAACAGGGATTCTCTCTGATGCATGTTTTGGCAAATCAAACATATTCAAGGCATGTTGAGTGGTTTTGGGAAATAAGCAAGAGCACAAATGACAAGCCTTCAATTCTCGTTCAACTCTCTCGCCAAGATAAGGAAACTAAACTATTTGTTGTCGCAGACTCTCCGGTATGACAATTCTTGAACCTTGTAAGCTAATACCTTCTTGAGTAATGGACAGTTCATCTTTCACATTTTTAAACTTTGATATTCGTTATCATGTGTGAGAGGTCGAATGTGCTGTTTGTAACATGGATGTGCAATAATGTCATTTAGCATCAACATGTCACTATCTTTGCTCGTTGCAGCAATCATTTGTTCTAATGCAATAGCGGCAGGTGGATTGGACTTTATAATGAAGTTAATGTAGGCTTTGGACGCTTTGGAAGGGTTACCAGGGCACAGTATTGGCACTTGTGAAAAGTAGTCCGCAGGGTTTTGATCTTTCCCTGGTCGGTGCACGATAGTCTAGTCATATTCCTGTAGTTCAAACTACAACATTCAATTCTAGGAGGCATCTTGGCTTTTGGGTTGACAAAGATGGTAAGCAATGCTTGATGATCCATTACAAGAGTGAAAGGTTTTCCATATAGGAATACGTGGAAATATTCACAAGTCCACACAACTGCTAAGCTTGCTTTCCCTGGTTGTGAATAAGCACGTTCAGTTTGTGACAAACCTCTGCTTGCATATGGCACAATATGCCTTCAAGCATTTGTGTGTCGATTGTTCTGGGCAAGGATCATGCCCAACCTGACCGGGCTGGCATTAACAATAACCTCTGTATAAAGTTTCGCATCAAAGCAGGCCATTTCAGTGGCATTTTCAATTGCATGCTTGGTTTTCTTAAAACTTCGTGTGACCAGTAAAATGAAGTATTTCTTTTTGTTAAGTCTCTTAAGGCAGCACTTCCTGTGGCAAAGTCACGTAGGAATCAGGAACAGTAACTGGCCATGCCAAGGAATGAACGTAACATGGTAACATCTTGTGGGGGATTGGTGGCTGACAAAGCTTGTGCATTAGCTAGATCTGGTGTCATACCCCCATCAGAAATATATGGCCAAAGGATTTGAGTTTTGTTTTGTGGAACTCACATTTTTCCGCATTCAAAATTAAACCTGCATAAGGAAGTAAACAACACACTTGCGTAAGGGCTTTGCCATGTTCCTTTTGTGTACCTCTGAAAACTAAGATGTCATCACTGTAATTGAAAGTATTCATGACAGGTTGTATGATAAGTCAAATGATATCCTGGAAAAGTTTGTCAACTGATGACACTCCAAAATGTAATCGTTTATATCTGAACAAACCAATATGGGTAGAAAAGGTGGTAATATACCTGCAATTTTCTTTGAGTTCCAACTGATGATACCCTTTGTTCAGTTCAAGGTGAGAGAAGACTTTAGCCCCATTTAACTGTGTGATCATGTCAGCAACATGCGGACTGGGATGTTGTTCTCTTTCATTGGCCTTGTTGGCTTGACGTATATCAACACAGATGCATACAGCTCCTTCCCTGTCCTTTTTGGGCACTACCATAGTGGCACTACCATTACAGCAAAAACCCATTGAGCTCTTTCTCAGCAGCTTCTTGTAGATGAAATTAAATTCATCTATGTCTTTGAGCAACAGGATGAACGTCCTGATTGATATGAAGTTGCACTTTCATAGTCTTAAGTTTTCCCAATCTATGAAACAACGTCTTAAACTGACTTACTATTTCATGATGAACATTCATGTTGTAGTTCACAGATATCAGTCCCATATCAGCAGCATTATTGAAAACGAGTAAACAGGTACTTAACATAGTACATTGAGGTGCATGAATGGGTGCTGGTAATGTTATCCTTTTGTGTTTCATGGTTGCTACGAATGAACCTTGATTCCTTAATGGCATCATTGTAGCCCAGGTATACACTTTAGTATTTGACGGTTTGAGACGGGGCAATGAAGACAGTTCCTTGTATTTCTCATCAGGCATAATGTTTATCGATGCACCACAGTCAATAATAAAAGGTATGAAGCAACAGTTTATCTTTAGTATAATTTTGAGACAATGTTTGAATGACTTTTGGATTTTACTCGCCGACCTTTCTTTGACACGCATTTTTCTCTGCATGCGGCCAGTCCGACAAGCACACGTTTTTCTGAGGTAAACATCAACATCATACATTTGTCTTCCCACTGTCACTTGACAATATTAGACAACGATCAACTTCATTTAGTGTCGATTTGCAGCACCAATGTTGCCGCTAGGCTCTGCGGGCATACGTAGAACGTTGCTTCTGGAACTTTCAGTGTCCATTTTGTTTTCTTGTCATGACGCACTTAGCTTTTCCTTCTCCTTGCAAACCGTTAAAAAATGGTTCTCCTTCCCATCCCCTTTGCATACTTGTCCAATGGCAGGACACTTACCTTTGTGTGGAAATGAAAATCTACATCTAAAGCACAGATTCTTTTTCTTTAGAGACATCACTTTGTGTCCATCAGCTTTGTGTTTCTGCTTACTTTTCATGTTCATGACTGACTCATTCTAGGCTCCTCTGTCCTCCATGTCAGCAGCTTGTTGATCAGCATGTTCCTCAGCTCTTGCAGCCATGAGAACTCGCTCCAGACTAAGGGTTTCTCTCAGCGTTTGTCATCTGAATGAATCTTACAAATATCCTTGATAACTCGGAGACATATAGCTTCTTCATCATTGAATTCATTGAACTTACAGTGTTTGATGAGCGTACCAAGTCTCTCAACAAATTTGTCGATTGCTTCACCAGCTCTCCCTCACTCCTGACTGAAAATATATCTTTTATAATCAACATTCGGCATTGGATTAGGCTTGAGATTTAACACTTGTTTGATTTGCTGGTATGTGACTTTGTTAGCTCGCAGTACTTTCTTTATTACTTCTTATACTCCTTCACCAGTAGGTTTTGAGGTATTTGACAATCTTTTTGTTATCAGTTTCTTCCATTGCATTGATGAAATCATCAAACATTTCTATCCAAGCAGTCCATCTGAGCTTGTCAACTCTTAAAGGACTTTTGAGTTGTGCAGAACGCACCCAGCACTTTCAGTGGTGCCCGCTTCAGGGATCAACAGCTCTATATTCACAACCACACATATTCTACTTGGGTCACAGGGCCCACAGCAGTGGTATGATGACTCTTTACTCAGCTTCTGGGTAAATATCACAATCATTTCTCAACCTGGTTTTCACTGACTTTAGCGCTTTTCTGTATGTGGCTATTTCCGCTGCTGGCGTTTTCTCGCCCTTATCTGTTGCTGCTTCTAGCGCTTCTCTTCACCTAGTTGTTTCCAGCTTAAGAATTAACATTCCATACGATTTATAGCTCAGTGATGCATAGTGACGCAATACCTTTCACTGCCTTAGTAGCAGAGTTCTGGCCAATGATGAGTAAACATCTCAGTGAACTAAACAACAGAAGACCCCTGGACAAAGAATGGGGAGAAGGCAAAACCAGGGGAAATAGAAAACTTTTCAGTGAGGCTTTTGTTATCATCAACTGCTTCACAGCAGCTGGAATGGCGCTTTGACTCCACATATGCCATACGCTGATCTTCACTTCAACTGAGGCACATGCGGCATGCACAAGCAGTTTGCTGGACCACAGCAAACTCTCTGGGAGAGCACTGTCGATCTTCGGGTTGCGTATCCCCTATTTTGTCGCCAATTGCAGCATCTTCCCCAGCCTTGCTACTCGTAAATGAATACACCACACATGGAGCTTAGTATTCGCGTCTTTACTCTTGTGTGTGACTGCGAACTCAACATTCTAAACATGAACTCCATTCACCACACCCGAACACTTAGGTAATAGTTCTATGGAGTCCATCAGGAACCAAAAGGGTCCCGTCATCGCTAACTCACAAGACACCACAGGGCAGACCTTCATTATGTCAATGCGGAGGCTACTCTGTCTCTGCTGCCAACATAATAAGGGCTGCCGGAGGTTTGGCCATGTGTCCACCCACCAGATTTAGAGGGGGAGGAAACATGGTCAGTTTTCACTGACCCTCACCTCCAGGTAAAACCTGGCCGTAAAGGGCAGTGAAAACTGCAAAACGCCCCCCTCGCCATGAGAGAAACCTCCCAGAGCAAGGGGGGGCATTGCTTTTTCCCCCAAAACAAAATCCCACTTTGGGTTTTTGTCTTGGAAAATAAAAAAAAACTGGAAATTTGCTGTGTGGCTCTGTCATGCTGACCGTGCCGTCCATGAAACTTACAATGCATTGACGGCGCTTCCTGCCAATGCTAGAGAAGTCCACTGGGCCGGTGGACATCTCAGAATTTGGCAGGCGGGGACTCTGTCAGGGTGATGTTATGTTGTTATGTTATGTTAGCCAATTTATAGAGCGCAGCATTTACCCGGAGGTGTCTTGGCGTTATTCATCCAAACAACTGTAAGTCAACTTAAAACGAGAGCCTACCGATTAAAAAGCCATGTCTTTAAACTTTTTCTGAATTGGAGAAGGGATGGGGCTGCCCTTAGGGGTAGCAGAAGAAGGTTCCAAGCTCTTGACGCTCTCACCACAAAACTGCTTCCTCCCCAATTTACTTTTTTAAATCTGATAAAATTGACTTTAAAAGCACCTAATGATCTTAAATTTCTAATGGGTGTATACCAGGTTAGTGTTTTTTTCAAAAACAAAGGTCCAGAGTTACGAAGAGCTCTGTAAGTAAGACAGAGTGCTTTAAATGTGATTCTGTGTTTGACCTTCAACCAGTGAAGGTCTTTCAGTGCCTGGGAGGCAGATTGGTATCTGGAGAGTCCCAATAATGACCTAGCTGCAGAGTTTTGTAAAACTTGCAGTTTGTTCAAATATTGGGCCTGTAAGCCATTGTAGAGACCGTTACAATAATCGATTTTAGATAGAACGAGTGTGGAAATAACTGATTTCCTAACTGCAATAGGGAGGAAATTCATTATTTTCTTTAGAATTCTCAGCACATTGTATGATGATGAGATTACTCCATTAACTTGTTTGCCTAAGTTTAGATGATCATCTAAAATAACTCCCAAGCTCTTTGCTTTGCTAGCTGGAATAGGGAGGGGACCCAATTCGACCGGCCAGCAAGAAGCTGACCAGAAGTTTGGATTATTCCCAACCAAACTCACCTCTGTTTTCCCCGCATTAAGCTTGAGACAGTGTTTATCCATCCAAATGTTAATATGTCTCATGCATTGCTGAACGCGAGGACTCGTCTCATTGGAAGTGTTATGCATCGAGCACACAATTTGTGTGTCGTCTGCGTAAGAGGTGAAAGCAAAGTCAAAAGATTGAACCAATGGGGCAAGTCCCGCGACAAACATTAAAAAGGGTAGGGCTCAGCAAAGATCCCCGAGGAACTCCACAGGGAAAACTAAAAGAATTGGATGTGTAGGCATCGATATTGATCGTGTTCCGCCTGTTTGAGAGGAAAGAGGAGAATAGTTTTAGGGCAAGATTTTTAACGCCAATATCTTCCAAACGGCGGATCAGGATGGAAAGATCCACCATATCGAAGGCCGCGGATAGATCCAGTAGAATCAAAGCCACTGAGCCACCACCATCCAGGGTGAACTTAAGTTCATCTGTGGTCTTGATCAGAGCCGTCTCAGTACTATGCTCCGATCTGAATCCAAACTGAGTGGTATCCAAGCAATTACTATCTTTGATAAATTGTTTCAATTGAGAGGTCATGATCTTTTCTGCTAATTTAGCGGGAAATGGGAGTCTTGAGATAGGTTGGCAGGGTCCTCTTGGTCTAAATTAGATTTCTTCAGTAAGGGCAGAATGGAAGCTTTTTTCCAGCAAGAAGGAAAAAGGCCTGTTCTGAACATGTTATTAAAAACATCAGTAAGATTTGAAGCGATGATATTAGGGACCTGTTTAAGAACTGAGGGTGGACAAGGATCGTCTGGAGAACCAGAGTTAGTGGTGATAATAAGCTCTTCAGTTTGAGCAACTGTAATAGGGCAACATGTATTGAAAGGCTCCACCATGTTATCACTGGTAGATTGAACTGATCTAATAGTAGGGTTGTCAGAATGATTGAAAGAATGAAAAATTAGGTCAATTTTGTTGTGGAAATGTACTGCAATCTTATCACCGAAATATTGGTTAACCCAATCACTTTTAAATTCAGGTTGTTTGGTTAGTGTGTTGATCACCTTATAGAGTTCTTTCTTGGCAGAATTCTTGGCAGATTCAATTTGTGATGAAAAGTACGTCGTATTTTCTTTTACGAGAAGTGATTTATATTTAATTAAGGAAAGCTTATAATTTTCTTTCTCCAAGGAGTCATAATGTGCCCTCCATTTTCTCTCTAAGCGTCTGCATCCTTGGCGTTCCAGCCTAAGAGCTTCTGAAAACCAGGGAGCAGAAGGGCGAGTCCTAGCTTGGCGAGCCTTTATTATAGTCACCACTACAGAGAAGGCTGAATGAAGCCAGTTAGAATAGTTCTCTGCCGCTTCGTCCCGGTTATCCGCTGATAAGGGGAAGGAAGAAAATAGCAGTTGCTGTAATTGATTCTGATCAATATCGGACCATGCTCGATATTGGCCTCCGGAGGGCCGCTTCTTAAGAACTGGGTCGGCCGCAGGACAGTTAATCGTAAAATCGATCGCTGAATGATCAGACCAGGTAAGAGGAAGAGTTTTGATGTTAGAAATATTTCTATTGTTAGAAAAGAGTGTGTCAAGTGTATGTCCCACAATATGTGTTGGCTCATTTATAAGTTGTGGAGGATCAAGAGTTTCCATTATTTCTGTTGAAGCAATGGTATCTCTGTCCTCCTTCTGATCTAAATGAAAGTTCAGGTCTCCGAGAACCGTGAAGTCAGAATTGCAAATGTCTGCTTCGAGAAGAGAGCTGATAGAGCTTAAAAACCAAGACTTGGGACCAGGCGGGCGGTATATAAGAGAACCTCTGTTAGGCTTGGCATCTTTTGGCGTGTTTCCCCTGAGTTTTTGCTTTCTGACCTCCCGGTTTTCACTCTGATTTTGCTGGCGTAGTGTTTCTGCACACTTTTCTCACTACTGATTAGTGGTAGTGCAAGTGCTCCTGTGGTAAATTGTGTTATGGATTGGTGTTTCCATGATTGGCCTGTTTGATTTATGTGTCAGTCCCTAGTAAAGTGCACTGCGTGTGCCAGGGCCAGTAAATCAAATGCTGTTGGTGGGCTGCAGCACTGGACTGAGCCACCCACACAAATAGCCTGTAAAAGGTAACTCTGGCCTGCCATTGCAGAGCCTGTGTGCAGTCTGGTACTGCCATGTCGACTTGGCAAGTGCACCCACTTGCCAGGCCCTAACCTTCCCTTTTCTTACATGTCAGTCACCCCTCAGGTAGGCCCAAGGTACCCCTGTGGGCAGGGTGCAGTGTATGTGAAAGGTAGGACATGCACTGGTGTGTGTGGCATGTCCTGATAGTGAATTACTGCCCATTTCGTTTTTCACTATTGCAAGGCTACCTGTTCCCCATAGGACAGAATGGGGAGTTTGTTTATAACATCTTATAAACATAACTGGCCCAGGGAATTAGGTAGGAAAATAGAGTTTAGTATGCCTGAACTCAGAATCTAAAGATGCATCTTTTAGTGAAGGGTGATTTTTACATTCTGTGTTTGAAAATACCACTTTTAGAAAGTAGGTATTTTCTTGCTCAGTCATCCCGTGTGCCTCTGCTGGAATGTGGATTGCCTGTCTGGGTTTTAGTTGACAGAAGGCTGGGGAGCAGGAGTGGCTCCAGATAGTCTAGGTGGGTCAGGAAAGGGCTGAATAGACCTGGGCTGCAATTGGGGAAGGGGGAGGATATTTCCTTGCACCTCAAAGGGCCTGGTCTGCTTCTGACCATGCCGTCTCCACCTCCTGGCAGGAAGTCACACCAGAGAGGGCAGAACTGGTTCTGGCTGGGCACAGACACTTTCTGCCTAAGAGATCAAAGGATTTTATGATATAAATATTGGGGCCCAGACCCCTGACTTTTAGAACTCTTTTGGACCAAGAAGACTGCCAAGAAGAAGAGCTGGAGAAGCTGTGAGGAGGAACTACCACTTTGCTGTGTTGGGCTGCAGTGGCTGCTTCTGTCTTGGGCAGTGAAAGGACTGGACTTTCTGCAATCTACTTTTGTGAGTTTCTCCAAGGGCTTGAGGTAGAGCTTGCCCCCTGTTCAAGAAGTCTCAGGAACAGCAAAGACTTAAAGCTCTTCTGCCCTCAGCACTGGGGACTGTGTGTTTTGTGCTGCAACAGAAGAAAAAGCAACCTGACGCCGTCTACGATGCTGCTGCCGACTCCGTGTCCTGAACGCACCGCAGAGGGCACCGCCGCAACGCCGCACCACGACCCTGGTCTCACCGACGACGCCTGCTGATGCCGCCACCGAGCCGCTGCTCACACCGCGACCTGTGGGCACCACACTCCGCACCGCCTTGCTTCACGACGACGACTTGGTATCCCCAACGACGACGCTCCACGCCGAAATCTCCGCCGCTGCTTGCACCGTGGTTCGAGGGCACCGCTCGTAAAGTTACACGACGCACCGCCCTCATCCCGCACCGCAGCCTTGGCCAGCCAACGCCGGCAACTCCCGTTCGTCAGCCGACGACAGCGCTTCAGCAATGACGACGCCGCTGCTTGCACCGCGACCTGCCAGCACCGCAACGAGCACCGCATTCACTTCGCACCACGACCCTGGTCTCACCGATGATGCCATCTGACGCCACCACCGAGCCGCTGCTCGCACTGCGACCGGAGGGCACCGCACGCCGTACCGCTGCACTTCGCACCGCAGCACCCGATGCCTACCGACGCCAGCGCTCCTGACTTCAACAGAGAGGAGTTCGATCAGCAACGCGGGTGACTTGGAGGGCCCCGACGACTCCTGCACCGACCTCTGGAACAGACGCCTGCGGACGCCGTGCTTTCGGAAGCTCAACGAGAGGTCGCCGACGCCCTGCATTTCTAAAAGGTACTGTTTGCGGGTCTTCCCGACACCGTAGCTGGCCTGTGACGCCGCGGTCAGCCAGAACTGTTTGGATTTGTTTGTTCACGACGCCGTGATAGCCCCGGACGGAACTATCGACATCAAGAAACTGTTTTTCAAGCATATTGTGATAACTGAAGATTTTTAAGTACTGTATTGTGGATTTTTATCGTTTTTGGTCTTGTCTTAAGTATATAAAAATATTGGATATTTTTCTAAACTGGTGTGGTGTCCTTTTGTAGTGCTTACACTGTATTACTGTTGGTTATGTGCAAATGCTTTACACACTGCCTCTAAGATAAGCCTGACTGCTCATGCCAAGCTACCAAGGGGGTGAGCAGGGGTTATTTTAGGAGTGTAACTCCCTTATCCTGACTAGAGTGGTGGTTTCTGCCTGGCTTTGGCACATGCCCTAGCCTACCAAAAATCCCATTTCTAACATTGGTTGTCAGCGGGGAGGTTAGGACTTGCGCTTGCACTTGACTTACAGTGATTGGTGTGCACTACTACCATATCGCAGACCATTACGTGCCACATACTGGTTCTTTTTCTTTTTGGCCTATTTTTGATCTTGCCAGTTTGAACTTGCTACTTCATCATGCCTGAATCAAGAGCATCATCTGTTGCATCCCTGGAAATTGCCTTTGAGGAGGATAGGTTGGAATCCTACAATGTTAGGGAATTGAAATCAATTTGCAAAAACCTAAAAGTCCAAGTCATAGGCCTCACGAGGAAGGAGGAGCTACAAAAAGCACTGAGGGCCTGGGTAGCAGCCAGACATGCCAGCGAGCAGTCTGGTGATCTCAGTGGAGAGGCGGAGGAGCCTATTCCTAAGGTGGATGTGCTTTTGGGAGGGGGGAAACCTCCAGGCAGCAGTGGCCTGTCCCCAGGAGAGCTGGAGGACAGGCGGGAAGCAAGGAGAGTTGCAGTAGAACTGGAGAAGCTTAAGTTAGCCATGGAGGAGAAAAGGATGATGTTAGAGCATGAGTTCAGGATAAAGGAGCTGGATCAGAGGAGTAGAGCCAGCTCATCACCCTGGCAGCAACCCGTCAAGACAGGCAGACAGGATTGTGCACATCCCTAAGAATGTAGGCAAGGAATTCAAGAAGGGGGATGACATACAAAGGTGGTTTCAGGGTTACGAGGCAGCGATACACATGAATGGGGTCCCTGAGGAGAATTGGGGAGCAGGATTATGGCCTCTCTTCCCAGAAGAAGCAAGGGATACTTTATTAGCTTTGGGTAAGGGGCATCACCTCACCTATCCAGACATGAAGGACGCCCTTCTCACTAAGTATGGTCTCACTCCTGAAAAGTACAGGGATCAGTTCAGGTCCAGTAAGAAGTCCGATGCCAACACTTGGTTGGCATGTGTAGATATGTTTTGCTGGTCACTGGATGGCTGAGTGAAGGGCAGTAATGTGACAGATTTTCAGGGGCTCTACAATTTGATTGCATGGGAGCACTTGTCTAGTCTATGTTTTGCAGATCTTAGCCAGCACCTAGTTGATAGTAAGCTGACTGACCCCAGGAAGCTTGCTATGGAGGCAGACCGCTGCGTGAGTACCAGGGACCACAGGAAAGCGTATGGGGGAGACTCAGCCAAAGGTGGGCAGGGTCCTCAGCAGAAAAGTGGGGGGGACAAGGGTAAAACACAGGAGTTCTCTAAAGGGCCCCAAACTAACACCCAGGGTAAAGGTTCCCATCCCCCAGGAGATAAGAAACAAGGGGTCTCGTCAGGAAAGCCTGCTGAGACCGGCCCCCGCAAGTGTTTTGCATGTGACCAGGTGGGTGACATGAAGGGGGACCCCAAGTGCCCTAAGGGGGCACAGCCACCCACCGGTGGGCAGTCCAAGGTGTCGGCTAGTATAGCGCTTGGGGAGGAGGAGTACCCACAGGAGGGTGGGGACCCTGCAGAAATGACCCTCGTCTCACTAGGGGACAGTGAGATGGTCCCAGGAATCCCAGTGCCCCCTAACACAAAGAAATACAGCACCTGGGTGACCATCAATGGGCAAAGGGTAGAGGCTCTCAGAGATACTGGAGCCAGTGTGACCTCAGTCCGGTGTCACCTGGTCTCTGAGAAGCAGGTAGTCCCAGGGGCATTCCACCAAGTCATTGCGGTGGACAATTCAGAGCGCCAGTATCTGGTGGCGGAGGTTCCCTTCGAGTGGGGGGGGGATCTCAGGTCCCTTGAGGGTGGTTGTTAGCCCTTCCATGCCTGTAGATTGTCTGCTAGGTAACGACCTGGAGCAGTCCTTATGGAAGGATGTTGAGCTCAGGTCTCACTTAGAGATGCTTGGGTTGCCAGAGTGGGCATGCGTGTCCACTCGGTCAATGGCAGCCAGAGAGGGTGATAAAGAGTACGTGGAGCCTGAAACAGTGGCCCAAGTCCCTGCCAAGAGAAAGGGCAAGGGGCGTGGGAAACCGGCCCCTGAAGTTCCCACGAACCGGGAGGAGGCGGACCTTGAGGGGGACGCTCCGGTGCCTACAGGGGAGCAGGTAGCTGAACTGGGGGACATCTCTGAGCTGACCCATTGGCAGCAAGAAGGGGGTCCCACCAGGGAGGAATTCTGCAAGGAGCAGAAGGAGTGCCCTTCTCTGGAGGGTCTGCGGTGGCAGGCTGCAGAACAGGCAGCTGGTGATCAGTCCGGATCACATTGGATCTACTGGGAGAATGATCTCCTGTACAGTGAGCCTAAGGTCGCTGTGCCTGGGTCAGCCCGTGTGCTGGCGGTACCCCAGCGCTTCAGGACCTTCTTACTGGGTCTGGCTCATGACGTGCCTTTGGCAGGACATTTGGGGCAGGACAAGACCTTTGACAGGCTTGTCACCCACTTCTTCTGGCCCCAAATGCGAAGGTAGTCAGATGGACATTGCAGGTCTTGCCAAGCAAGTGGTAAGAATGGGAGGAAGGTCAAAGCTCCTCTCCAACCTTTTCCAGTGGTTGGAACACCCTTCGAAAGGGTAGGGATGGACATTGTGGGGCCACTGGATCCGAAGACAGCCATGGGCAACAGGTACATCCTGGTCTTGGTGGACCATGCCACCCGGTACCCGGAGGCAATCCCTCTCAGGACAACGACGGCACCAGTGGTAGGCCGGGCATTAATGGGGATCTTTTCCTGAGTGGGGTTCCCCAGAGAGGTGGTTTCTGACAGGGGAACCAATTTCATATCCAAGTATATGACATCCCTGTGGAAGGAGTGTGGTGTAACCTACAAGTTCACCACTCATTACCACCCACAAGGTAACGGTCTGGTGGAGAGATTCAACCAGACCTTGAAGGGCATGATTAAGGGTCTGGCAAAAAGGCACACAACCCAAGGGGGAAGGTAATGTCACCTGCCAATCAATATAATAGGACGTATCAGCGTAACTCAGACTTCATAATCCAATGCCTGGAAATTGTGCTGAGTGAAAATTTCTTCGAATTTGACGGAGAGATCTTTAAACAGGTGAAGGGAGTCAGCATGGGGGCCGCTTGTGCCCCCAGTGTTGCTAATCTGTATATGGGCAACTTCGAACAAAAGTTCATATATAATGATATAGCTCCCTTTTATGAAAATCTATTGACATGGCATCGATTTATCGATGACATTTTCTTCATCTGGGAAGGTGAGGAGAGTGATCTGGACCAATTCCTGGAATGGATTAACTTATGCGATGAGCATCTCAAGTTCACTCCCAATAAGAGCAGGGATAAAGTTGAATTCTTGGATGTGTGGATAGAAAATAGAAACCAACGCATTGCGGTATCCCTTTACACCAAACCCTCTGCGAGGAATACACTCCTTCATTACAGCAGCTATCACCCGCGCTGTCAAAAAGATGGGATTCCCTTTAGTCAGTTCCTACGCTTGTGTAGGAACTGTACTGATAAACATGATTTCAATCAGCATGCTGATACTCTGAAAGGGAAACTTCTCACCCGTGGATACCCCAAGAGATTGGTGCGGGACTCCTATAAAAGAGCCAAATATTTCGACAGAGATACGATGTTCTGTCCCAAATCCAAAATCGCAGACAATAAATTGGTCTGCGTGACCCGCCATTCCAACCTTAACCAGAAAATTCAGCAAGCGGTCTATTCGGAGTGGCATTTATTGAATCTTAGGGACGATGTCCCCAAAATCCCCAAGCCCATATTTGCTTTCCGACGTAATAAGAATCTTCGGAACTTTCTGGTCAGGGCTAAAGTAGATAAGAAAGATCCCTTTCTTCAAAAATCCATCACAGGAGATGTACCCGTTAAAGGCAATCACAGATGTGGCACATGCCATGCCTGCGATCAAGCCATTACTGCAGATTCTTTGACCATCAACCACAAGACTATTAATTTGAATCATATGACCAATTGCAGGACTTCTAATGTAGTATATTGCATAGTTTGTCCCTGCAATCTTGTCTACATTGGGGAAACTGGCAGAGAGATCAGAGTACGCATAGGAGAACATAAATCCAATATACGAACCAAAAGAACATCTGCTCCCTTGGTCCAACATTGGACACATCTGGGACATACTGATACTGATCTCCGATGGTTTGTGTTAGAGAAAATCTTAACACAAAAAGGACAAGATGCCAATAAAATCCGTAAAACTAGAGAAGTTTTTTGGATTTTTTTTCTAAATGCAGAAAAGCAGGGATTGAAAGAAAACACCCCCTGGGAACAAGCAGTCTAGATTTTTGTCACACCTGATAGGCGCCCTTTTCTCTGTGGCCCCCCATGCGGTTTTCTATTCTTCTATTTTTCATATATGGCGTAATCAGCCATATTGGGCACTTGTTTTTACTCTTAGGAACAGTCTTCTTTCTATTTTCATTCTTTTTATCTGACTTCCGGGAATCTCCTTGCATCACATGTTTCCGGCTTTCCATTTACACTGAACGCGCCATCGGTCTTCTGGATCATTTTCGTTTGGACGGTGAGACCATTGGCATTGCACCGTTACTCCAGGACCGCTCTGACCATTTTACAGAGGGACTTTATCACGGCTGGGAAGAGTTTCCATCCTCTGCCAATCTTGGTTATACGCCGACCCCTGCTGACGCCTTTTTTTGGCGCCTTTGCCATTTCGGCGTAGCGCGCTGCTGCCCTCTACTCCCGGGGACGGGACCCTCTCCGGACAGGCACCCATTCCTGTAGAAGCCCTCCGTATTTCCGCTGCCCTAAGAGGTTAGAACTGGTGTGTTTCGGACGATAGTTTTGTTTTCTTTTAATTCACTTCCGGTCTAAAGAACACGGCATTTATGTTGGATCTTTTATAGGCCTTTGTTGCTTATCATCTTTTTGTATTTCTATTCTATCTTGTTTCAGCATACTGTTCTCTTATCGCCGGTCCCGAACAACCACCGGACCTTGATGTACTGTTCAGGTTTTTCCCACCTGCGAAAGATTTGAAGTCATTTCTTCATCTTAAACCCATTCATTTTTTCTAAGGTATCATGTATATTCCTCCCAGTAGCTCCATTTAGTTTAACTATGAGGTTTACGGGCATGAGGACTTGCATTGCAATTTTGTATATTCCTTATTTATTTCTCTCGTTTTCTTTAGTATTTATCAACGAGGTGGTCTCCTCGCAGGAAGAACCTCCTGACCATTTCTTATATCCAAGTTCCGATAGTATCTCATTGGATGTAAGTGCAGGGCTATTATTTTTACTTCCCTTCTGAACTATGTAATTATTATCTTAACTGCACTTCTAGAGATTCTGAGCACGGGGTATCTTTCAAACTCTCGCTATTGCTTACTTTCTTACTGTTCATTCTTATCTATTAGATATTTTATCTCAACTTACATGTCATCTTTGGGTTTCTTTATATCTGGGACTTGATCAATTTCTTAGGCTTTCTATTATGGACACTTGTTTCTTATTCTACACACTGTTTTTGCATGTTGACACAAGTAAAAACACTGGAATGATTGATCATCTTATTAAGCTATATTGCACCATTATTAGGTTTGGTTAGAGCATTTTGTTTTAGGGGAGACAGTATGTGTTATTATATTTATTTATTTATGTCTTTGTTTATTGTAGCTAACATTGGAGCATCATGTTCAAGAAGAGATAGTGACTGTTTATCATTCAGTCTCATTTGCTTATATTTCTACTCCCACTCCACCTTATCGCTCTGTTCTTTGACTTTTCAAATTCTCCAGTGCCCTGAGGAAGGTGAAGGCTTTTCTTAGCCACTCACCGAAACGCGCGTCGGCACCGTGTAAGATCGAAACCATATAGTGGTATCATTGAATATTATTCTGTCAATTTATTACCACTATTCTACTTTCTCTTTTTGGTTTCTGAGGATCATTTGATTTTTAATATGTGGGAATGTTGAATGAATGTAGGTTGATTGCTGAGAGTCTATTTGTTGAGTTGATGATGTTTTTATGAGTTTTATGTGGACAGTGTGGTGGGTGAGTCTTTATGTACTTTTTTGAGTATTTCTATGTTATGCATTTTTGTTATATTTTCTCCCTATGGATGTACCTTTATTGTATATGTATCTGTGGTGATTTGACACCTATAATTAGTGATTTAAAAACTATGTTTATTTAATAAAATAGAGAAAAAGTCTTTATTGTAAAAAGTCTTTATTGTATTCAGTATTGTATTGTTTGACAGGTGATTCATATACCTGTCACTCTATGAATGTAGTTCTTCTTCCCTGGTCACTCTACCTTGCCTTATATCTGCAAGAGACGCTGATACGTCCTATTATATTGATTGGCAGGTGACATTACCTTCCCCCTTGGGTTGTGTGCCTTTTTGCCTGTTTTGTCCCGAGAGTCCCTGCCTTTATTTCATTTTTCGGGGTCCCTTTGTATTTTGTAACTTGTTACCCCAGCACCTTTGCTGTTAGGGATACTTTTTTTGCCTTATTTGATTTTCATTCCAGTGTGTTTCACCTTTTTCACTTATTTGTCCTATATTGGGGTCTTTTCACATCACTGTGGGTGTGGACTTTTGCTTTTTATATATATTCTTCAAGGATTTCAATGGAAGGTATCAAAACTTTTGGATTTACAGACGAAGATTTTGCCAGACTGTTAGGTCAAGCCTCTGCAGGTAGTAAGTCCTTCTCTTTGTCTAAGGGACTTGACGAAGATTGGATTAAACTCTTAAATTTAAAGAAAAAAACCAAAAGGACTGAATCCCATGCAAATTTTATGCTGGAGTATTTAAAGGCAGGCACTATTCCCATTGGCTTAAGAGTACGCAACATACCGGGACTCTTTATTGAAGTCAGGAAATTTTTAGAAAAGTGGGCACTTATTTCCAATCGCTGTTCTCGTGATTGGATGATTCTAATCATCGAGACAGCTAGGGAACTTGTTTCCAATCTTTTGAAAGAAACTGAGGAACTGGAGGATAAACTAAAACAAAACAACTCAGTAGAAGAAACAAAAAAGAAAATAGAAGACATAAACATTGAATTAGATTCTTTTTCTGAATATTTATTGAAACGGAAAACAGAAAAACTTCGTAAAGATATCCGGTTTTTCTCACAGGAAAAAAGATATCCTTTCCTCACTGAGAATTATTACACCTCCAGTGGAGGAGCAAGCTCCCACTCCGATCAACAAGTGTGGACTAACCGCAAGGTTCTCACGTTTTCAGACACCACAGATTCGGACGGAGACGAGCAGTCCCCCCACCGAGATACATTCAACAACAGAAGGGGACATTTTGATAGACCAGGACCCAGTAACCGTTTTTTAGGGAACGGCCGAGGGGGGAACTATCGCCCCAGATATCCGAACCAACAGAGGGGACAATTTGTTGCCCAGGAACAACCACAGCAATACATACGCACGAGACAGCAACAATATTGGCGGAACTAAATAACATCCCCATTTTCAATCTTAGTAAAGAAAACCTTGATCATAATCTAGTAAGTCTTCTTACCAAAGGACTTTCGTTTGTACCGTCAGCCCGACTTTCCAAATTTGAACTCCGAAGAGACTTGTTCGCGTTTTTTCGTAGAGTTAGACTAAAAAAAGAATTTTCTTAACAAAGACACTACAGAAGATCTTAGTCTATCGGGACTTAAACTACCGTCCACGTTTATTCCTAGTCTGGACCAGTTAGACCCCGAAGTGGAATTTTTTGAAAAATCAGTGCTTTCTAAAATTGATAGCATCACCAGATTTGTTTCCCCTCCAGTCTCCAATCTTACTGAACAAGAAAATATGGCGCTCAGTAAATTTAAAAATAGACCAGAATTTACCATCAAACCCTGTGATAAGGGCGGTGGAATAGTTATTTTTGATAGTGCGATTTACAACACCAAAATGAGGGACATGCTTGCTGTCCAGGAACACTATCATAAAATGAGAGGGGATTCTGAAAGCAGAATTAAAGCTAAAATTTATGACTTATGTAGGGAAGCAGAGCAAGATGGCATCATAACCAGAAAAGAGTTTGACTTCCTTACACCGGTTATGACTAGGACCCCTATTATTTACGGGGTACCAAAAACTCACAAAAATGCTTTTGACCCCCCACTACGACCCATCGTGTCCAAAATAGGATCGGCCACTGAGCCGCTTTCTAAATATATAGATGTCTTTTTGAAACCTTTAGTTGTCAGCTTACCATCATATGTCAGGGATACCGGTCATCTTATCTCCAAGATAGAGAATAGACCATTTAACAGTAATACTCAAATCCTGGTTACCATGGATATTGAAGCGCTGTATACTAACGTGCCACAACAACAGGCACTATTAGTAGCGCGTCAATATCTGGAACAGGTGGGAACTGATTATAACTCAGACTTCATAATCCAATGTCTGGAAATTGTGCTGAGTGAAAATTTCTTCGAATTTGACGGAGAGATCTTCAAACAGGTGAAGGGAGTCAGCATGGGGGGCCGCTTGTGCCCCCAGTGTTGCCAATCTGTATATGGGCAACTTCGAACAAAAGTTCATATATAATGATATAGCTCACTTTTATGAAAATCTATTGACATGGCATCGATTTATCGATGACATTTTCTTCATCTGGGAAGGTGAGGAGAGTGATCTGGACCAATTCCTGGAATGGATTAACTTATGCGATGAGCATCTCAAGTTCACTCCCAATAAGAGCAGGGATAAAGTTGAATTCTTGGATGTGTGGATAGAAAATAGAAACCAACGTATTGCGGTATCCCTTTACACCAAACCCTCTGCGAGGAATACACTCCTTCATTACAGCAGCTATCACCCGCGCTGTCAAAAAGATGGGATTCCCTTTAGTCAGTTCCTACGCTTGCGTAGGAACTGTACTGATAAACATGATTTCAATCAGCATGCTGATACTCTGAAAGGGAAACTTCTCACCCGTGGATACCCCAAGAGATTGGTGCGGGACTCCTATAAAAGAGCCAAATATTTCGACAGAGATACAATGTTCCGTCCCAAATCCAAAATCGCAGACAATAAATTGGTCTGCGTGACCCGCCATTCCAACCTTAACCAGAAAATTCAGCAAGCGGTCTATTCGGAGTGGCATTTATTGAATCTTAGGGACGATGTCCCCAAAATCCCCAAGCCCATATTTGCTTTCCGACGTAATAAGAATCTTCGGAACTTTCTGGTCAGGGCTAAAGTAGATAAGAAAGATCCCTTTCTTCAAAAATCCATTACAGGAGATGTACCCGTTAAAGGCAATCACAGATGTGGCACGTGCCATGCCTGCGATCAAGCCATTACTGCAGATTCTTTGACCATCAACCACAAGACTATTAATTTGAATCATATGACCAATTGCAGGACTTCTAATGTAGTATATTGCATAGTTTATCCCTGCAATCTTGTCTACATTGGGGAAACTGGCAGAGAGATCAGAGTACGCATAGGAGAACATAAATCCAATATACGAACCAAAAGAACATCTGCTCCCTTGGTCCAACATTGGACACATCTGGGACATATTGATACTGATCTCCGATGGTTTGTGTTAGAGAAAATCTTAACACAAAAGGACAAGATGCCAATAAAATCCGTAAAACTAGAGAAGTTTTTTGGATTTTTTTCTCAATGCAGAAAAGCAGGGATTGAATGAAAACACCCCCTGGGAACAAGCAGTCTAGATTTTTGTTACCCTTGATAGGTGCCCTTTTCTCTGTGGCCCCTTATGCGGTTTTCTATTCTTCTATTCTTCTTATATGGCGTAATCAGCCATATTGGGCACCGGTTTTTACTCTTAGGAACAGTCTTCTTTCTATTTTCATTCTTTTTATCTGACTTCCGGGAATCTCCTTGCATCACATGTTTCCGGCTTTCCATTTACACTGAACGCGCCATCGGTCTTCTGGATCATTTTCGTTTGGACGGTGAGACCATTGGCATCGCACCGTTACTCCAGGACCGCTCTGACCATTTTACAGAGGGACTCTATCACGGCTGGGAAGAGTTTCCATCCTCTGCCAATCTTGGTTATACGCCGACCCCTGCTGACGCCTTTTTTTGGCGCCTTCGCCATTTCGGCGTAGCGCGCTGCTGCCCTCTACTCCCGGGGATGGGACCCTCTCCGGACAGGCACCCATTCCTGTAGAAGCCCTCCGTATTTCCGCTGCCCTAAGAGGTTAGAACTGGTGTGTTTCAGACGATAGTTTTGTTTTCTTTTAATTCACTTCCGGTCTAAAGAACACGGCATTTATGTTGGATCTTTTATAGGCCTTTGTTGCTTATCATCTTTTTTGTATTTCTATTCTATCTTGTTTCAGCATACTGTTCTCTTATCGCCGGTCCCGAACAACCACCGGACCTTGATGTACTGTTCAGGTTTTTCCCACCTGCGAAAGATTTGAAGTCATTTCTTCATCTTAAACCCATTCATTTTTTCTAAGGTATCATGTATATTCCTCCCAGTAGCTCCATTTAGTTTAACTATGAGGTTTACGGGCATGAGGACTTGCATTGCAATTTTGTATATTCCTTATTTATTTCTCTCGTTTTCTTTAGTATTTATCAACGAGGTGGTCTCCTCGCAGGAAGAACCCCTGACCATTTCTTATATCCAAGTTCCGATAGTATCTCATTGGATGTAAGTGCAGGGCTATTATTTTTACTTCCCTTCTGAACTATGTAATTATTATCTTAACTGCACTTCTAGAGATTCTGAGCACGGGGTATCTTTCAAACTCTCGCTATTGCTTACTTTCTTACTGTTCATTCTTATCTATTAGATATTTTATCTTAACTTACATGTCATCTTTGGGTTTCTTTATATCTGGGACTTCATCAATTTCTTAGGCTTTCTATTATGGACACTTGTTTCTTATTCTACACACTGTTTTTGCATGTTGACACAAGTAAAAACACTGGAATGATTGATCATCTTATTAAGCTATATTGCACCATTATTAGGTTTGGTTAGAGCATTTTGTTTTAGGGGAGACAGTATGTGTTATTATATTTATTTATTTATGTCTTTGTTTATTGTAGCTAACATTGGAGCATCATGTTCAAGAAGAGATAGTGACTGTTTATCATTCAGTCTCATTTGCTTATATTTCTACTCCCCACTCCACCTTATCGCTCTGTTCTTTGACTTTTCAAATTCTCCAGTGCCCTGAGGAAGGTGAAGGCTTTTCTTAGCCACTCACCGAAACGCGCGTCGGCACCGTGTAAGATCAAAACCATATAGTGGTATCATTGAATATTATTCTGATAATTTATTACCACTATTCTACTTTCTCTTTTTGGTTTCTGAGGATCATTTGATTTTTAATATGTGGGAATGTTGAATGAATGTAGGTTGATTGCTGAGAGTCTATTTGTTGAGTTGATGATGTTTTTATGAGTTTTATGTGGACAGTGTGGTGGGTGAGTCTTTATGTACTTTTTTTGAGTATTTCTATGTTATGCATTTTTGTTATATTTTCTCCCTATGGATGTACCTTTATTGTATATGTATCTGTGGTGATTTGACACCTATAATTAGTGATTTAAAAACTATGTTTATTTAATAAAATAGAGAAAAAGTCTTTATTGTAAAAAGTCTTTATTGTATTCAGTATTGTATTGTTTGACAGGTGATTCATATACCTGTCACTCTATGAATGTAGTTCTTCTTCCCTGGTCACTCTACCTTGCCTTATATCTGCAAGAGACGCTGATACGTCCTATTATATTGATTGGCAGGTGACATTACCTTCCCCCTTGGGTTGTGTGCCTTTTTGCCTGTTTTGTCCCGAGAGTCCCTGCCTTTATTTCATTTTTCGGGGTCCCTTTGTATTTTGTAACATGATTAAGGGTCTAACAGAACCCATGAGGCGTAAGTGGGACTTCCTCTTGCCATGCCTTCTCTTTGTATACAGGGAGGTACCACAGAAGTCTCTTGGGTTCAGTCCCTTTGAGCTTCTGTATGGTCACCCTGTGAGAGGACCTCTGAGTTTGGTGAAGGAAGGCTGGGAGGCAGCTCCCAGGAAAGCTCCCCAGGATGTGTTTAGTTACATGCTGGCCTTCAGAAACCAAACTGCCCGCTTCGGGAAACTCGCGCAGGCAAACCTAGAAGCCAGCCAGGAAGAAATGAGGAAGTGGTATGACCAGAATGCCACTCTGGTCGAATTTCAACCTGGGCAAAAAGTGTGGGTCATGGCCCCAGTGGAACCTTGTGCCTTGCAGGACAAGTGGACTGGGCCATTTGAGGTGGTGGAGCGCAATAGTGATGTCACCTACCTGGTGGATTTGTGGGCTCCAAGGAACCCTTTGAGGGTCCTGCACGTGAACCGCCTCAAGCCCTACTTCGAGAGGTCCGAAGTGAGCATGCTCTTGGCGACAGATGATGGGGTGGAAGAGGAGAGTGAACCTCTCCCTGACCTCCTGTCTACCAAGGAGCGCGATGGGTCAGTGGAAGGTGTGATCCTCTCCCCTACACTGACTCCAGAGCAGCAGAGTGATTGTCACCAGTTGTTGGGACAGTTTGCCCCACTGTTCTTCCTGACCCCAGGTGTTACTCACTGGTGTACCCATGACGTGGACACCGGTGACAGCCCTCCTGTGAAGCACAAGATTTACAGGTTGCCTGACCGGGTCAAGGCCAGCATTAAAGAGGAGGTCTCTAAGATGTTGGCGTTAGGGGTGATCGAGCCTCCCAACAGGCCGTGGGCCAGCCCAGTGGTCTTGGCCCCAAAGGCTGCTGCACCCGGTGACACTCCAGAACTGCGGTTTTGTGTGGACTACCGTGGGCTCAATGCCGTCACCAGGACTGACGCACACCCCATCCCCAGAGCTGATGAGCTCATTGATCGGTTGGGAGCTGCCAAGTTCCTCAGCACGTTTGATTTAACGTCTGGGTACTGGCAGATTGACTTAACCGATGGGGCCAAGGAGAGGTCAGCATTTTCAACCCCAGAAGGACATTATCAGTTCCGGGTGATGCCCTTTGGGTTGAAGAATGCCCCTGCCACCTTTCAGAGGTTGGTCAATCAGGTGTTGGCTGGGCTGGAGTATTTCAGTGCCGCCTACCTGGATGACATCGCAGTGTTCCGTTCCAGCTGGGAAGAACACTTGCAGCACCTCGGTGAAGTGTTGAAGGCACTGCAGAGGGCAGGCCTCACGATCAAGGCCAGTAAGTGCCAGATCGGGCAGGGTTTGGTGGTGTACTTGGGACACCAGGTAGGAAGCAGCCAGGTGGCGCCCCTACAACCCAAGATTGACACCATTCTGGCTTGGGAGCCCGCCAAGACCCAGACAGAGGTGAGGGCCTTCTTAGGACTCACCGGGTACTACAGGAGGTTTGTTAAGGGGTATGGCACCATTGTTGGCCCCTTAACAGAGCTGACTTCCAGGAAGAAGCCCAAGAAGGTGGTCTGGACTGAGTCCTGCCAGAAGGCTTTTGATGCCCTGAAGGCCGCCATGTGCACGGCACCCGTGCTCAAGGCCCCCGACTTCTCCAAGGAATTCGTCGTGCAGACTGACGCTTCAGAGCATGGAGTGGGAGTGGTGCTCTCACAACTGAACGAAGAGGGCCTAGACCAGCCTGTAGTCTTCCTTAGCCGGAGACTACTCCCCAGGGAACAGAGGTGGAGTGCCATAGAAAGGGAAGCTTTCGCTGTGGTCTTGGCACTGAAGAAGCTGAGACCATACCTGTTTGGGACTCACTTCCGGGTTCAGACAGACCACAGGCCCCTCAGATGGTTGATGCAAATGAGGGGTGAGAATCCAAAACTGCTGAGGTGGTCCATCTCCCTACAGGGAATGGACTTTACGGTGGAACACCGACCTGGCACAGAACACGCCAATGCAGATGGTCTGTCCAGGTTCTTCCGCCTTAGTGAAGAGAACTCCCAGGAGGGTGGGTAGTTCTCCCTACTTTCAGCTGGAGGGGACATGTGTTAGACTTGGCATATTTTGGCGTGTTTCCCCTGAGTTTTTGCTTTCTGACCTCCCGGTTTTGACTCTGTTTTTGCTGGCGTAGTGTTTCTGCGCACTTTTCTCACTACTGATTAGTGGTAAAGTGCAAGTGCTCCTGTGGTAAATTGTGTTATGGATTGGTGTTTCCATGATTGGCCTGTTTGATTTATGTGTCAGTCCCTAGTGAAGTGCACTGCGTGTGCCAGGGCCTGTAAATCAAATGCTGTTGGTGGGCTGCAGCACTGGATTGAGACACCCACACAAATAGCCTGTAAAAGGTAACTCTGGCCTGCCATTACAGAGCCTGTGTGCAGTCTGGTACTGCCATGTCGACTTGGCAAGTGCACCCACTTGCCAGGCCCTAACCTTCCCTTTTCTTACATGTCAGTCACCCCTCAGGTAGGCCCAAGGTACCCCTGTGGGCAGGGTGCAGTGTATGTGAAAGGTAGGACATGCCCTGGTGTGTGTGGCATGTCCTGATAGTGAATTACTGCCCATTTCGTTTTTTCACTATTGCAAGGCTACCTGTTCCCCATAGGACAGAATGGGGAGTTTGTTTATAACATCTTATAAACATAACTGGCCCGAGGAATTAGGTAGGAAAATAGAGTTTAGCATGCCTGAACTCAGAATCTAAAGATGCATCTTTTAGTGAAGGTGATTTTTACATTCTGTGTTTGAAAATGCCACTTTTAGAAAGTAGGTATTTTCTTGCTCAGTTATCCCGTGTGCCTCTGCTGGAATGTGGATTGCCTGTCTGGGTTTTGGATGACAAAAGGCTGGGGAGCAGGAGTGGCTCCAGATAGTCTAGGTGGGTCAGGAAAGGGCTGAATAGACCTGGGCTGCAATTGGGGAAGGGGGAGGAGATTTCCTTGCACCTCAAAGGCCTGGTCTGCCTCTGACCATGCCGTCTCCACCTCCTGGCAGGAAGTCACACCAGAGAGGGCAGAACTGGTTCTGGCTGGGCACAGACACTCTCTGCTTAAGAGATCAAAGGATTTTGGGATATAAATATTGGGGTCCAGACCCCTGACTTTTAGAACTCTTTTGGACCAAGAAGACTGCCAAGAAGAAGAGCTGTAGCAGCTGTGAGGAGGAACTACCACTTTGCTGTGTGCTTTGCTGTGTTGGCCTGCAGTGGCTGCTTCTGTCTTGGGCAGTGAAAGGACTGGACTTTTTGCAATCTACTTTTGTGAGTTTCTCCAAGGGCTTGAGGTAGAGCTTGCCCCCTGTTCAAGAAGTCTCAGGAACAGCAAAGACTTCAAGCTCTTCTGCCCTCAGCACTGGGGACTGTGGGGCATATTAGCAAGGAATAGCGATATTTATCGCTAACCGCGCTTAGCGCGACTTTGGTTAACGCCGCCTATCGCTGGAAAATATCGCTGAGATAACACCCTATTAACAAGGTTTATCTCCATAGCGATAAAATTTCCAGCGATAGCGGTAAAATGTGAGAATATCGCTGGAAAAGCAGCGATATTCTCGCATTATCGCTAAGGTGGATTCAGCATTAGAATCCACCTCCTATACCTTAAATAGGTAAGTCATCCTCACTAGCAGGAGATAAAATATAGCGATAAACGCACTTAGCGCGAATTATTATATCGCTTCGCCTGCCTTGCTAATAGGGGGTAGTGGGATTAGCGACTGTTTTCAGTCGCTTTTAGTAGGGAACGCCTTCCTTGCATGTCATTAGCGATAATTATCGCTGACATGCAAGGCGATGGTTAACGCGGCCTCTAACGCCTGAAAGCTGTCGCTAACGCCTGTTAGCGACAGCTTGCTAATAGGGCGATAAAATTATCGCCGCTTTAGCGGCAAAAAGTGCTGCTAAAGCGGCGATAAAGCCCTTGATAATATGCCCCCGTGTGTTTTGTGCTGCAACAGAAGAAAAAGCAACCCGACGCCGTCTACGATGCCGCTGTCGACTCCGTGTCCTGAAGGCACCGCAGAGGGCACCGCCGCAACACCGCACCGCGACCCTGGTCTCACCGATGACGCCTGCTGATGCCGCCACCGAGCCGCTGCTCGCACCACGACCTGTGGGCACCGCACCACACTCCGCACCGCCTCGCTTCACGACTACGCCTTGGTATCCCCGACGCCACCGCTCCAAGCCGAAATCTCCACCGCTGCTTGCACCGTGGTTCGAGGGCACCGCTCGTAAAGTTACATGATGCACCGCCCTCATCCCACACCGCAGCCTTGGCCTACCGACGCCGGCGCCATCGACTCCCGTTCGTCAGCCGACAACAGCGCTTCAGCGACGACGATGCCGCTGCTTGCACCGCGACCTGCCAGCACCGCAACAAGCACCGCATTCACTTCGCACCGCGACCCTGGTCTCACCGACGACGCCATCTGGCGCCGCCACTGAGCCACTGCTCGCACCGCGACCTGAGGGCACCGCACGCCGCACTGCTGTACTTCGCACCGCAGCACCCAACGCCTACCGACGCCAGCGCTCCTGACTTCAACAGAGAGGAGTTCGATCTGCAACGCGGGTGACTTCGAGGGCCCCGACGACTCCTGCACCGACCTCCGGAACCGACGCCTGCGGACGCCGTGCTTTCAGAAGCTCAACGAGAGGTCGCCGACGCCCTGCATTTCTAAAAGGTACTGTTTGCGGGTCTTCCCGACACCGTAGCTGGCCCACGACGCCGCGGTCAGCCAGAACTGTTTGGATTTGTTTGTTCACGACGCCGTGATGGCCCCGGACGGAGCTATCGACATCAAGAAACTGTTTTTCAAGCATATTGTGATAACTGAAGATTTTTAAGTACTGTATTGTGGATTTTTATCATTTTTGGTCTTGTCCTAAGTATATAAAAATATTGGATATTTTTCTAAACTGGAGTGGTGTCCTTTTGTAGTGCTTACACTGTATTACTGTTGGTTATGTGCAAATGCTTTACACACTGCCTCCAAGATGAGCCCGAGTGCTCGTGCCAAGCTACCAAGGGGGTGAGCAGGGGTTATTTTAGGAGTGTAACTCCCTTATCCTGACTAGAGTGGTGGTTTCTGCCTGGCTTTGGCACATGCCCTAGCCTACCAAAAATCCCATTTCTAACAACCTCTGAAGGAGTATTTATTTGTAAGCTCTATGTTAAACGACAAGGCTTCATAATCGTCAGCCCGTATTGTCGTAAACTTAGTCTTAAGGTGTTCCCTATAAATGACAGCTAGCCCCACCTTTTTTCAGCAAACGATGTTGTCTGTGTAGGCGATATCCAATGGGAGTAGCCGAAAGCAGATCTGGCATGGATGAATCGGTTGCCCAGGTTTCTGTTATAAACATAATATCGGATTTATGGCAGTCGATAAAATCTGCTGTTTCTAATGCATGTTTTACTAGGGAGCGAGCATTTATGAGTGTGCAATTAATCACATCAAGGTTAATTTTCCGGCTGACCTTTTGATAAGAGTCAAGAGTTCTAGGGAGAGTGAAAGGGCCTACCAGCAGAAAGCAGCAAGATTTGCAGCAGTCCTGCCCCTCTAATCGAAAAGCGGGCATATCCAAATGCTTACAAATAGAATTAACTTTGTTAAGATCTAGAAGTTCTTTACTTGAGAAGGATAATCTTGCTGATGGAGTACTTTACTGAGGGAGTACTTTACTTTGTCGCCATGATGAAATACAAACTTATCGGCCAAACTCTACATCAGGATGTTAGTTCCTTAATCACAAAAGATTTTACTGTTGTTAAATTACACTTGCCTGGATATGTCAGATTGCAAATATTAAAAAGTCAGCTTGAGCAAAGCTTTTTTTCCACAAGCTGTCTCTACATAGTGTATCCGTAACATACACATTTAATACTTTACATATGCATGCACACTCACATATGTGGGATTAGAAAAGTGTGCATGTCTCCTGTGACTGATTCATTGTATGTGAATGTGATACATATACTTGGATACATCACAGCCAGCATAAAATACGCAACCAATGCAATGAAATGTCTAAGAAACAACAATGATGTATAAGCTACGTAAATGTACAGGTTGTAACTTATGGGTAACGCAGTTAACCCACTCATACATATACTTACGCGTATGTGGCTCAGCCCCTTAAAATGTAGTAGGTAGGTGTCTATAACAGGGGTGTTGCCTCCTAAATGACAGCGAGGCACCTGATGCCAACGGCGTCACCCACATTCTAGAAGGACAGGCTCCTGTGCATTCTAGAGGAGCCTACGTTTGAATACCTTTATTTAATATACAGTGCATCCTTCAGCTTTCAATTAGGAACAAAGCATTACTCAGAGGCTAGCCATAACTGGATAAACCTTGTATCAAATCAAAATGTCTTTTTCACAATTCCCCACCTGTATTGGTCACAAGTGCAGACGGAGCACTGTTGTAAGTGTGCCATATGTCTTTCAAAAGGATAAGGGCATACTTCAACAGCGAATGGCGCATAGTTCACCAGTATAAATGCAAAGTCATTTTCAGAAAAACTCGTAGAAAGAATGTCACATCACGTGAACAAGTTAGAAGGCTACTCTGTTTTACAATGAGTAAATAAATTATATGTACGGTTACTACCCATTCCCTCCATCGCAGCCATTGCGAACTTGCTGTTAGCTGATTTGCCCACCCAGAAGGCTCAGATCATGCAGATATGGGTTAGCGTAAAGAGCCATAAAATGGTTGACAGCTGTAGCTTGGAAGAGGAAGGGAGTGACTTGCTGTACAATTAAAGTAAAAGGTACAGTTCCACCTATACATACAGTGCAACATCACAGTACATTGTATCGCAGGGTCAAGATACAAGGAGAAGCCATAGGTAAGCAAATTGTCACAAAGGAATACGCACAGAGGATTCAAATAAAATATTAGAAACCTGGGGGATTTAAACAAAGTTAATGGACATAAAAAGGTGGATTAATGACCTAAACCTTTGCCGCCATACCCATCTCGCGTAGAAGGGTGAAGAATTACATTATTGGTAACAAAAAAGCATCGTTTCTCTGTAATTCGGTGTTCTGCAGGTGGCAATTGTATTCAAAAGGTTAATCAAATGTTCAGCACTGACATGATTGCACGCACAGAGGCTTTGGTCTGCGTTCAAATTGTGAGATTATACTAGAGCCAATGGCACCCATGTAAAAGAAGATTCATGTTTTTTTATGTTGCAAGCGATAATGAAGTTGCTCTCAAGGAAAAATAAAAAAATCCCCAAATTAGAAGACAGGAAGTGAAAAAATTCCCTACATTTGAGTGCATATGAAATATTGCTTCTCCCGGCAAACTCCTAGAAGTACTTACTAACTGACTGATTGGCACTTTTTGGTTCTCATTTAGAGTTGGGTGGACAGAATACTTCACCCATCCTCCAAACTCCCTTTCTCCCACTCCATTTGAGTCAGGGGAATTACCATTTTTCTGGTGGTGGAGCTTACGCTTGCTCCACCAGTGAAACCCTTGATTTACTGCCTCCACAGTCAGGTATTGGGCGGTCAGTCACATTAACTCAGACCATCCTCCCTGATCAGGGAGGAGGTCATGAACATACGTTTTTCCTGTTCTGGAACACCAGGGTCCAAAATGGAAAGCAAAGAAATGACCACCACGCACTTGGAGATAACTCCCACACTATCAGGGAAGTTTTTGTTTTTCAGTGACTAACGCCAACTTTTGAAGTTTGTTTTTGACAGACAAAAACGTTTGCTGAGCGTCCAGGTTATAAATGTAGGCTGCTCAACAAACTTTCAGTACCTTCAACTGAGCCACCATGACACCAGCTCTACTGAAGGCATAGATACTGTGGAGATGTCTAAATATGTTGGACTGCACTCTACCAGGGCAGCGAAGAGCATCCCTCCTCTGATCTGCCGAAATGAGTGCAGCCCACCACACTCTAAACAAGGGCCGCTGTTCTTAGTTTTCTCTCACCATGCCTCCCTTCACACCCAGTGTATAGAATTCTTTTAATTTCCGAATATTTCCTTTTCAGACTTCATAATGGGAGGCATATGGATTCTCCTGAAATCTCACCTACCTTTTTTTATTATGTTGTGTTATATTATTTTAGATACATTTGTAGAATACATGAATACCATTGGTTCTTGGCACCGAGTTACATAATAAAACAGAGGTTTTAGCTATATAGAAAATCTAAAAAAACACTACGACCAAGCTGTATTTTTAGTGACTATCTAAAAAGACTGGGGTTAGTAACATCTCAAAGTTTGTTGGGTGAAGGGTTCCAGAGTTTGGCAGAACAAACTGAGAAACTCAACCACTTTATTAAGCTTAGAAACAATCAGCAGGTTTGCCATAGCCGAGTGTAGAGATCTTGTCGAGATGTACCTTTTTAGAAAACTGCCAATGAAAGTAGTTCCAAGGCCATGTAAGGAATGATGAATGGTACAGAGAATCTAATATTGCACACGTTCCTTTAAGGGATGCCAGTGAAGATGACAGACAAGAGTAAGAGTGTGGGATAATCCACTGTGTTTGGTTAGGAATGTCCGAGGTGTAGAAGCTGAGATGCATAAGGATGTGAGTGCATTTATACAGTTAAAGACGTGACTCAGTAGGAGTGATGAATGCCAAAACATTTCACAAATAGACACATTCTTCAAATTACCCAGGTGGTTGCATGTAGAAGTGTATGACATGATGGGACTTCATCTCTACTTGATTCAAGACATTACTCTCAATACTTTAATATGCTTGGGAAAATGGTAAATGTAAGAAGTTGAGTTATTAGTTGAGAGGGGTGAAAGTCCCAATCAAATAATAAACACAATGCTTTTTCAGGGGGAATCAAAAAATCCACTAAGTTAATATGCTTAACCCTCTGGTAGACTAAGCACAAAAAGCCGTCAGGCTTAACTTGGAGACAATGTGTGAATTATTTATACAGCACTAAAACCGTTATAAAGTGAAAAATCCTGAACCAATTTGGATAAATAGAGTAAACTTTAATAAATAAAATGACATCAAAACAACAAAAATTACAGTCAGTAGAGGAGAGCAGAGATATGAGTTTTGAAAGTTTTAGGTGAGAAAAGCACCAAAAAGTGACACTTGCGGTTCTCCGGTCAGGCTGGACCAGGGGAGAGTCACAAGTTCAGGCTGACCATGATGAAGTGCGGGTTGAATACAGGGACTATGTTAGTCTCACTGAAGTTACCTTCTCATGTCCTGCATGAAGAGTGCCGTTTGCATTGGCAGGAACCGCAAGGAGGGAGCTGTGGGCATGAAGAATGAGGTCGAGCATCGCAGACAGTCGTTTTGTAGCTTTAAGAGCCAGTCATCACTGAAAATTTGTGTTGGTAGTTGAAGTGGGCTGTGACTGTCAGAGCAGATCTCAAGCTTCACAATGGCAGTTGTCACAGACAGCTGCCATTGTCAGCACGAAGTCAGGATCCCATTCGAGATTCGCATTAGCGGTCCCGGGCTGTCGATTCTCAGCATAAAGAGGTCACTTCGTAGTTGCGAGAAGCCCAAAGCTTCTGTATCTTTACTTTTTCTTCAGGAGGAGTTCTCACTGATGCTAGCCAAGGGTCCAGGACCTGGGAGGCACCCCTTGGGAATCAGGACTCACTCAAACAGAGGCCAGTAGCAGGGATCAGGCAAGTGCAGTTGGTGCTAGGCAGATGCAAGGAGGCCTCTGGAAACTTGTTGTGTCCCTGTAGCTCAAAGAGAAGGTCAGCCAACTGGCCCTATGGGGAGTCACTCTTGAGAGCCTGGATTCAAGGCAAGCAGGTCCAATCTTCCTTCTTCAGACAGCAGGGCAGTCCTTCTTCTGAATCTTTCACAGGTCCAGGAGTGTTCTGATGAGAGGTTCTGAAGGTCCCAATTTTATATCTGGTGCCAGTCTTCGTGTGGGCGATCTCCCTAGTCTAGCCACAAAATTGGTTCTGGTCCGCACTTCCACTTCCCCTGGCTCCAAACTGTCTAGCTTTGACAAAGGCAAGGACAGGCCTGGTGCCAGGTCCCTTTGTGTGCACTCGGCAGGGTCCTTAGAAGTGTAATAAAGGCAGGGCACACATCCTCCCCAGACACCCTGTCAGGGACACCATCTTCACTCACACCTAGGCCTCTTTTGTTTCAATGTCTGGAATCAATACACGATCCACAACAGGGAAGCCATTCACAGTCATATAACCTAGCATACTGGCAGAAAGGCACAGCTGGTTTGGAGAGAAAAATGGCAACTTTCGAAAAGTGGTGTTTTGAAAATTGTAAGTTAAAATCCGACTTCACCATTAAAGTGAATTTTAAAGTACAATTAATTTGAGTGGAAACAGCATTTCCCCATCTGGTGCCAACCTGAAGTTAGCACTTATTTACAATAAGGTAGATAATCCAGTGTTAGTCTATGGAAGAGATAGCTTTATGGCAGTGATATACTGCTTTAGGTGTTTTTCACTGCCAGGACATGTAAAACTTAAACACACATATCCTATTTTTTAAATACAATGCACCCTGCCCTATGAGCCTTTAGGGCCTACCTTAGGAGTGAGAATAAGTATCAAAAAGGAAGGTTTAGACTTGGCAAAATGTTTATTTGGACAGGTCAAAATAGCAGTTTAAACAAGCATTGGCATAGCCAATAGGTCTCGCTTTTGGGACCTTATAAGTATTTAGTTATGCAGCACAATATATTTGGTGCAACAACATTAACTGTTGCATGGTTAAACACTTATAAGGTCCCAAAAGCGAGACCTATTGGCTATGCTAATGCTTGTTTAGGACTTGTGCCCTGCGTAAAACCGCCATTTTTTGCAGGCATGCTGTTTCGGCAAAATACGGAACCCGTTAAAGCTGCCTTGCTGCAACAAAAATGAAAGACTGATAAACGGATAATCTCTGCAAATATCATGGGCACTGCGTCAGTGGGTGCCCCGTACTGCAAATGTCAGGGAAACGAATCGTGGCGCGAGCTTGGGTTTTTCTACTCCACGTCCCGCCATTTCCATAAATCATTATCTGATAAAATACCCGACCTCCGCCTCCCTAGCTACCAGTAAACCCCTCGCTTCCAGCAGCCCCCCGCTTCCGGCAGCCCACCTCCCTGGTTGGTAAAGTAGCAGGAGATTGAGCAACCTTTACCAAGCGGAAGACGGCCCCCAGCAACAGCGTTTCAGTCAGCTCGAACATTACCGACTCCCAAGGAGACCATCCTCCAGGCAACGCGCACCCTTTCCAGGATCACACGGGTGCGTTAGGAGCGGAAGGGATGGGTGCAGGGAGGGCGAGGCAGTAGAGGAGAGAAAGGGGAGCAGAATGAGCGCAACACTGAAAACAAGCGCCCGCCTTTGTCTCGGCTGCGCACGTCGTCCTGCCTGCAGTAAGAAAAGAGAAGCGGGGGCGAGCGAGCGCGGCAGCCTGCTGAGCTGACCACACGCTTGTGCATCGTGCCTGAAACGTGCGGGTAACCGCACGGAAAAGGCCATTGTGCACGAGCGTGTGGTCAGCTTTGAAATGCCCACTACATAAAGTCTTCGCCAGAAGCAGCGCTTGCGCGCTACTCTAGGCTCGACCTAAAAAGCACTACAGAGTGCAGTGGCAGGCCTGAGGCATGTTTTACAGTGCTACTTTAGTGGGTGGCACAATGAGTGCTGCTGCCCACTAGTAGGATTTAAATTACAGGTCAATGGTACAGATAATACAATTTACTAGGGACTTACAACTAAATGAAATTTACCAATTAAGTGCAGTTGCATACAGTCCTAATGCCAACAAAAACAAGTTCAGCAAAATAAGGGAGTGAATGTAAAATGTTTGGAGGAATACCACACTAAAGATATCAGGTCTAACAGTAAAAATTTATCTTTTCAAATTTTGAAGAAATAAATCTTCTGCAATGGGGATTCAGCAGGTAACAGGGCACAATTTACAAGCCACCATACCCAGACAGTCTCTCAACTTGCCTGCCTGGTGAAACTACATTCTCTAAACAGCCTCTAGCTTGAACTTTCATATAAATCCCTTTGAATTGTATTGTAACATTTATATAGCAGCAACTACTCCTATGTGGGACACTAAAGGACTTGCCTGCATAGGTAACATGCTAACCATTTGGGATGTTTGGTTGGAAGGGTACTGTTTTTTATTTGATCCTATATTGGAAGTATTTCCATGTTGCTTGTGAAAACCACTGAGGTGTGTTTATCGTATATGGGACACAGCACTTAGTAGTGTGATAGATGGAGAAACATGAGAGATAGGAGCACAGTTTATAGTTTTTAATAAACCATCAGTTTTTAACAGCTCTGTAGGTCTTTCTATTTCGAATGATCATAGTGCACTAAGCTGGTTCCCATACTGGGCTATCCATTCTGAGATTTCTATGGCCCAGATAGACGTAGATTGGATGGCAAGATGATGGGGGGATCTGCAGGGATGGACTGTGTTGCTAACATCCTATATATGATTGACATTGTGAGGTGTGGAGAAGCAGTTATTGTATGGAGCAAGTTAACACCCATGCTGGTGGGCAAAGTTAGAATCTTCTTTTGGCCAGTGGTATGTGGGAGATCTCTTGAGTTATTCCATGTCTGTTCAGTTGGTGATGGGCGGTTTAGTCCTTTTGACTTTTTCCAGCCGAGTTATATACAATAGACCTGCTTCAGACTGGACTTTTGATAGGTACCCCTCAGCTTCAATGCCCTGCTGATAACCCTTAGCTCTGCAATATTCCATTAACATTCCCAGTGCTGGAGAGACTACAGGGCATCTGCCCCACAGACAAATTTGTTTTTTAGCAAACATCTTGTAGAGATAAAGATTCAGAAACGGGCACGTTGTACTCCATGGGACTTTCATAAAAAGACATTGTTGTCCCATAAAACAGGCTTTCAGAAAAATAGCGTAAAGTGCAAGATTTATAGAGAGCATCCTGAAAAGTAGTGAGAAAAATCACACATAATTGAGACACATTTCAAGTCTTAACATGTGATGATATGCACAAACACTTTTACAGCTGTTGTTCAGTTTCTACACTCTCCATCTCTTTTACTGTGAAACATTTTTGCTAAACAGATTTTATGTGAAGTCATGCAGCGCGCAAAAAGATGAGTCTGGATATCTTCTTGCATGAAAAAGAGTGAAGTGTTGCAATGCCATAGCTTTTGTAGAGCTGAAAAGTACTCCAATGTTTTCACAAGAAGCCCCTTTTATCAATCATCGCCGTCTTGGAACGTTAAAGTAAATGACTTGAACATATGATCAAAGTTTGAGGTCTGCACTGTATTGAGCAAGCAGTGGGCCTTTTAGTTTCCATTTAGTAAATATTTTTGAACACAATGGCACAGCATTTAAGAACATGGTGTACTTCGAACCGTGCAAGCAGAGGGTCAGTTGACATGTTCAGTTGCGTTTATGTGCAAAATGTAACTTTCCACACTCACAAGGAAAATTAACTTGATAAGACACATTGACCATGACATACACAATAGAGAACACAGATAATTGATAACAAAAAAGGTCCACAATTAAAAAAAGTTTCTGGTTTATTCTGTATTATGGACACAGTTTTTCAATTTTGATGTTGATTTCCGTGTTTATGTGTGTTTTAGCCCCTCTCCCCCCCAAAAAAAACAGGGAAAAACCAAACATTTCCCAAAAATATATATAAAAGAAATGTAGCTTGTGAGTCAGCCCTGAAGACATGGGTAGACCCCCCTTTGGGGCTCTTTTTTTATTTTATAAATGTGTGTTTCCCCTGGTGGGGAGATTTCGCCCCCCTCCCATAGGAAAACACACATATATTTAAAAAGAAAGTCCAGCTGTACATATGTGGTAATATTTTAGAAGAGGAAAGTAGGAGATTTTATTAGAACAATAACCTCAATGTACCAAAAGTTACTCAAAATGTGGTGACGCATTTGCATGCAGTGGAAGGCCCTGTACAAAGGTTGACTGGCCATCTTTCAGTTGCTTATTTCTGTATTTGTTTGCTATACTGATGATAATGAGGTTAAATGTTTGCCCAGGCAGTATTATCACGTTTTTAAATAAAATTATTATGATATAATACTATCAAAAAATGTGCCGCAAAATGCAGCATCATTTGCCTTTTCTTGACGCAAACTTTAGTCAACCTTGCCCTATAATTGGGTGCTGTACAGCCGCATGATTCCAGTGATCCTGGTGGGAGGGTGCAGAGCCCCAAGGAGGAGGACAGGGTATGGGAGAGCCCACCCCAGTCCCCTGTCCAGTCTCAGAGTACAGACCCTGGGCTGGTGGGTCAGTGTCAGGATGTCATCCCTGACCTAGCAGGAGGGAAGAGTGGACAAAGGGGGCCAGGCACCAGGGGGTACTGCCCCCCCCCCATTCTCTGATGCCACAGAGGTACGACAGCCCTGAGAGGCATAAGGCCCGGGTTTCATCACTGACAACTGTCAGTGGCCACTGTGGCTTTCTGTCCTGGGGGACAGAGTGGCCCGGGGGGGGGGGCAGGAGTCACACCCCAGGGATGGACTGGGCCACACCACTGTGTTGTCCATGTGGGTACTGTCTGCCTGTTGGGAGACACCTGTGAGCAAGCTAAGGTTAGGTGCTGCACAGATGGTGCCACAGGTGAAGAGAAGGGTTCCCCATGGGTTAGCTTAGTGGACCCTGAGAGTAGTGACAGAGTGATCTAACGGGGTTCAGAAAGGCGTAGAACCAGAACGTGCCCCCGCTGTTGTGGGCCAGGTCTAGGTTCTATCGCCTCAAACATGGAAGTCTATCAAGGGATTGATTAGTCTACCCAGGCTTTAGGCTGGAAGGGGGTTGTGTTAGATCTGGCTTGTCCTGCGGGTTTATCCCCAGACTTTTTGCTTTTAGGCCTCCTGTTTTCGACCCTGTTTTTGTTTGTTTTATGACTCTGGGCACTTTACCACTGCTGATCAGTGCTAAAGTGCATATGCTCTCCCTGTAAATTGTGTTTATGGATTGGTGATTCCATGATTGGCATATTTGATTTACTGGTAACTCCCTAGTACTGTGCACTGTGTGTGCCCAGGGCCTGTAAATCAAATGCTGCTAGTGGCCCTGCAGCACTGATTGTGCCACACACATGAGCAGACTGTAAATGTAAATCAGACCTGCCTCTGCAGTGTCTGTGCGCAGTTTGGTACTGCCATGTTGACCTGGCAAGTGCACCCACTTGCCAGGCC
This sequence comes from Calotriton arnoldi, assembly GCA_963921515.1. Taxonomy (NCBI): domain Eukaryota; kingdom Metazoa; phylum Chordata; class Amphibia; order Caudata; family Salamandridae; genus Calotriton; species Calotriton arnoldi. The sequence goes on along the minus strand of CAWUFW010012835.1, from coordinate 293,292 downwards.
CTAACCTTCCCTTTTCTTACATGTAAGTCACCCCTAAGGTAGGCCCAAGGTACCCCTGTGGGCAGGGTGCAGTGTTTGTGAAAGGTAGGACATGCCCTGAGATGTGTGGCATGTCCTGATAGTGAAATACTGCCTATTTCGGTTTTCTCTATTGAAAGGCTATCCGTCCCATAGGATAGAATGGGAGTTTATTTAGAACATCTTATAAATATAACTTTGCATTGGGACAAGATAGAGAGATGATGTTCAGTATGCCTGAACTCAGAATATAAAAATGCATCTTTTAGTAAAGATGATTTTTATATTGTGTGTCTGAAAATACCACTTTTAGAAATTGGGTATTTTCTTGCTTAGCCATCCTGTGTGCCTCTGCTGGTTTGTGTATTGACTGTCTAGCTTTGGAGTGACAAGGGCTGGGGGAGATGCATTCTCTCAGACAGCCACGGGGGTGATTGTGTGTCCTGCCTTGCCCGAATGAGTTAGGGCTGGGCTGAATAGACCTGGGCTGCATTTAGTGTAGGGGGAGGAGTTCTCACTAGCACCTAAATAGACCCGGTCTGCATTTAAAGTGGTGGGAGGAGATTTCCCTTGCACCTGAATAGGCCCTGTCTGCCTCACACAATGCTGCCTCAAACCTCCTGCCGGGCAGCTGCACCAGAGAGGACAGAACTGGTTTTGGCTGGGCGAAGAGCTTCTCTGCCACCAGAGAACAAAGGAATTTGTGCTATAAAAAGTGGGGCGCAGACCCCTGAACTTGAGATTACTGCTGAACTAAGGAACCTGCCACGAAGAAAAACCGGGAAAGCTGGAGGAGGAGTACAGCCCCTGTGCTGTGTGCTGTTGGGGTTGGCCTGCAGTGGTTGCTTCTGTCTTGGGCAGGGAAAGGACTGGACTGTGCTTTCATCATCCTGCTGTTAGAGCTTTCTCCAAGGGCTTGAAGTAGAGCTTGCCTCCTGTTGGAAGTCTCAGGGATAGAAAGGACTTCAAAGATTAATTTGGGATTCAAGAGGAACCTTTGCCAAAGAGAAACTGAGGAGAACTACTGCCCCTTTGCTGTGTGCAGTCTGGGGTGGGCCTGCAGTGGCTGTTTCTGCCAAGGACAGTACAAGGACTTTGCTGTGTGCTGTGTCCCCTGCTTGAGGAAGATCTCCAAGGGCTTGAAGTAGAGCTTGCCTCCTGTTTTGAAATTTCAGAGATACAAAGACTTCACCCCCCAGCTCCTCTGAACTTCCTTGCTGGGAGTTCTGACCTGCCAAGAGGTGCCTGTTGCTGTTCTGGGCCTCTGGAGGTTGTTCCTGCTGTTGGGAGCTGGAAAAGTAATGCAACGACAAGAAGCACGACGCATCCACACCTGTTTCCAACGCATCGCCGAAGAAACAGACGCAGCACCTGCACGCGGTGGAGAAATCGCAGTGCGCTGCATCGAGTGCACCGATCTACGAAGTACGAGATCACTGCACCGATTCTGATGCAGGCCCTGCTGTGCAACTGCAAGAACCAATGCATTCTGGGACCGCAGCTGGAGAAACCAACACAGCGCCATTGCTGCCGCCTCGAGAACCGATGCATCCCCGATCCGCACGCATCGCACCAGGGCGCCAAGTCTACATCAACAAAACAAAGATTGGAGCTGCACCACTGTCTTTGTTGTATGGGTATGGTCCCTTATAGGCTTACGGACCAATGATTTTCATCGGTCTTGGTGATATTTATATGTACATATTGTATTGTGTTTTATGGTTTGTCCTTTTGTATATACATGTCTTTGTACATATCTATGTAGTCAGCCATGTATGGAATGTCTTTATATGTGTATATATCTTATGTAGACATTTTTTAATTTTCAGCCGTGAAGAAGTCCTATGTTAAAAAAGGACGAAACGCGTTGGCTGATGGCTTTTTATGAACAGAACAAATATCAATAAAGAAGAAAATGAACATATGCATTGCATTTACAGACGCCTTATTAAACTAATCATGTTATTTTGATGTTTGTGTTCTAACTTGGTTATATGGCCATTTGCTAGTGGTGCAGCTCCGATCTGTGTTTTGTTATCTATTATCCCTCTGTTAAGGGACGTCCTCTCTGGACAAGGGGCGTTTTCGGAGATTTGCATGCAAGATTGCTTTGCACATTTAATATTTTGGTGACTAACGTTACGGGTGCTGCACAGGTGTTTTCGGGTCCATTGTCCACAATTTTGAAGTTTCAAGTCTACATCAACGCTGGGGCCACAGTAAGAAACCAACGCATCACCTCCCCGCACTGTAAGAAACCGACGCATCACCTCCCCTTCAGTAAGGAGCCAACACATCACCTCCCCTGCGTGGCAGTAAGGAACCGATGCATCACCTCCCCTGGAGCAAGGAACCAACGCATCACCTTCCCTGCATGTAAGGAACAGACACATCACCTTCCCTGCGGCTGTTTTTCTTTAAGATTTTGACGCATCCAAGGTACTTCGTGTTGAAAGTATCGCATCTGCAATTTGCTTTGAACTGAACTGCTTCTACCTTTTGAAAATCATATTTTTATCGTAGATTTTTGTCGTTTTGGTCTTGGTTGGTTTAGATAAAGATTACTTATTTTTCTAAACTGGTGTGGTGTCCATTTGTAGTGTTTTCATTGTATTACCTTATGTGTGCACAAATGCTTTACACACTGCCTCTGAGATAAGCCTGTCTGCTCATGCCAAGCTATCAAGGGGGTGAGCAGAGGTTATTTTAGAAGTTTATCCCCCTTACCCTGACTAGGAAGAAGAGTCCCTACTTGGACAAAGGTGCAAACCCTTGCCAACTAGAGACCCCCATTTCTAACAAATGCACTATGCACTTCATGCTATTTTGCACACTATATAAGTCAGCATGCCTACGTTTTTTTACTCCCGATTTTTCAATTATAAGGCATTAGAAGTTACAAAGTTCAAATCACTTGCTTTCTAGCCTTAAATTTTTATACGAAATTCCTTGGCAATTAGGAAATTGTATTACATTTTATTGTATTTCATTATGTTTTGCATTATAATTTCTTTGTTTTGTTCAAAAATATTTTGATAAGATACTTTATTATGAATTTTGGCTTGTAACTTTAAATCAAGAATTTAGAATTGGCATGCTATTTACGATGCATACTTTTACGGCGAAAAGCCGAATAAAGTTATTGACTGTCTGACTGACTGGCCTTTCAAATGCAAGCCCGCATATAAGAAAGAAGACATTTTGAAAAATACCCTCTAAATCATACGCTGGTAAGGGTACCCACAAATTCAGAGATGTACAAATAACCACTGCTCCTAGACTCCATATCTTGTACCCTTTTCAGAAATACATAGGTTTCCTTGATAACCATTTTTCACTCTACATATTTCATCATATGAATTGGTCTATACTTGGTGCAGAATGAAAAACCATTGTACAGTGCAGCTAAGTCGGTGGCTCTGGATACCTTGTGTTCTTGGAAAGCCTACAAACCCTATATATATATCTTTGCAACTAGAATGTTCTAGCGGTCAAAATGGTATATTGCTTTTGTAAATTGACAATTGTGACAGAAAGTTACAGATGAAACATTGTCACAAATGGCCGTTTTTTCCTACTCATTTTCAATATTTCCTTAATGAAACAATTAGTTTCTTTGGGAAAGCCTTGAGAGAGCTACACATATGAACCCTTGCTGAATTCAGAATTCTGTTTACTTTTCAGAAATCTATAGCTTTCCCGGATCACCCATGAGTTTTACACTAATTTCCACCACAAAGTGGAAGTAGGTTCCTGAAAACTGAGAAGATGGTGACTTTAGCACAGCAAATCATTAGTTGATGCTATTTTTAGGAGGAAAAAAAAGACACTTTTATCCTGTGCACTTTTTTCCTGTTTTTCCCAAAAAACTGACAATGTAGCTATATTTTGCCTATTTTCTTGATCCCCCAGGGGAATCGAAAAACCCTGGGTACCTTTAGAATCCCCAAGATGTTGGAAAAAAGGAAGCAAATTTGGTGTGGATACCTTATGTGTAGGCTTTCCTGTTTTCAGTTTCTATTTTTGGTAAATTCTGGTGGGGTTTTTTCAGTACCTTAAAAATCAGTGGTTATCAGTGGTTACAAATTTTGGCACCATTAAAAACAACAGAAACAGTGTTTTTCTGAAGGTTTATGGAATGTTTTGCTTTTATTATTGCTTGCTTTCTGCACTGATAGTGCATGGTATATAGACAGTGTACATACAGTGTATATGAGGTCCAAATATATTTTTAAAAATCAAACTTATTGTAGTACACCATACAATACTTCTTCAGTGAGTCTTTGGTCACGCGCACTCGCTCTTTCCTTCCCATGTAAACTTTTATCTGTGAAAAGGCCCTCTCAACAATGGCACTTGAGACGGGCAATGCCAAAACAGCCACTACACAATTCGCTAGCTCTGGCCACTGATATAGCTTTCCATGCCAATACTGGTGCACCTGAAGATTGGGATTCTCTGGGACAGGCTCTGCAACATATGCGTTGAACTGAGCGCATATGCCCTCAGAGTTATTGAAGCGGTGAAAAATGAAGCAGTACTTTTCAAAGTCTGGAGAAAATTCCCCTTCACGGAAGGGATCTAGAACTTGTGCAGAGTACCACAGTGAGGCTTCACTGACTTCAAATGCCATGGTTGGTGAAGGGACATTTCTATGCATCATTGCAAGCCATTTCACATGCATTGTAAAATAAAATGTCCTGAATTGCTCCTCAACATTTCTTTGCTTACCAAGGGGCAAGCATTCTAACATGGAACATGTTGCAGTGCCAAAGTCACTGAAAGTGTCGCCCAGCCTACTCTCAAGGAGATGTTTCACATCTACACCAATTCTGCTAAATACTTGGTAGACACAATGTTTTCAGACTCTAGTTTTTTAATTATGTCCACTACAGCAGTCATGCTTTCCTGTAAAAATTTAAGAATGCAGTAGAGTGTCACTTTTTTTCACATCACTATCAATATGCGACCGAAGATCATCACATTTCTTGCCTTTGAAGCGGTGAAAAATGAAGCAGTGCTTTTCAAAGTCTGGAGAAAATTCCCCTTCACGGAAGGGATCTAGAACTTGTGCAGAGTACCACAGTGAGGCTTCACTGACTTCAAATGCCATGGTTGGTGAAGGGACATTTCTATGCATCATTGCAAACCATTTCACATGCATTGTAAAATAAAATGTCCTGAATTGCTCCTCAACATTTCTTTGCTTACCAAGGGGCAAGCATTCTAACATGGAACATGTTGCAGTGCCAAAGTCACTGAAAGTGTCGCCCAGCCTACTCTCAAGGAGATGTTTCACATCTACACCAATTCTGCTAAATACTTGGTAGACACAATGTTTTCAGACTCTAGTTTTTTAATTATGTCCACTACAGCAGTCATGCTTTCCTGTAAAAATTTAAGAATGCAGTAGAGTGTCACTTTTTTTCACATCACTATCAATATGCGACCGAAGATCATCACATTTCTTGCCTTTGGCATCATCACTAAGCAAACATTTTGTAAACAGTCGCACACATGGATAAAATAGCATTCACAGCCTCTAGGACTGAGGACCACTGGCTAAATGGCACAGTTGGAATGACTCTTTCTTTGACACCACACAAAGCACAAAATGAGAATTATTTGTTTTTTAGTTCCCGCGCATAACAAAACAGTGGAATGGACTACAAAGTCAATAGCATTCTTCATTAACTCTGAAGATTGTAAAGATGCTCTCAGCATACCATCTAACAAGTGGCAAGGATCTCTTACAGGGAAGCACTTCAGCTCATGTATCAATTTTGACAGGTCATCACACAACTTTTTCATATACGTGGCTGAATCACTGCAAATACAATGTCTCTCCAATATTTGTTGAACTTGCTAAGAACGTTTTGTAGCAGCATTCCAATTGACACTGCATTCCATGTTTTCCAAAAGTCTGGTGTCATATTTTTACCACTATCCCAGATGTTTGGTGACAACACTCTTTTCACACATACCTGTCACTACACCTTGCATTGAATGTTTAAACCCTGGGGTGTTTGGCAATTCACCTACTATCAATACTGACTTGCTAGAAAACGTGGCTGATGCATCAAAGGGTTTCACCCATTTTCTGTCTGTGGGTAAATGTGATGGTCCATATTGAGAAAGATTCTTATGAAACCAGCCATTTTACCTATCAGTGAAAGAATCAAACTTTGCCAAAATATCAAATATGATTTTGATATTTCATGATTCTCTACAGTTTATAAAATAATTAAATAAGACCTAAAATATGCTTCTAAACCCTGTAACTTTAGACCAAAGACCACAAAACTGAAAAAAAGAAGAGGAAACAACATTTTAGTGGCATCCCTAAACAACAAAACTCGAGCAGAATAATATTAGCTAAGTCTTTCTGAGTGCTAACTTGTATAACAAAGTTACATTCTATTGGCCCCTCCAGGAAGGAATAAAAATTACTCTTTCACTCTCCTTTTCCTTTCTTTGAACGGCATTTAGCTTGTGGTTGTGCAGGTGTTTTTTCAGTGTTTATATGTTTAAACTGGTGAGGGCCATTTCCCTTTCGGTGGGGTTTTATCAGCTATTATAGGGTTAAACCTAAAACAGGATAGCCTACTTATGTGGAAACAAAAGTTCTGGAGTCCTAAGTGTTACTTACCCCAAATAGCCAAACAAGGGCTCAGGACTGGGGGAGGAGAGACCCAGCAGTTAAGGGGTTAACTGATACCTCATTGCTAAGTCGAGTGTATGTGTGCAATTTCTGCCTTTTAAGTCTGCAACTTAAACTTTTTATGTACTAAAATGCAACACTGCTTGGTCAAAGAGGGCTTGTGTTCAGTACTATGTTAAAGCCAGAACTGCATTTATCTGTAAATTGCACTCCTTTTACAGAACCAATTCGTACATTTATTTTCATAGTTTAAAAATACTAATTCAAAAATAAAGAAAAATCTTATAATACTCATTAATATCAAAGAAGCTTCTACTTAAAGATAAAAGCCACCACATGCAATGCAGAGAGATGGACAGAGAGGAAGTGATGCCTGCGTTCAGAATTGACTGAACACACTGGCACAGCTTTGAATAATGAAACTAGGAAGTACATTTTAAATAAAAAATGACACTCAAGGCCCAATTGCAATAAAAAAACACCATTTGCAAACTAAGATTTTGTGTAAGGTTTACACTATGTTTTGTATTTAGCATTTTGAAATTACTGAAGGGTTTACATGGCCCATAGTTTAATACCATTCTGCTGACACATTTATTTAGGGCGATAGATGTTTGGAAAAATCCCTCACAGACAACCCCACTTCCTGACGCTTGTGCTTTTGGGATTAGACAACGCGTGCTCATGTCTGCACACCCCTGACAACACTACAATGTGTACACAACCTACACTTTTGTGTTCAGACTGTCATGAATTAAGCACAAAGGAAGGATGCAAACTCGACTTCCAATTCAGCAATTTCCTGTGCTATTCTCGTAGAAACACTAAATCAGAAAGATTTTGCACCCACCGAAGGTTATATGTATTGGCCACTGCAGCAGAGGCTGTGAGAAATGTACAATTGCAAACTTTTGTGAAGATGACAAATTTCACACTTCCCAAAGCTTGCCAAGTTTACAAAACTTCGCTTGCATGGGAAAAATCCCACACAAAAAGGTGTATTTACAAAAGAGTTTTGCTGCAAAAATCGATTCTTGTAAGAGATTATCTCCCTATAAGTTGTGTTTATGGGTATTTCCACCACAAAGCTGCTTTAACATGATTTTTCCAGGCAGGATTTGTTTGTAATTGTTTTTAGAAACTTTGCCGCTTTTGTGAACTTTATGAACATTAGCATTAAAGTTAGGGATACAATAGGAAAATGGATAAGTATTAATGTGTGGTTGTGGCTATTGTTCAGTTCTAATGACGAACTAAAGGTTATTAAGTGATGATAGTATCAAGGTAAGGATATTTCATGTACAAAATATTTCCAATATCAGAAGCATTTTAATAGATTGCTCTGCTAATTTCACTAGTAAACGTAAGCAAGATCAGAGACAGCCCGTGAATGTTGCAATCATCTGATAATTAGCACCAATGACATATATAACTTACGTAACATAGACATAACGTGTACACAAGTGAGGAAATATAAAGGGGAAAATGTGCAAAGGTCATGTGATCATTTTATTGAAATAAAAGACATGCTGAGTAAACTCTATGATGCAATTAACAATTCCACTAAAACGATATCCAAGAGCCTGACCTAATTATTATTCATTAGTACATATAAACTTTGTTTCAGCTACAGCTACAATATTTCTCTGAAAGTACAGCGTGGACAGTTTTATCTTTTTTATATGTTTTACTCCCCGTCCAAATGTTCTATTAGATAAATGTAGTACTAGCCATAACAACAAATTCCAAAGAGCCACGTAGGTGATCAAATTACAGTCCGTGCATAAAGAGGCATCCAACCTTTGTATAGATAGTGATTATGAGGGAAAGTATGTTTATTCTTCTGATAAGAGAACTTAGGGATAGGACATGAAGAGTTTTGGCAGAAGGTCACACAGTTTGTCTAAATAAGCAAAAAGTGATTACAACTCTGGAGGAATATTTTCCCATGAAAGCAGTAAACCCTAAGCCATGTCACCTCCTATGCGTTTCTTTAAAAGCATCACAATTCCAGATGCCAATTTTGCATTAGAAAGAGTTTTCTAAATGGTGAATAGCAAAGTCCCATTAATATGTTAGAGCAAAATTCCCAATGCAATAATTAAGCGCATGTTTAGGACGTTGGTTCATTCCAGTATTTCTCAGTTTTAAATTTTAGCAGTGAAAAAATTGCTATAGGATGAATTACTTGCATTTTTGCCTTACAGATTTATGTTGTGTTACAGCACAAGCAACTGCAAGTTGTTCATTTTAGGTCTCAGTCTATGAACATATGATTTCATGTTATGAGTTGTTAATACAACAGTGTTAATATCCCAAGACGTCATGATATATTGAAATGGCTCCTGGCTGTAGTAAGTTGTCAGAATAGCTCAGGAGAATGAGGTTGTTTGGGCATTCTGGTCATTATTGGACACAGTCTGACAAGGGTATTTTTGTCTGCCTGGAATAGCTCTCACTGCTTGACGTGGAAATTCATTGAAATCAACTTTAGCGGAAATCTACAAGATGTAGTCTTCCACTTCAATTATAAACATTTATATTTATTTTAATTGCATTTATACGGTGCTCATGCCATTCCTTGGCATCTTCAGCACGCGTAGATACAATCTGTATGTGTAATGTTAGATACTCAGCACGTTAATTTTATTACGTTTGAAGTTCAATAAGGAATCCATTAGACTCATTCACCAAATGGTTTTAGATTAAAGAATCTAGTAAAGCTAGTGAAATGACCGAAGGATGTGTACTGTGGCCATATTGCTTTGGGTAACTAAAACTGGAGGACAAATTAATAGCCTTTACTGAGATCGGCTAGGCTGTACTTCTAATTCTGGAAACGTTAAGTGATTTGTGCCAGCCAGTGGCTCAAGGAAACTGTGTAGAATTGGGAAGACCACTTTTTCACTCCTTCCAAACTTCAAACCATGGGCGAGGTGCAAATCTGTTTGAAGTGATTTTCAGCTTTTAGATTTTGTAAAGTTTACTAAAATGGGCTATGTTAGACTGCCATCCTTGGCGTGGTTTCCCCCCAACTTTTTGCCATCAGGCCTCCTGTTTTTGCTGACGTCGTTTTTTCTGGCCTTAGGACTTTGAGCACTTTACCACTGCTAACCAGTCCCTTGTAAAGTGGCACTACATATGCCCAGGGCCTGTAAATTAAATGCTACTAGTGGGCCTGCAGCACTGATTGTGCCACCTACTTAAGTAGCCCTTTAAACATGTCTCAGGCCTGCCTTTGCAGAGCCTGTGTGTGCATTTTTAAACTGCCATTTCGACCTGGCTTTTGCCAGATCCAAACCTTTCTTTTTAATACATGTAAGTCACCTCTAGGGAAGGCCCTGGACAATCCAAGGGCATGGTGCAGTAGATTTAGAAAGTTGGACATGTACATTTAAGTTTTACGTGTCCTGGTAATGAAAAACTCTTAAAGTTGTTTTCCCCTACTGCAAGGCCTATCTCTCCAATAGGTTAACATTTGAGTTACCCTGTTACATTTTAGGAGTGTGATTTCAAATGGTAAGATATCACCAGTTCATGTTTGGGGTCTCTGGAATCACAATTTAAAATCCTAACTTATGGCGAATTCTGATTTAAAATTTCAATTCTGGAAATGCCACTTTTAGAAAGTTGGCGTTTTCTTGCCTTAGCCATTTGTGCCTGCAGGCTTTCCCTGCTCGCATGACAGGATGTAGTTGGCAGTTGGGCTTTGTGTATTCCTCCTAGAGCACCACACACAATGGGGGTTTAGGTGTGACTGGATGGGCCATCACTGACGGGATGGGAGGGAGGAGCTGAGCCCAGGCTTATTTACACCTGAATAGGCTGCACACATAGTCTCCACACCAAGGGCTGTATACCCCCCTGTAGTGAGTTTGGAGACAAGAAGGCAGGGCACCTGTGTATGTCCAAGGCATGCCTTTAGTAGCTTATCCCCACTTAAAAGGCACAACTGTATACAAGAAGGACCTCAGACACCAACTCTTCAGTACACTTCTGGGCCTGTGAAGACTCTGCCAGGACGAAGGACTGCTGTGCTGCTTAAAGACTGCCACTCGGTTGGACTACACTCTGATGGACACCTGCTTTGCTGTGCTGACCTGCTGCTCTCTTGCCTGGGTGAGATGGACTGTACCTGGATCTCTTGAACCCAGAGTGACCCGAAGGGCTAGTTGGCCGGCTACCTGATCTGAAGCCTCAGAGACATAAGAGGCTTCCAACAATCTTGCACCTGGACTTTGCCATCTGTGAGTCCACCCTGCCAAGTGGTGCCACCCCAGTCCTGGACCCTTGAAATTGGGCTTAAGGTGCTTTACCAGCCTCTGTGGATCCAGTGGAACCGGCGCATCACCTCTGCTGTGTGGCACAACCCTGAGCAGAACCAATGCATCTCTGCTGCTGCGTGGATTAGACCCTTGGCAAAGACCCGCATCGCTGTCATGACCCGCAACGCCTTTGGAAACCGCCACTGCGCAACGCATCCTCGGTACATGCCCTCACATCCCTCGTTGATGGAAGCCTAGACAACGACTGGATTCTGCATCGCAGCCTCACAGCTCCTCAGAACTGACTCATCGCCACCACTGCGTAATGCATCTTCAACGCCGGACTTCGCATTGCAAGCCATGTCAACGGTGTCCCAAACAGCAAATCAGGCTGCATCTTGGAAACTGACGTATCGCTTCGGCTGTGCAGCGCATCTTCAACGCAGATCCTCACAATGCTCCGCGTTGTTCAGCGGACCTAACGGGATCCCTGTAGCCGGCCCACACTCGAGTGTGGTCGGCCTGAACTTGTGACTTTGTCCCGGTACGGCGCAACCAGATATCCACAGTTGGTGGTTGGTGCTTTTTGGCACTATTTGTGCCTAAAAGTCAATATCTCAGGTTCTACTAATTGGACTTGTTGTTTTGGTCTGTTTTATTTATTTAAATTAGGCTCTATTTTTCCCTTGTGTGGGATATTTTTGTGAGGTGTTTGCACTGTTTTACTGTTTGAAGTGTTGCACAAATACTTTACACATTACTTCTTAGTTAAGCCTGACTGCTCTGTGCCAAGCTACCAGGAGGTTGTGCCCAGGTTACTTCTTTTGACACTCTGGTGGCACAGTGTGCTGGCCCATATTTACAAGGCCACGCAAAGCCACCCTGCATGGCTTTTCATGGCCTTGTAAGTATGGCCCCCTTTCATGAATTACTCTGCGTTAAAGGGGCGTTCCATGGGTGTTGCTGTGGGTGTTTCCACGCAACAACCATGGATTCTGAAGCATTCCCAGATTTTTGAGGTTTTGTAAACCTGGGAATGTGTCAGATTCTAATGCCTCCCCGGGGGGGAAGGGGGTGTAAAAGTGGCACAACGAGGAGAAATACCATTATTTCTCCTCATATTTTCCTCCTTCTATGTGTGCCATCAATGACTGTTTTTGTGCAGGAAGGTGTGCCTTCCTGCACAAAAACAATCATCCCTGCAATGCAGGCATCGTGCAAGGGTGCCTGCATTGGCGCTAGGCAGCCTATTGTGCGCCAGAACAGGGATTTGTCGTATTGTTGTAAATATGACACATCCCTGCACTTTCCTAATGACACAGCTCGGCGCAGCAAGATGGTTTGCAGCACCACGCTGCGTCATTATCTTGTAAATATGCCCCTATATGTGTTTCGTTCTGAGGATAACAGCGAGCACCGATTATTGAGATGTTTTGATAGTCTTATATGGTTTGACAATTACATTTATTCAGAATGCACAGGTGTGTTGAGGACGTGCTTAAAAATGTGTTCTTTTAAAAGACTATTAAACATTCTGTATCATGAATTTCTGTACACTGTGGCTGTGTGTGTGTGTTCTGCATTGTTCCCAGAGCTTACACACATTTCTGTCACGTCTTTCCTTTTAAAGTCTCCATATATTTACTTTGCAGTCTGGCCAGCATCTCTCCTGGCTAATTATACTCAGTATGATCTGATTATATATTTGGCATCTGTGTGGTTGGGAAGGAGGGGTGTCTCCATATGCCATGAGAGAGCTGTGGTTAATGTGAAGGTTTGCACTTGTCACTAACTGCTGTATCAGTTCCTCAAAAGCATAAATAGATTGGTAGCGCTCTGCTATCTGAATCTACCAGAAAATAACGAAACCATAAATGTGTCAATGCACAAAATGTACCTGTGTTGTGGAGGTCCCTTATTGCTGGTCACAGAGTTGTGGGTAGTCTGTGGAGAAGAAGCCTGATTTATGGGCAATGGCTTGGTAGCGATAGTGACTGCAGTACATGTATAGGGATAATGATGACCCCTCATTGAGACACACTGGGTATTAGTGTAGCTGAGTCTGAGTGAATACTCCGTGAGGGAGAGGAGGTGCTTGACGACGATAAGAGATGCTTAGTGTGCAAGCAAGAATAACGAGGGAGGCTCCGTCTTCCGCAACCCCCACTAAACATAGGCACTCAGCGAACCTAGCGCCTTAGGGAGATCATGTACACACAGGAGTTAGATCATCGCGGAGATGGGGTAATTGCCTGCACTACAAGTCTTTGCTGTTTGCGCTGAAATCCTCAGCGAGATGGGATGCTGGCCCCCGTGCCTTGACACTCGGCGAGAGAAGGTCTTCAGCGTGTCTGGACTATCTGCGAGAAAGAGCACTCAGTCAGCCTGAATCCAAAATTACAGGTGCTGTCCAGTGCGCATGGTCCTTAGTGCAAGGGAGTGCTCGGTGTGCTGGACACTCAGCAAGGGGGGTTGGTTGCTCGCTGGAACTTGATCCTTAATTAGGGGCCATGCTCATAGTGTATAGTGATGCAGTGAAAGGTTGTTTTAAGTGATTACTAAGGGAGAGGAGATTCTGCGTGGAGCTTTGGCGCAGGCAAAGGTTTGGAAAAGTGCAAACTAGGCAACGTGGTTAAGCTGCAAAGCTTGCAAATTTCACAGACTATCGCAGGTGGAATAATATCTCACACACTTACTAATAATAATTCTGACAGTTCAGTAAATACTGTTTTTCAACCCATAAATACAGTTGGAAAATATTATGGGGCATATTTACAAGGGAATGGCGGAGCGTGGCATTAAGCACAGAATGCTAACCCCACGCTCCGCCATTCCGAAAACGCAGGGATGAGCTGTATTTACAAAGATACAGCACATCCCTGAGTTTGCCCTAGCACTGGCGCTAAATAAAGCTGCCTAGCGCCAATGCAAGTACCATTGCACCAAAATTGCAAGGGTGCCTGCGTTGAGGGAACGATTGTTTATGTGCAGGAAGGTGTCCCTTCCTGCAAATAAACAATCACAAATGGCAATTTGAAACTTCTATGTGTGCTGCAGAATGCAGTACACAATGAAACAGCAAAAAGGAGGAGAAATAAAGCATTCTCCTAGTTTCGCCATGTTAAGACCAGGTTTTCCCTGGTCTTAATTTTGGCGCTGCCTCCTATTTATGCCACCCTTGTAAATAGGGTGCAGCATCAAAACCAATGGGTGTTGCGGCAGAATACCCACCGCAACACCCATTGCCCATCCTTCACACTAAGTATAGTGCGAAAAGGTGCCTTATTTACAAGGTGGAGTTATGCCACGTTAAGTGGCTTAACGCCATCTTGTTAATAAAGCGAAGCCCCTATTGCCACAGGAATGTTGTTAAAAATGACGTCCCTGTGGCGATATGACCTGTTGTAAACAACAGGAAACATAGGGGCATATTTGCCCCTATGTTTCCTGTTGTTTACTTTTTAGAAAGTGGAAAAGTGGAAATCCGTTGTTATTTTGATTATCGTCCTTTGCGGTTAGCCATGACTGTTAAGCTGTTAATTGTTCCGTTTGGTAGCCTGCAGTGTCAACAAACGGGAGGTGATTTCCCCGTGAACCTTAAATAGCTGCACACATGTTTTGCTGCAGTGCTATTATTTTCGGATTCCAATATTTCCACCAAAAGCACTAAAGTCGAAAAGCATCCAAGCACAAGTGCTCAATTTTCGGTTAATTAGACTTGAAAACAAATAAAAGGTGCAACTTTTTTTCCACAAAACAGGAATGTGCCAAAATGCACAGGAAATGTAAAAGAAATAGCATTAAACTAGAAGGCCAATATGATTGATTCATTAGGCAAATTATGTTTGCTTCAAATGGGTAAACTATGTACCTTAAAGAGGCTTGTTTCAAAAGGTTTATCATTTAATCAGTTACTGGAAAATTTCGATATCATCAACTGTGTGTGGATTATTTTTGTGTCATTTTATTTTTTTATTTTTTACTATGTTGCGTTTGAGATAGTATGGGTTATTTTGCAGGTTTTCATTTATTAAAATACTGTGTGTTAAACGTCCTTTGACGTATCTGTCATAGAAACACAAACAGGACACACTAAGCACTATTTCTACTGTAGCATTTTAAAGAAATTACGTCATGATTGTCCTACTCACATCACATGTTCTTCTCTGATTTTTGCTGGCTTAGAGCTCTGTGTGCCACACCAATGATAAAAGTAGCACAGTGCATGCAATTTTCCCCTAAATTATATAACCTGGCCTCACCCAATTGACTTATTAAACTTTTCTCTAGGGCCATAATAAATGGAGCAAAAAAAATGCAACACTGGCATGTCCATTAAATATCGTATGTGGGCTGCAGTGCGTATTTACACGACCCACATGTATGACCAAAAATATATGGTTTCAGAGAGCACTGTTATACTATGACTAGGCTAAAGTTTTTTAAGAACACTAGTGACGCATGGAAAGGAAAAGTGTCCTTGTATTGGAAAGTTACCCTAATATATACCTGGTTAGCCCACTGGACTGGACTAACCATTTATATTTAATATAAATAATATTATATAGAAATAATTTGTATGTATTAAAAATAAGTGTGCCATACCACAATAGCATGCCTTCACAATGAACAATTGGTCTTTGTATGTAAAGCTGTATTTTCCATAAACAGGTCTGGCTTGACATAAAATCAATATTTTCCATCTCTGCCTAGGAAATTGCTTGAGCTACGATTAAATGTTATTTTAATTAGTTTCAAAAATCGAATTCATTGATGATTTTTTTTAATAAGTTTTGGAAAACTAAATAAAAGATAGTGTATTTTGTGCTGCCTGAGAGAAAACTAATTTAGAATTGATTGCCTCTCAATACTTCTCTAATGTCCAAATCTGCATCTGGCTTGATGTTAACGGCCCTTATTCTAGAAGACAATGGCTTGAGTTCAGGAAGGCAGGAGTGTTGTTCACAAGTGGTCAATTAGAAGGGAGCAGTCACTTGGGAACAACAGCTGGCACAACAAATAACAGCCTTAACAATTCTTGATTTGGGTTACTAATATTGCCGGTCAGTCTGTGGCTATTGATATGATCTCGTTGAGGATAGAATGTCCGCCAAAACTTTGCCTGTAATGCTTTTAACTTCTACTTATCTTTACAGGGTCTGTACTGTCACCGTCTTTGCACAAGACCGACATGCTGATTCCATTCTATAGGTTTTCATTGTTTATTATTTTTGCTTTATCAGTACATTTGTTCCCCCCAACATATGGGGATGATATGCAGCAAATATTGCCTAAAGATTTTGTACAAAGTGAAAGCCAAATGGGGCTGACAATAACTGTGAGAATTCATACCACAGGGCCCACACAAAACTTCTGTCTCCTACCCCACCTGTAGGAAGAACTAGTATTGGGCCTGTCAGAGGTGAGGAGTCCGCATTTCCAAAAGGGATTGGTTATGGGGGTTCCCGAGCTCTTTCACATAGAAGATGGTAGGACCTATTTTGTTTTAGAGCTCATGAGAGCAGTGCAGTAAGCCAAAAGAGGAAATGCTAAGAAAGGATTGTGAGACATGAGAAAATAGTTAGAATTGAGTGGAAGGAATCCAGAAATCAACAACTAGTGCACTGGATAAGAACGAAAACTCACCATCACCTCCTCAGAATACTCCTGGCCCGGGGAAGAAAACATTGTGAAGAAAGCAACTTTGCATGACTGCTGGAAGATGACTTGAGAACACCTGATTCCTCTGGTCACCAACGGACTGGAACTGTTCTCTAAGGGTATATTGAGTTACCTATTTTTTACCTCTTTATCAGGTCACAAAAAGCAGAAAAACTTCTGACTCCAAGACGGCCCAGCTGATTACTGTGGACTGGACTTTTCAGGAACCTGTCTGGAGAAATACCTGTGGCTTATAAGCCTGCCGTGAAAAGTGCTCGGCTGGACAAGGAGGAACTTTCACAGGAGTTGAAGAAAATGGGAGTGAATAATTTTTTCCCACTCTAGACTTGGGGCATGGTAATGAGGTTTCCCCAGAAGGAAGCACCCTCATTGGGAAAGAGAACCAGGTTCATCCAACTCTAACCTTTTTGTCACATGGAAATCTGGTTTAGTGGGAGCTTGTAATAGAAATGTTGGGCCTCCTGGACACCTGCCTAGCTAAAACTTTGTTTCTAGCTTCACTGGTGGATTTTAAAAGCAAAAAGGTGACTAAATCTAAACCTAAAACCTACAAAGGAGCAAGGTGCAAATCTATTTCACTACAGAAGCAACCTCAGCAGCTACGAAATCCATTTTTTTCCACTTGGAGCTTTTAGTGTCCCAACCAATGGCTTCAGCGGGAGTTTAACAATGATTTTTTATTTATAAAGTTTTGTATAGCGCGAACGTGACCCTAGTGGGTATCAGAGCGCTTTACATGATGAGAATAAGATTAACAATTGGTCTGGTAAACAGGCAAACATATGCGTGAGAGCCGAACATATCATAAAGTAAAAATAGGATAACAGGGATTGGACTGGATTAAAGTCAGTACTAGGAAGGACAATGTACATAATAGTTTGGTATCTATACCTTTTCAATGTCACCAATATATTGACTTAGGGTAAGAACTTAGTCAGTAGATAAGATTTGGCTTCTTTTTTGAAGGAGGAGGTAGAGGAAATTAGGCGAAGGTCCGGTGGTAAAGAGTTCCATATCTTGGGTGCAATAGCCGAGAATGCTCTAGCCCCAGTTTTCTTTTTGTGCGTTCGTTGGGGTTTCAGAAGCAAGGTGAGCGCACTTCATGAGGATTTGCTGCCCCCTGATTTTTCTAGCTTTTGGGCCAGGTAACTGAGGGTGTTGAAGCGTAACGCTTTGTGCGTCATGCAAGCAATTTTCAGTTGGATTCTTGCTTCGTGTGATAGCCAGTTTAAGGATTTTAGGGCTGGTGAGATGTGCGAGTTTCTTTTAGTTCTGAGGACAAGTCTTGCTGCTGCGTTGAGGGAGGCTCTTAGAGGGGCCAGTTTGTATCTAGGTAAGCCACATAGTGTGGCACTACCATAGTCCAGTCTGGGTAAAACTAAGGCTTGGACCGCTTGTTTTAGATCTTCGTGTGGTAGGTAGGGTTTAAGTTTCCGCAGAATGCTCAGTTGGTAGTTTGCTCCTTTGGTGGCTGCACTAATATGATCCTACATATTTAGGTGTTGGTCTAATGTAATACCTAAGGATCTGGCAAAGTCTATGATGTGGGGCGAGTATTTGAGGGCTGTAAGATGTTTCAACCACAGATCAATCTTGGGGTTGTTATTCGGCGGAGAGATGAGAAGAAATTTAGTTTTAGCAGTGTTGAATTTGAGATGGTTAACCGTGAGCCAGAGGTGCGTATATTGTAGGATGGAATTGAGTGATATAATGTCCTCTGGAGAGGCGATTTTGAGGTATAACTGCGTGTCATCTGCGTACAAATGGTGGTGGATGTTAGAAGATTTTAGGAGGTTTGCTAGTGGTTCCAGGATTAGGTTAAAGAGAATGGGGAGAGAGAAGATCCTTGAGGAACGCCAAGAGTGATCGCGTGGGACTTAGAGAGAGATTGATTCATTTTGACTCTTAAGGATCTGTTTTGGAGGAATGAAGAGAACCATTGTTCTACAATGATGTATCTGATATCAAGGGAACATTGATAGTTTCAGCTGTGGATGTTACTCCACTGAAGGACTTTCAGCTTCCAAAGTAGGCTAAGTTCCCAGGTAAAAACTTTGACTGGAGTGACCTACTTGACTTACTCGACCTATGCTCCCTTGCAGTAAACCTGAAATCATGCATAGGTGATGGTCAAGCGCAACTTGAACATTGACATTGTATGTTTACTTCTATTAAACAATTTTTGCTGTAAAACCTTTAAAATTCATACCACTGGTACCCTTTATCAGATTTTGACAGTTCTGGTGTCCTTTTGCTCCTTCAATTTTTATTATGTTTTGCCAGTTACGGTTACTAACACACACAAATACATAAAAACTCAAACCACCCACCATGCTAAAAACATCAATTGGCCAATTTTTATCAAGATACGAACATAGTAGGCATCAGGAGTTTTGGATGTGTTGTGTGCATAAGTAACCGTAACTGGTGAATTACAATCTTTATATATAAAAAAGCTAATTGAACTGCCACAGCTCCATATCCATCATCTTAAATCTAAGGTAGACAGCCTGCATAAATTCTAAACACTTGAGTAACCATAAGGATGATCAATCTTACACCTATATATTTCATCAATTATACATATGAGTATTTAGCAAATCCTCATTTTCTGTATGGTCACCCTAGATTTTTTATCTTTTTCTGGACCTTATTTTTGCTAGTTTTTGAACTCTTCATTTTACCCCAGCTAAATGGGAGTGAAGTGCATGTGCACCCCCTATAAACACGGTTAAATTAGCTTACCCCTGACAAATTTAAGTCCTTAGCATATGGTGTAGGAAATACACCCAGGGCCTGGAAGTTAAATGATACCTGTGGACTACAGGACCTATATCGCCATCTACAGTGTGGGTCTGTAAAACATGGCTTCAGGTCTACTCTGTGTAGCCTGACTAAAGCAGCCAAAAAAAATGCTGTCAAAATAACCTCTTTTGACAAATGGGAAACCCTGCTTTTAAATATTACTACGTCATCCCTAAGTACACCTTGTTGCCCACAAGGTATGGTGCCTGATAGTTAAAAGTAGAACGTGCGAAATGAAATTTGCCATGTTTCTCTAGTGACTAGACCCCAAAACTGGCATGGCTGTAGCTGGGTCCTAGATAATGTCATCAAAGTATAGATTATAAACTTAAATTTGTAATGTTTGACAGGTATGGTGCCTGATAGTTAAAAGTAGAACGTGCAAAATTAAATTTGGCATGTTTCTCTAGTGACTAGACCCCAAAACTGGCATGGCTGTTGCTGGGTCCTAGACAATGTCATCAAAGTATAGATTATAAACTTCAATCTGTAATGTTTGACAGGAAATAGCTAAAACAAGCATCATTCAAAGATCATTTTTTATATTTATTAAAAGTGCAATTCATTGGTAGAGTTGAATTTTTATTAAATATTTAGGAAAGGTAACTTTTAGAATGTTACCATTTCCATATGTGATGTCCCTTGGACTAATCTGCATCAGCCTGTTAGCAGCTGCCCAGCCAGTGCTTGACATTAAGATGTGTGTGAAAAATGCTCCCAGAGCAGAACAATGGCTTAGGCCAGGTGACAGGATGGACTGAGTGTGGGGCATTTGATCCCTATCAGTCCAGGAAGAACAGTTTGAGGCTGACCCAGGAACTTCATTAACTGCTTAACCGCGGCGGCAATTCCGCCGCGGTGCGGCGGTTTAGCGGAGTGGGCGGGGCCGCGTCGGCCAACGGACGTTCGCAGCACTACAGAGGTAGTGCTCGCGACGGCCGTTGGCCGACAGACGCACGCAACGGGTTAACTTAAAAGGGATATAGTTGAGGCCTCCCCATAAATAGTTTAGTGTAAGGAGAGACCTGAAGAACAGAATACCTTTGCCCGATAGGCCCACACTAGGCAGACTGGCTCTGAACCCAGTTGGAGAGAAGCTACCCCCAGAACTAGTTTGATGTTGAAATGGGGAGGGGACTGCTCATTTGCCTGACTGAACCTCTGATGGACACAAGAGTTCTGCACAAAGGAGAAAGGGTATCCCCATCTTGGATTTTAGGAGTGAATGGCAATGTGGGATTATTTGCAGTAGGGCAAACAGGAACTGTTGAAAAAGTGGGTAAGGTTTCCCCGGGAACATTTTCCCCTTTTATTAGGGACTGTTCAGGAGTCTACACTGCCCAGTGCCACTCATAAATGTGGCCTCCCAGTGAACGCTTTCTGGACCTGTAGAAGATCAGAAGAGGGCTGACACTGATGTCTGTGATGTGAGAGGGTCCTTAAGGGCTGGACCTGCTCCCTCTTGTACACAGGACAAAGAAGTGGACTCAAAGGATCAGTTGGTTTATATCCTATGTGCTATGGGGATACAGCAAGCTGAAAGAGGCCTTTTTTGTGAAGTAACCAGTTGACCAGTGCCAACTGGACCTTGCTGGAGGCCTCTGCTGGAGTGGGTACTGACTCCTAAATACAGTCCCTGTGGTTCTGGAAGCCTTAAAAAGTGACCTAGAGGACCTGCTCCAAAACCTCTGAAAAGTTGGTACTTAGACACTTTTGAACTTCTAAGACCTCCAGAGACGTCTATAGTCGTGATGTCCCCGAGATGGTACACGGGGGGCTGCACTGACAGTTGCGGCATTGTCGCGGCCTCGTTGCAAATATCACATGTGATTAAAAAAAAAAAAATTGGACACATAACTTGTGTCACTAACACCCCCATTTCTCAAACATGAGGTCAGAGTACCGCCACCCTGTCCCCTTATATCAGCTGTCACTGACATTTTCAGCCTGGGAACCGTTCCCCGATTGATAAAATGGCAAACACAACTTTCTGTTCAGGTTGCAGCCAGCCAATCACAGAATTCCTGTTGGTGCATGCATGCATGATTATCCGCGATGTCGCCACAAAATATCCTCAAACACAATCTGCGTAACAACATCTAACTTTCTGACAAATTTGGTGTAATTCCGTCCAGCGGTTCGGGCTGTAGGTTAGACTGCGCATCCTATGGGAATTAAAATAGGAGAACACACTTTCTGTTTACCCCTCACATAAACTTGCCATGCACAACAAGACTTACTATGACACTTTTGTTGGAATTTTTTTTTGAAGATGCGTCAACCGGTGCCAAAGATATAGGCAAGCCAAAAAACACTTTTCCTATCGAAGCTAGGTCCTAACTATAGCTACCTACTGACGACAGCCAGTAGGTAATATATACATACATATTATATATCTGGAACGCTCGTCTGCTGCTCCCTCCATGGAGAAAAACGAGAGTGGACCCAATTAGGTGCATTAAAGTGTTTATTTAGCACTCAACCATACCGCCATAACGCATTTCCGCCATTGCCGGCCTTGATCACATATTATATATATATATACACACACACAGATATAGATATAGGGATTAAGGTAAAGGCATTTTTATGGTTTGGGGTGGTTAAGGGTTTGGGGTGTCAAGGGTGTTTTTAGGGTTTAGGAGTGGGTAAGGGTATTGGGTGGTAAGTGTTTTTAGGGTTTAGGGATGGGTAAGAGTATGGGTTGTAACTGTGTTTTTAGGGTTTGGAGTGGTAAGAGACTTGGGTGGTGTTAGACATTGGGTCTCTAGGTGGCATATATCTTAATATATATCTTACATGGGGTCTCTCACCCCGGAGTCCTTGCAGCAGTGGTGTGCAATCGGGTGAGGTAGCCCACAAAAATTCTCAAACAATCCTACTGTCACTTTCGACAGAAAGAACACGTGCACTCCAACAGCGTGTTGCGATTTAGTTGTTTAATGGCATAGTACCCATAACCAGCCTTATGGAACAAAAACACCCAACACGTTTCAGGGCAACAGGGCAACAGGTTTGCTGAAACATGTTGAGTGTTTTTGTTCCACACCGCTGGTTATGGGTACTATGCCATTAAACAACTAAATCGCAACGTGCGTGTGTTCTTTCTGCTGAAAGTGACAGCAGGGGAGTGAGTGTGTGTGTGTGTTTCACTCACCTGATATATACATATATACTTCCCATTTTGTTGGTAAAGGAATGTGTGGTAAAGGCATTCATTGTAATGTCATACAAGCGTCTGGATTTATTATTTGAATACCTTAATTAAATGTTGCTTTGGAATCATCATATGGGATATTTAATTGCCTCTTCAAGATTCCTTATGGTCTCACAATG
This sequence comes from Calotriton arnoldi, assembly GCA_963921515.1. NCBI lineage: Eukaryota > Metazoa > Chordata > Amphibia > Caudata > Salamandridae > Calotriton > Calotriton arnoldi. The sequence continues at coordinate 270,525 of CAWUFW010012835.1, read as the reverse complement.
TATTGATGAGCTCTCACTAAATGAAAAAATGTGCAAATACAGAATGATTTGCTAACTTTATATTTTGTTTTCGTGAAATTTTATGTGTGATATGTTGTGATGAGTGTTGTGTCATGCTGTGCTATGCTGTAAACTTTGAAGGGGCCATGCTATGTTATGTTGTTCCAGGCTCTGATTTGTTATTTTACGGTGTTTTAACCCCTTCCATGCGCATGACGGCCGGGAGCCGTCCTGCGCCACGGTGCTCGTGTGCGCAGGACGGCTCCCGGCCGCCCTCACACATGGCAGGGGAATTCACTCTGGTGCGGGCACCAGAGGGATTTCCTTTCCCCACCCCCACCCTGACAGCCTCGGGAGCTGGGGAAGGGCTTCCCCAGCTCCTGAGGCTGTCTGTGTTGTTTCTGTGCCATGAAGATCAGCGCGCACATCGCGCTGACTTCATTGCACAGAAACTGAAACTAAAATGAGCCATGAGGCTCATTTCAGTTTCACTTTCTACGTGCTCAGGGGGCTATCTCAGCCCCCCGAGCACGTAGAAAGACGGGAGAGGTATCATTGGAAAGGGGAGAATCTCCCCTTTCCAATGGTACCCCTCCATAGTGGATCCCTGCTTGGGGATTGCCCCAGGGGGGCGATCCCCAAGCAGGGATCCACTCACTAGGCATCAGGGAGGGGGGAGCGGCCCCTTGGGCAAGGGCCTATGCTCCCCCCATAAATATTAGGCTAAATTCAGTCTTTCTGCCCCTTCCGGGGGGGCAGATAGCCCACTAGAACCAGGGATTTTTTTAACCCATAAATTAGGGGTGGGGTCACCCAATATGGGCATGACAATGCCCCCACCCACCCCCCACTGCACAATTAGAGTCTTTCTGCCCCCTCTGGGGTGCAGATGGGGGCAGTAGCCCCCAATCAGCCCCCCCCAGGGGGGGCAGAAAGCCCACTAGACGCCAGGGTTTTATTTTTAGGTTTCATTTTGGGGTGAGGGCTGCCCAAGATGGGCATGCCAATGCCCCCACCCCTCCCCCCACAAAATTCCAGTCTTTCTGCCCCCCCTGGGGGGCAGATGGGGGAAGTAGCCCCCAATCTGCCCACCCGAGGGGGCAGAAAGCCCACTAGAAACCAGGGATTTATTTTATTAAGTAAATTAGGGGTGGGGGCTGCCCAATATTGGCACGCCAAAGCCCCCCTCTGCACAATAACAGTCTTTATGCCCCCCCGGGTGCAGATGGGGGCAGTAGCCCCCAATCTGCCCCCCGGGGGGCAGAAAGCCCACTAGGTGCCAGGATTTTTTTTTTACGATGAATTTAGGGGTAGGGCTGCCCAAGATGGGCATGCCAATGCCCCCACCCCTCCCCCCCACAAAATTCCAGTCTTTCTGCCCCCCGTGGAGGCAGAAAGCACCCTAGACACCAGGGATTATTTTTTTTATAGGCCCAGGGTGAGGGCTGCCTAGAATGGGCATGCAAATGCCCCCACCCTTACCCCCACAAAGAAAACTAAAGACTTGCTGCCCCTCCAGGAGGATGATGGGGCAATAGCCCCTGATCTGCCCCGGGGGGGCAGAAAGCCCACTAAGCGCCAGGGATTTGTTTTCTTTTATATAGGTACGGGTGGGGGCTGCCCCGAATGGGCATGTCAAGGCCCCCACCCCCCCAAAAATGATAGTCTTTCTGCCCCCCCTGGGAGGCAGATGGGGCAATAGCCCCTTATCTGCCCCCCCTCCCCCCGGGGTGGGACAGAAAGCCCATGAGCCATCAGGGATTTTTTTTTTCAAAGGTTCGGGGTGCGGGTTCCCCAGAATGGGCATGCCAATGCCCCCACCCCCCAAAAAAAGATTCCACAGCCTTTCTGCCCCCCAGGAGGCAGATGGGGGCAGTAGCCCCTGATCTGCCCCCCGGGGGGCAGAAAGTCCACTAGGTGCCAGCGATTATGCTGGCTTTTCTATTAGTAGGGTGGGGGCTTCCCAGAATGGGCATCCCAATGCCCCCACCCCCAAAAAGAATAGCCACAGTCTTTCTGCCCCCTTGGGGGCATATCGAGCAATAGCCCCAGATTTCCCCCTCCCCATGGCGGCAGAAAGCCCACTAGGCACTGACTTTTTCAGGATGTGCCTACCTGTAGATTTTGAACCCTAGCTCTGCCGGCACCTAGGGAAACCTAGCAAACCTATACATTTTTGAAAACTAGACACCCAGGGGAATCCAGGATGGGGTGACACACCCAGGGGAATCCAGGATGGGGTGACTTGTCTGGCTCTCACCAGGTTCTGTCACCCAGAATCCCTTGCAAACCTCAACATTTGTCAAAAAAACCACATTTTCCTCACAGTTCTGTGGTGGAAAGTTCTGGAATCTGCGTGGATCCACAAAATTCCACCCACCCCGCATTCCCCAAAGTCTTCCAAGAAAAATGGTACCTCACTTGTGTGGGTTGGCCTAGTGCCCATGACAGGAAACGGCCCAAAACGCAACGTGGACACACCACATTTTCAAAGTGAATACGGACCCTTTTTTTGCAAAGTGCCTAGCTGTAGATTTTGAACCCTAGCTCTGCCGGCACCTAGGGAAACCTAGCAAACCTATACATTTTTGAAAACTAGACACCCAGGGGAATCCAGGATGGGGTGACTTGACTGGCTCTCACCAGGTTCTGTTACCCAGAATCCCTTGCAAACTTCAAAATTTGTATTAAAAAAAACCCACATTTTCCTCACATTTCTGTGGTGGAAAGTTCTGGAATCTGTGTGGATCCACAAAATTCCACCCACCCCGCATTCCCCAAAGTCTTCAGAGAAAAATGGTACTTCACTTGTGTGGGTGGGCCAAGTACCCGCGACAGGCAAGGGCCCAAAACCTATTGAGGCGACATCAAAATTACCTATCACAAACCAACCTGGTTTTGCAAGGGGGGTCCCATGAGTTTTTGGCCCTGGGATCGGCGGCCATCTAGGGAAACCTACCAAACCCATACATTTCTGAAAACTAGAGACCCAGGGGAGTCCAGGGAGGTATGGCTTGCTTGGATCCCCCAACGTTTCCCTACCCAGAATCCCTGCAAACCTCAAATTTAACTGAATAAATCACTTTTTCTCAAATTTCTGTCTGGGAAAGTTCTGGAATCTACGTGGATCAACAAATTTCCTACCACCCAGCGTTCCCCAGGTCTCCCAATAAAAATGATACCTCACTCGCGTGGGTGGGTCAAGTACCCGCGACAAGCAAGAGCCCAAAACCTATTGAGGAGACATCAAAATTACCTACCACAAAACAACCTGGTTTTGCAAGGGGGGTCACCTGGGTTTTTGGCCCCAGCTCGGCGGCCATCTTGGGAAACTACCAAACCCACATATTTCTGGAAACTAGACACCCAGCGAGGTATGGCTTGCGTGGATCCCCCAATGTTTCCCTACCCAGAATGCCCTGCAAACCTCAAAATTAGCTGGAAAAAAAACACATTTTCCACATGTTTTTGGGTGGAATCACCGTGCCGGCACAAATGTCCTACCCCACAGCGTTCCTCTCAGTCTCCCGAGTAAAATGATATCTCACTTGTGTGGGTGGGGCAAGGGCCTGTGACTGGGAAGAGCCCAAAACATAGGGATTTAGGGTATAGCACCGACAATTCTAAGCGCTACATTTTTTTTAAATGCGTTTTTAGCCAATTCTGCATTGGACACAAGTGAGGTATCATTTTACTCGGGACACTGAGGAGAATGCTGTGGGGTAGGACATTTGTGCCGGCATGGTGTTTTTTTCAGCTAAATTTGAGGTTTGCAGGGGATTCTGGGTAGAGAAACGTTGGGGGATCCACGCAATCCATACCTCCAGAAATGTGTGGACTTGGTAGGTTTCCCTAGATGGCGGCGAGCCCGGGGCCAAAGAACCAGGTGCCCCCCCCAAAACCAGGTAGTTTTGTTATAGGTAATTTTGAATTCTCCACAGTACGATTTGGGCCATTTCTTGCTGCAGCCACTATGCCTACCCACACAAGTGAGGTACCATTTTTATCAGGAGACCTGGGGGAACGCTGGGTGGTAGGAAATTTGTGTCAGCCCGGTGATTCTACAACTACCCCACACAGGAATGTGAGAAAAAATTGATTTTTTCAACAAAATTTGAGGTTTGCAGGGGATTCTGGGTAGGGAAATGTTGGGGGACCCACGCAAGCCATACCTTGCTGGACTCCCCGGGTGTCTAGTTTTCAGAAATGTGTGGGTTTGGTAGGTTTCCCTAGATGGCCGCCTAGCCCGGGGCCAAAAACCCAGGTGACCCCCCTTGCAAAACCAGGTTGTTTAGTGATAGGTTATTTTGATGTCTCCTCAATACGTATTGGGCCCTTGCCTGTCGCGGGTACTTGACCCACCCACACAAGTGAGGTACCATTTTTATTGGGAGACCTGAGGAAATGCTGTGTAGAAGGAAATTTGTGGATCCACGCAGATTCCAGAACTTTCCCACACAGAAATTTGAGAAAAAAGTGATTTTTTTCAGGTAAATTTGAGGTTTGCAGGGGATTCTGGGTGGGGAAATGTTGGAGACCCAAGCAAGCCATACCTTGCTGGACTCCCCCGGGTGTCTAGTTTTCAGAAATGTGTGGGTTTGGTATGTTTCCCTAGATGGCCGTCTAGCCCGGGGCCAAAAACTCATGGGACCCCCCTTGCAAAACCAAGTTGTTTTGTGATAGGTAATTTTGATGTCGCCTCAATAGGTTTTGGGCCCTTGCCTGTCGCGGGTACTTGACCCACCCACACAAGTGAGGTACGATTTGTCTCGGAAGACTTTGGGGAATGCGGGGTGGGTGGAATTTTGTGGATCCACACACATTCCAGAACTTTTCACCACAGAAATGTGAGGAAAATTTGGTTTTGTTTTACAAATTTTGAGGTTTGTAAGGGATTCTGGGTAAGAGAACCTGGTGAGAGCCAGACAAGTCACCCAATCCTGGATTCCCCTGGGTGTCTAGTTTTCAAAAATGTATAGGTTTTCTAGGTTTCCCTAGGTGCCGGCAGAGCTAGGATTCAAAATCTACAGCCAGGCACTTTGCTAAAAAAGGGTCTGTTTTCACTGTAAAAATGTGGTGTGTCCACGTTGCGCTTTGGGCCGTTTCCTGTCGCGGGCACTTGGCCTATACACACAAGTGAGGTACCATTTTTCTCGGTAGACTTTGGGGAACGCGGGGTGGGTGGAATTTTGTGGATCCACGCAGATTCCAGAACTTTCCACCACAGAAATGTGAGGAAAATTTGTTTTTTTCGACAAATTTTGAGGTTTGCAAGGGATTCTGGGTAACAGAACCTGGTGAGAGCCAGTCAAGTCACCCCATCCTGGATTCCCCTGGGTGTCTAGTTTTCAAAAATGTATAGGTTTGCTAGGTTTCCCTAGGTGCCGGCAGAGCTAGGGTTCAAAATGTACAGCTAGGCACTTTGCCAAAAAAGGGTCCGTTTTCACTGTGAAAATGTGGTGTGTCCACGTTGCGTTTTGGGCTGTTTCCTGTCGCGGGAACTAGGCCTACCCACACAAGTGAGGTACCATTTTTCTCGGAAGACTTTGGGGAATGCAGGGTGGGTGGAATGTTGTGGATCCACGCAGATTCCAGAACTTTCCACCACAGAAATGTGAGGAAAATGTGTTTTTTTTTACAAATGTTTAGGTTGGCAAGGGATTCTGGGTAACATAACTTGGTGAGAGCCAGTCATGTCACCCCATCCTGGATTCCCCTGCGTGTCTAGATTTAAAAAATGTATAGGTTTGCTAGGTTTCCCTAGGTCCTGGCAGAGTTAGGGTTAAAAATCTACAGCTAGGCACTTTGCAAAAAAAGGGTCCGTTTTCACTGTGAAAATGTGGTGTGTCCACGTTGCATTTTGGGCCATTTCATGTCGCGGGCAAAAGGCCTACCCACACAAGTGAGGCACCATTTTTCTCGGAAGACTTTGGGGAATGCAGGGTGGGTGGAATGTTGTGGATCCACGCAGATTCCAGAACTTTCCACCACAGAAATGTGAGGAAAATGTGTTTTTTTAAATACATTTTTAGGTTTGCAAGGGATTCTGGGTAACAGAACCAGGTGAGAGCCAGTCAAGTCACCCCATCCTGGATTCCCCTGGGTGTCTAGTTTTAAAAAATGTATAGGTTTGCTAGGTTTCCCTAGGTGCCGGCAGAGCTAGGGTTCAAAATCTACAGCTAGGCACTTTGCAAAAAAAGGGTCAGTTTTCACTGTGAAAATGTGGTGTGTCCACGTTGCGTTTTGGGCCATTTCCTGTCGCGGGAACTAGGCCTACCCACACAAGTGAGGTACCATTTTTCTTGGACGACGTTGGGGAACGCGAGGTGGGTGGAACTCGGTGGATCCACGCAGATTCCAGAACTTTCCACCACAGAAATGTGAGGAAAATGTGTTTTTTGTTTACAAATTTTTAAGTTTGCAAGTGATTCTGGGTAATAGAACGTGGTGGGAGCCAGTCAAGTCACCCCATTCTGGATTCCCCTGGGTGTCTAGTTTTCAAAAATGTATAGGTTTGCTAGGTTTCCCTAGGTGCCGGCAGAGCTAGGGTACAAAATCTACAGCTAGGCACTTTGCAAAAAAAGGGTCAGTTTTCACTGTAAAAATAAAGTGTGTCCATATTGCGTTTTGAGCCGTTTCCTGTCGCGGGCACTAGGCCTAGCCACACAAGTGAGGTACCATTTTTATCGGGAGACTTAGGGTAACACAGAATTGTAGGGAAACTGATATTACCTATTCACTTTCGATGCATTTCTGCCTTCCAAATGAAAGACAATCTGTAAAAAAGAAGTCATTTTGAAAAATGACCTATAATTCTCATGCTAGTATGGGTACTCACAATTTCGGAAATGTGCAAATATCTACTGTTTCTAAAATCTATATTTTGTTCCAAATTCAGAAATGCATAGGTGTCTCTCATACCAATTTTTCCATGTATATATTTTCCCAAATGAATTGCTATATACCCGGTACATAATAAAAAACCATTGCAAGACGCTGCTCAGTTATTGGCTCTGGGTTCGTCGGGTTCTTGGTGAACCTACAAGTCCTATATATCCCCACAACCAGAAAGGTCCACGGATGTAACAGTATATTGCTTTCAAACAGCTGTCATAATTAGAAGAAGTTACAGGTGAAAACGTTGACACAAATGGCAGTTTTTTTCAACTAATTTTCAATTTTCCCTATATTCAACGGTTAGTTTCTATAAAGAAACCTTGAAGGATCTACACAAATGACCCCTTGCTGAATTCAGAATTTTGTCTAGTTTTCTAAAATGTATAGCTTTCCAGGATCCATTATTGCTTTCATACCCATTTCTACCATTAACTGGAATGAGTTTGAAAGCACAAAAAATAGCAAAAATAGGCTATGTCCCAGAAAAATGCCAAAACTGTGTAAAATATTTTGGTTTTCTGACAAAAGTCTGCTTGTCCCTGAAAGCTGGGAAGATGATTATTTCAGCACCACAACCCCTTTTTTGATACCATTTGCAGGGAAAAACCAGACGCTTTCATCTGTAGCCCTTTTTTCCCATTTTTCCCCCCCAAAACAAAATGTAGCCGTATTTTGGCTAATTTCTGGGTCCCCTCCACGGGAATCCACAAACCCTGGGTACCTTTAGGATCCCCATGATGTTGGAAGAAAAGGACGCAAATTTGGCGTGGATACCTTATGTGGTCAAAAAGTTACAGGGAGCTATGCGCGAACTACCCCAAATAGCCCAAAAAAAAGATTAGCAGAGGGGGGAAAAGGCCTAGCAGCGAAGGGGTTAATATATTTTTATGTTTTTGCGTTACATGACAAGACAAGATATCAGCAAATGTTAGTAGTGTCACAAATAGGGCATCTGTTGTCATGAAAACCTTTCCCTTTTGCAATCACAGTTAGGGACCTCTTTTATAGGCCTTGAAAGACATCTCCAAGCATAACAAAAAAAAAATCCTAGAAAGAAAAAAACACCGATAGGAGCACAGTGCCAAATAGTACACAAAAGTCAAGATGTCTCTCTATTATGTGCTTGTCTTTTTCGATCCGATCTCTACTTTAAATAAATGATTCCAGCAGTTGACTGCAGGTGGCCTTTAGCACCATGACAGAACTTGACATTGCCATCTATCAGTCTTATTATTAGGATTCGGCATAACTGGCATAATTCTCGCTATCGTAATTACTCGTGATTACAGCAAAATTACTCATAATTACGCGTAATTACACGAGAAGTGTCATTCAGCATTTAGCACTATTTTCTTATTGCAAAATGCACCCTTGCATCCAAAATGGGCCAGAGGATGCATTTTACGCTACGAAAATAGCACTAAATGCTACAGGACACAAACAGCAATAGCCAGCAGCCGCTCGCTCTCTCTTAGATCATTATTCCTGTGGTTCTGCTGTAGGATTTTTGCCCCAAATGACACTTAATAACTCAAGCTCACGTAATCACTTAATTTTGGTAATTGCGCATGACAAGAGTAATGCGTAATTGCTGAAATTACTCCAGTGTAATTCAAATTTTGCCCAGGCCTACTTACTATCAAACACCTGCAATATTATTCGGGTATGGAGCACTTAGCATTCAAGTTCAAGGTCTCTTCTTCGAAAGACTTCAACATTGCATCCCAGGTTTCAGCATCCTCTTGGGTATTCCGCACATCTATTCTTCTAAGACTGCAACAACTCCTTGACTAACCCTCCCTAGTATGTCACATAATGCCCCTATAGTGTGACCGCTGGGGCTGCTGCCGTCCATCACAATATGTCTTCTAGTGAGGACTAAGGCCAAAACAATGAACCTATTGACCTTTTTTTGCCAAGTCTGGGCATGAGTCCCAGCAGGCACAGATCAGTTGTATTGGCTATTGCCCCCTCCGAGGCCAGCCTTTATCAGTGCTACAACCTTTTCCCAGTTGTTCCCTATGACCCCACAATACCCGTTATTACGTTGCAGCTTGAATTGTTATTTTGAGTTACGTTAGGGTGTTTTGCTGTGCCATTCTGTTCTGTGCATATTAGGGTGTCATATATTGTGCTGTACTGTGCAATGTTGTGTAATGTTATGGTGTGTTATGTTGCTGTAATAGACTGTGCTATGTTACGGTATGTTTTATTACATTGTGTCATGATGCGCTATAATGTGATAAGTCCATCCATATAATCGTAAAGCATGAAAGCCAGACACCAGCTGGTGGCTGAGGAGGGTGACCTAAAGCCCATTTTCTTTGTACTACTTGTCATATTTTTTCTTAATTCATAAGTTGAAGTTTTTAAACAACTAAAGTCAAACCTAAAAAGGGACTACATAAGCTACTCGCAACTGGAATGGGGCAACTTGAGTTATTTGATTTACAGAGCATTTCCCCCTTTCAGTTTTTATTCTTTTGTTGTTGAATGTGTATATTTCTATCTTAATGGCAATATTTACGTATGACTTCGTTTGGGTGTTCAGTAAAAATGCTGACTTGGCAACTGACGTATTTCTATTCCTCGCCCTGAGCGTAGTCATATGGAAATAATAATACCTGTAACACTGGCTCTGTGAGGAGGAAATGAAGCCCGCTGTTTTGTGAGGGAGTTACATACGCCTGTTTTCTTGTTCAGAAGGAATTTCTAATATTTCCACCACATGTGAAGAACTCTGAGCAGCCACCAATGAAGGAGCTGGAAAAGGCTTTAGCTTCTATCTTTATTGGGAACAAAAATAAACAACAACTTCAGCATTAGCCTCAATTCACCAAAATGCCTGAGTTGGCAGAAGTGACATCACACACCCTTTGACCTTCAGTGTCACTCACACACGCATGCTTACACATACACACACATTCACACTTACACCCACACTCTTTCTCTCACAAACACACAGAAGCACGCACCCAACATACATTTAAAAGCACTTTTTTTGCTTACCTCAGCTGCCAGGAAGGTCATATTCCAGTTAATTGTAGTCCATTTTTTTATTACACTAACAGTGAACAATAAAATATTATTCACTATAACTGTAATAAAAAATTGGGATAAAACAAAGAGTTTGGACCCCCAACTGACGTCCATGTGGACGAGCTGCCACTGTGTTTCTGCCACTGGTTTTGCTACCTCTGTGGCCAGGGGTCGCATAGACAGTGCCAGGGGTCGCAGCTGCGACCCCTGGCGACCTCTAAGTCCATGAACTTCAGGTACTTTGCCAACATTTCTTCTTGTATGGATGCTGCCATATTTAAAATGTGTATGTGCAAAGGCGCCAACAGATGTTAATGCACAGTACTGCATAAGTTTCTTTAAAATGTGTATGTGCAAAGGCCCCGACAGATGTTAATGCACAGTACTGCATCAATTTCTCTGCGATTCTGTTTTTATGGCAGGATGAAAAAAACACAGAAGGGATCAGATTTTTATTATTGTTGTTATTTTTATTATGGTGTCAATGGACTGGAATTGACATGTTTCAGAGGTTTGCAGAATGCAAGATGCTTGTGCTTCGCCAGAGGAGATACCTGCCATTTTCTTTCCAATTTGAAGTAAGGAAGCAATAAAAAGCTACTAAAAAACGGAGTGCGGTATCTGAGGTGGAATAAAGTGAGCTATTCATGGACCAGCAGGAGGCCATGAATTTAAAAAAAGCTATATGAAAAGTACAGAGGACCAAACCACAAAACATTCTGACAGGGCCGGCACCGGTGTGGCCGCAAAGGGTGCTGACCTGGAGGGGAGGAACGGACCTCAAGGGGCGCTGTGTTTAGCAATAATGTACGATTTAAAAGCACCTGCTGCAGAGTTACTTGTGCATCCAGCTTTCAGGCAGAAATAAATATGTCAAGATAACTCATATGATTATCATCCTGCTAGAGAGAGATGAAGCTTTTTCTAGTGGCAATTTTGACTCGCAATAAAGTAGCGCAGAGGGTTAATATGCCTGCTGCAAAGAACAGATCTGTATTTTATATGGATAGCTGAGTGGATTAGTAAAGCCAGGCTTTATCAGCACTCTGAAACAAATTAAATGCATTTGAAAGAGGGACTATGGAGAGGCAAGGGGCACTTTTGCTGAGTGGTAGTGAAGGAATCGGAGGAGGATGTGGTAATTTTTTTGGGGGGTGGGGGGTGCCATAAAGATTGTCGCTCCAGGAACCACCAACGCTAAAGCCGGCCCTGCATTCTGACTGGCGCTAGCACGTGTCCTCTGCTAAGTAAGGCAGTTCTTGGTCCAAACATGTTTTGACACTATATTATGAAAGCAGATTGCTCTAAGTGGTAGTGTGTGACCAGAATGCTTGGACATATGTGTCATGCAACAGTTTGTTCAGGTAGCGATTTACTAAATATTTTGAGCTGTTGTGTTTTTGTGCTGTGTTAATGAATTGGGATATTGTGTTTTACTCTGGTTGATACGTTTGCAGACCATTTTGACCATTTTATGTTTTGTGTCCGGCTATCTTCTTGTTGAATTGTTACTTTGTTTTGGGTTACCTCGTTGTTTTATGTTCTGTTGTTTACTAAGGAGAAGTAAACAAGCAATGCTACATTTCAACTCAAAACGAGCACATTCTTTAAACGTTCTTGTGACAAACAATAATTTACCACGGTGTAAGGTGGCAAAATATTACTGCTTGAGCCCTTCAGTTAGACAGAACAGGACCTCAGTCTGTCAGGTAAACTAGTGGTTTTCATACAGCAATGCCCCTCCATACTCTGGTATCGATATAACAGAGTGAGGGAGTATTTAATTAGTTGTAAAATGTGATTGACATTACCCACACATGAAACCTTTTCAAAAGAACTGGTTTGTTGTTAAATATAGTTCATTGGGTTAATGTGCCCACTGAAGTCATCTGTGGTTAATCTGAAGTCCCTGGTTGCATTCCAGAACAAGCAGTATGGTGGTGTAATGGACCTGGTGGCTGAAATCTGCATGTAACCGCAATGTCCCATACTAGATTTCTAGCTGAGCCTACTTAAATTTTCACTGCTCATGAGGGTTTCAGTCATTTTAGCAGGATATTATCCAAACTTATGAGCAAGACTGTTATGCCTTAATTGTATTGCAAGTTGCATCTCAGAAGGAGCTGCAGTACTAACAAAGGGAAATTTCCAACATTTAACAGCAGGGCTAGGATACTTGTCTACATTGTTGTACTTGGTCACATCACTGGAATTTCCCAGTTGGGTCTCTTATTTCTTAGAACCAATAGAAAGAGTGTTTCAGGTTGTATGGAAGGATATCTAAAGATGTGTCTCCCCTCTCTGGCAAGAAAGTCAACAACAAAGTGGTGGGTTCAACACTGAAGAAACCAAGAGCATTTTGTCTTAGCTAGGCCAGTGTATGCAATTTCTCTGATGGCAAAAGTATATACATATATTTCTTGCCAAAATGTCCTTGTGATGGCGAACAAAGCAATCCACTATTCATCCTATGCTATTTTGCACAGAGACATTAGGAGTAGTTTATTACACCCACTTTTTCTCCCTCAGAAGCTCTTCTTGCACCAGGATGCATTCAAATGGCTATGTAAACTTGTAAACTAGAGAATGAATTAATCTGTTATACAGTCTCAATCTACATCACACGCGTTATTGCCAGAAGAAAACAACTAACAGAATTGGATAATTTGAAATATGAAGAATAGAGCCCATAGAACGTTGATTCGTGGAGGACATATTTGACCTAACTTTCTAAGTAATAGATTTTATGAAATGGACTTTAACAGAATATTAGGATTTTAGATTATATATTTATGTGTAGATTACAATAGGATGTAAATCGGATCAAGACTATGACTGTATAATTGTATAGATTATCCTGCTTAATGTATTACTTTTTAGAAGTTATTTATGTGAAGTTTTTAAGCTGAGTATTTTTATACTGTTTTTATGGTTATTTAATTATATGAACGAAGATACGACGATTCTGGTACAACCAAATGATGGCCCAGGCGGACGGGCAGTTTTAAGAAGTTCATGATAGCTCCGTTTGATTCCTGTTAACATAGCGGACCATTTTGAGGTTTTTGTTGTCAGGGATATGCTGAGAGTGCGTTTTTGACTGTATATAGCAACCTTTTGCACTTTATACTCTAAATTTATAAGTATGAATTTCTGCTTATTGTTTTTACATGTGCTTTTATGGTCAATATTGACCAAATAAAGATATTTTGATTTGATTATATTTAATAAAGATATTTTGATTTGAATATTATATATATATATATATATATATATATATATATATATATATATATATATATATATATACACACACACACACAAACAACTATTTTTCGGAAGAAAACGGCATGCAATTCAATATTACATGGCAACAGTGGACATCCACGATCCCTCAAATGGAGCATACCTTACAGCCAGCTTTTGAGAGCATGTAGGATATGCTCCACTGATTAATTATTTGAAGTTGAAGCAAGGTTGATGATTTTAAGATTCATAGAGAGGGGATATCCAGAACAAGTTCTTACTGAAACAAGATCCAGAGTTTTAACAAAGGACAGAGAGCAATTACTTTTTAAAAACACAGGAACAGAGACCACAACAGTAAACAAGACTGAAAAGGATAATCAGATAAGGTTCTTCATGGAATATAACATGGAACACAATACGGTCTGTTCCCTCATTAAATGGAATTGGCACATACTACAACATGATAAGCATCTTAAGGAAGTAGTGGGCCAATATCCCAGCATTACATATCGCAAAGCTCCATCATTAGGTGATATGCTAACAAGATCCATGTTTTATCAGGAAAAAAACTGGTTTACCAATAGAGGCATGGGCTTTAGGAGATGTGCCACTTGCAAAGCCTGTAAGTTTGGATCAAACAGAACTTCTTACACAACTTATGAGGGTAGAACCTGTGAAATCAAGGAAAAGATCACTTGTGAAACTGGATTTGTGGTCTATGTATTGGAATGTGGCTTTGGGAAGCGGTATATAGGTAGTACGATCAATAAAGTAAAGTTCAGGATTTTGCAACATATAAGGGCCATTAAACAACAGGCCAAACATTTTTGGGAAGTACATCAAGGCAATTTAGCATCCTTGCAATATTATGGAATCAAGCATGTGAGAATCCATCCACGTATAGGGAATAGAGAACTTGAACTACGGCGGTGTCAATCAAGGATGATTGTCCTATCAGGGACTGAGAAACCATGGGGATATAACCTTGATGGAGAAATGTATGTTCATCTTTGATGCCCCATAGGATCTGTAAATTGCCCAAGGCCTGGATTTTAAGAACTGATCTGAACTTGTTCTGACTTTTTAGTACCTTTTAGTACTTGAACTTTACTGTGAATGAAATTGATTACTGTTGTGTCCTTGAAATGTGAACCTGGTGACGATACAATGAACTGAAGCAATTACCAGGGGGATATTTTATGTATTTTATGTATGTGATTTGCACATGGCATCTGCACCAGCACTTTAAACTAATTTAAAGATCTCAAAGCAATATGAAATATCGATCTAGACTAAGTAATTGTCACACCGCATTAGGATTTATTGCATTATGACATTAAGTCAGCACTTTATACTGATGTCAGCACTTTACCAGGGAAGGACATGAAATCCCTATTCTGCAACTACACTTTATCTATATGGCTGTATTAGGAACAACAGACACACAATAGGTTTCATATGACCATGAGGGGTCGTACGTAGCTATATGAACGAGGAATGCACATATGCAATTGCATTTTATATATCTATATTTATTATGGGCCAAAGATACTATATTTAATTGGGATATGGAGTCAATCGATTTGGATATTTATATTTGGAATTTGCACTTTATGACATCTTTGTGCTTTTTGTGGACAATTGGATGTGGAATAAATTGTAGGTAGACAATGAGGTAGATGCAGACCCTGGCAGTATGTGTATATACTAGGATATGGTGCTACAACGATGTTGCTGACTTAAGGTAAACCCCTCTATGCATCAACATTTCTTTTGTTAAACATTGTCTGTGAAGCACATGCCAATTGAGTGCGTTTGTTTACACTATGCACTTGCACTTTATGAGGTAATTTAGGGGAGAGGAGTTGGCCTAACGGCTAGGGCGGTCGACCTCGAATCTGGGGAACTGGGTTCGTGTCTCGGCAATGACGCTGAACATCCTGTGATTCTGGGCAAATCACTTAATCTCCCGTGCCTAACAAAAATGAATGTGTCCTCCTGTAACACAACTGGTGCTATGTAAAGCGATCTGATACCCGATACCTGCTGGTCAAGTTCGCGCTATATAAAACTCTGCAACAAAAAAAACTCTATATATACATTTGGTGAGCACCCTTAAAATTGTTAATGACTTATGTCTAATGTATGACATATATGATTCAGCATTTGCACTTTAAAGAGCAGAGTGATCTTCTATAAATAATATCATATACATATCTGGTAATTGGTTAGACGATGGTGCTTGCAAAGATTCGCACATGATACAGGAGTAGCACTTCACAAGCATATCAACACACCTCTTGCTATTATTGAACACAAATTGATCAAATATGACATGTTCAAATAAGCATTTGCACTTTGTGAGATATTTATGCATATTCTGTGGATATTTATCAAATTGTGAAGAACAACGTATGAGCAACACACAATATGAAAGAAATGACTTGGCATGTGCACCTCAAAGAGTTTAACAAGTTTGAAAAGCTCAAGAAGCAAAGTGAATTCTGCATGGACTGTTAGATGCATATGAAGTGATTGGGCATCATTATATAAAAAATTATTGAAATATTGTCACTATGTAATTCAACATGGCGGGGAATGCGGTCTAGACGATACAAACAGGAAGTGCGAGAGGTTCATGCAATGTCCATCCTTTGTTTTCAAATTTCACGTTGGTTGTGGGAACGGGGTTGCCCAGTTGAAGTCGGTAGCCGAAACGTGTAGGCGTCCAGTGTTGTGTGTGCGGCACACGAATTGAGTATTAAAATAAAATATGCATGATTGAAGAGAACGGACTTACTGAAGTTTCTTGACTGTCTTTTGGAGCGAGTGCAGCTGGGCGGTTCGAGACGAGTGGTCATTGAGGAGGGGAATAATATATAATATATAAATATAAATATAAATATATATATATATATATATATATATATATATAACCCCTAAGGAACACAGGTTCGGATATTAGTGGGTCGCATTGGGCACTTGCCCTTTATTGGATATGTGAAGCATTGGCAAAAACAATGTATGAAACACCGAGAGTTATTTTGAATTCCCCTGAGGTGATAACCCAGTATAACAGAAACAACTACAACAAAGTGTAGGCTGAAGCTTCCAATGTCATTTTGTGTTGGAAAAGATGATTTAAGTAGCGGCGATTTGCACATGTCACTTTAAATGGAAAAGGCACTATGTCACTTTATGTGTTAGATTTGCATTGTCACTTTAAGACTTGTGAAAGGCCCAGGAACATGTATTTAAAGAAACTAAGATGGCAACCACAATTGGTTTGACAAAGGCAGCTGCGGCTGTTGAAATGTGTTACCATTGTTTTCTTGCCAATAAATCGTGTTTGTGAGCGAATGCGAGCGTGCTGGAGTCTGTTCATATTTAAAGGCAGGCGTGTGGAGTTGATATATATATATATAAATAAAAATATCTTTGTTACATATATAATCAAATCGGTCAATATTGACCATAAAAGGTGTGTGTGTGTGTATATATTTATATATATATATATATATATATATATTTATATATATATATATATATATATATATATATATATTTGGTCACAGGTTGCCCCCCCCTCGCTGCTGTGGACAGCCAGCAATGGTCTGTGCGGAAGCTGAACTGAGATGTATGTGGAGAAGTAATAGGAGACCCTAACATCATGTCTGTGTCCATCAGGCCCTTTGCTAAGGCTGTGACCTTTAGTCAGGCTCAGCCGCTTCCATGTTTTCTTTTTTCCATGTACTTCAATAATACGGAGATCATCCCCAAAGTGGAGAGATCCCAGAATAGCGATAACTGAGAGTCTCTATCTGTTAGAAGGTGGTTCTGACACTATGGGCCGCCCGGATTTTTCGCTTTTTGAGCTCCTAATTGTTGAGCTTTTACTGTGGGAGAGCCTTATAAGTTGGGACTCACCCACAGTGAACTCATGATGAAAGGGACTGCATGGGGATTTTACTGGTGTCCCCCTGGCTTGACCAGGCCACTGCGCCGCAGCTGGAGTAAGGGACACCGGGCTGGTTACATGCAGACACATGTGTACATGCGTGTGCACATGCGTGTGCACATTTGTAGGGGCTGCGCAGGGGAGATTCCTAGCGTGCGCAGCCAAGGAGCAGGTGCAGATAGACTGGTGTGGCAGGACTTATGCAGAAGTGGGTGGTGACACGGAATAGGCCTTATACACTGGGAAGGAACATGCCAGGGAAAGTCAGTGTGCTTTACTGTGTTTTTCACTTCATTATTCCCCTATGGGGATGTGGAGCCCATGTGCTAGCTTAACTTTCATGAGGCCTACAGATTCCAGACACGCACTAAAGTCCACTGTAGCGGATGTGAAAAGGAGTATTCTGCAGAGTCCAAAGTCATATTTGTACTGCTTTTGGGTCATCCAGAAATGTCACATTTCTCTGAGTCAGTCATAACCAGGCCAGGCTGAGGGCTGACCTCAGCTGGATGGATTGATAACCTTTCTTCCACAAGCTAAGGCCTCCTCTCCACGAAGAGAAGATGGGTGGGGCTATAGGCTCATCCATCAGCAGCTATCACTGGGTGCCAGGCACCAGGCTGCACCAAGGGGGAAGGCAGCGAGGAAGGAAGGGCTCGTGTTTCAGAGACCATGTGGCCAGAGACCCTGGACGACGCCATTTTGAACAAACCCAGAGGCTGGACAAGGAGGAGGGAGCAGGGGCAGGGAAGTGATGTGTCGCTGTTTGATAGGACACACAGAGACTTCCTGCCAGCCCCCTACTCAACTTTTAAAAAGTACTGGAAGAGGAAGAGAGCTCTCTCTGGGGTGTGGTCTGCTGAGGCGGAAGGTGCTGGAGCCTGGTCATGGGCAGTTGGAAGGAGGAACCACCTGACTGCCCCCCAGGCCCCAACAGCTCCAGAAGAAGAGCCCAGGACCGGTGTGCAGAAGCAGGGGCCTCTGCGCAGGGAGAAGAGAGGCCCAGGAGGAGAGCCAGGCGAAAGGCTGGCGCAGGGAGCCAGTGAAGACCGCTCCCTGCTGAATCCCCCCTCTCCGAGACCCAGAGGGCGACGGACAGTGCTCCCAGTGGCTGGGGGGCACCACCAGGAGCAAGGGGACGCGAAAATGGAGGAAATCGGACTCCAGGGGGCCGAGATATGCCCCCCAGAAGGTAGGCGACCTTTGACCCCGCCTGGGACCAATGACGAAGCGCGTGGGGCTCCGCCGCCGGTCGCAATCATGCCCCCGGGGTGGGTCAGGCCCCGGGGGCTGCACCCGGAAGAAGCAAAGTTGGGGGCGCCGTCGCGCACCCCGTGAAATTGCCCCAGACGGGGGCCAGGAGCCCACCCTGGCCCCCGGTGATTAGAAGGAGGGGGGCGGGGGAGCGCCATCGTGCCCCCCATGAAAATGTGCCCTGGGACCCGGGACCCCATCCCCGGGCCCCGCAGAAGTCAAGTCGGGGGAGCGCCGTCGCGCCCCCCGTGAAAATGAGGCCCAGGGTCCTGGGACCCCATCCCCGGGCCCCGAAGTAAAGCCGGGGGACACCGTCACGCCCCCCGTGAAGAGGAGGAAGGCGGGGGAGCCAGGAGCCCACCCTGGCCCCCGCCGAACAAACCCAAGATGGGGAGCGCCGGCGCGCTCCCCGCGAAGAGGGAGGAGGGGCCCGGGACCCCATCTCCGGGCCCCGACGCTGGAGGGAGGCGGGGGAGTGCCGTCGCACTCCCCCGAAGACTTGCCGGTCCTGCGGCAGCCGCCGCGTCTGCCCGCCGGAGCGGGCAGACCCAAAGAGCAGCGCTGGCTCCCGCGACCGCACCCGAAGGTGCGGGCCGGGCGGGAGCCAGCCGGAGCAGCCGGGGGTGGGCTCCCCGGGCTGCCCCCACCACCCGAGGGGAGCGAGAGCTGCACGGGGCCCGGGTGGGACTGGGCCCACCCCAGTGGAAGGAGCGGCCGGGGGTGGGCTCCCCGAGCCGAAAATAGTGCACCTGGGGGTCCGGGTGGGACCGGGCCCCCCCACGAAGAAAGGATGCGGCGGAGGCCGCCAGCGCGATCGCGGCTCTCCCCGGCACAGCGGGAGAGCCGCTCATCCCAAATTCATAAAAGGAGCACGAAGCGCCCCATAATGCCTTGCCAGGCATTTGGAGATCTTTCCTTTTGGTGCTTGGGGTGGCCCCAGGAGAACGGGGTCACCGCCAAAATTGTGCAAGGGTGCTGGGGGAGCTGCTGGAGAAGCGCAGTCTCCCCCCCAGCACGAAGAACAGTCCCACCCTAAGTCTCATGGGGACTTAGAAAGGATAACCCCTCAAGGGCTCAGCGCGCATTCAACTCCTTCTAGGCTGGAACTTTTGTTCTACAGCTGAGGGTGTCGTGAGAAGTGCTTCATGAAGTGAAGGGCTGAGTTGGGGATGTCTGGAGAAGGGCATCCCCTGGAGGTGAAGAGGTGTAATTGCACCAGAACTGCATTTACTAACGGTTATTCCTTTTTAGAGGGAATGAAGGTCACATATGTAATGTGAAGTACCTGTGTAAGGTGATGTCATAAGCAAAGTGGGTTATGTTGCCAGACATTCCTGCTAGGGTGTCTGGCTGTATAGGCGTAATCCTGTGATTTCATCTGTGATGCCTTTAGGGGCTATAATTGCAATGCATTCTAATGTCCAACAAAGGTGATGAGTACTGTCATTCCAAAGTAACGCTTACACTTGTATTCTTGCTGCTGCGCTTAGGTGAGGAACAACCCAGACTGTTAGCCCCGAATATGTAGGGGTGCATACTGTATGGATGGACAATATAAGATGCTCAGTCAGGGTTATGTGTCCCTAGGGCAGGTGAACCTATTTTTAATGCGCATGGAGGTAATGGGGTGGGTCGCCACTGGGATGGTGCCAGTGCGCAGGGCCCTCGCTCCAGGTTACGTTCAACTAACCGCATTGGGGGCAAGATGATGTGCATACCTGGGAGTGGTGGTACTAGACCTCACCCCCCCTGCGGGAGGGGTGGAGATGTTACGCAATGTCACAAAGTAATTCCAACAGCTTATGTATATTTGTAAATTGGTGCATAGTATTGAGTAGTGTGTGTGTTCAATAAATGTACTCTTACTTTTATAAAGCAAAGTACAGACTGGACAATCAATTATTGAGTGTTATTTTTGCGCACCTGCAAATGGCGATTACTGGCCCACACCACCTCCCTTGAGTAAAGCCTCAGACTGCTCTGCAACGCTACCCTCTGAGAGTCAGGCGCTACAATTGGGTGTTTGGTTCCCAGTGAAGGACAAATGTAGTCATGTTGTTTGTGCAGGCCACACAGATACTGCCTCGTTTTCCAACACTATCACATCAAAGAATGAAGCTCCACTGGTGCCAATCATGCCCACTTTCACCTAGGAGGGCAGTAAAGCAGTAGCCTGGGCCATTTTTGGATCATGCCTGTATTGTGGTAATTCAATGTGCCAAGGCCTACCAAAAGCCCTTATTAAAAACTTCAGAAAACCACCACACAGCAGCTAGAAGACTCTTAGGGGCATGAGACAGGTACCTTCATTTCTAAAATAAACTGGATCAAGAAATAATCCCTGGTACAGAAACAGGACTCATCAGCCTTGATTTACTCCTGGTGGCACCATTGTGTCACTTGAGGTAGGAGGAGCATTTATTCTCAGTTCTTGTGCCTGCACTTTGGAACTCATTTCCTCTGGCCCTACATAAAATTCAGCACTTTTTATACTTCCACAAGAATATCACATTCTGTCAAGTCATCATGAATCTTACTGAGTGCTGCTGGGCTATGTATTATCCACTTTGATGCCATGAAACCTCTTGGAGTGAAGGAGTTGTTAACAAGTATCATTTTAGCATGCCATAGCAAGATAATACGCTGAGGAAAATTCGGTTACCAAGGCTTGAAATTGGCTTTGAGCAGGGACTATAATTGGTGAAGGGGGCCCATTCTATCTTCTGGGAATGGCCAAAAAGAATTTAGAAAGCAGCAGAACACACTTTTTCAAGTTACAAGCACACCTAGACAGGAGTGCATTGGGGACAGTAAAGAGGATATTATGGTGGGAGCAGGGATGTAAAAAGGGCTAAAAAGAGTTGATTGAAATTTGAAATGCTTCTACAGAAAATAGTTTTATGAGAAATTGGAGAAAGTAGAAAAATATTTATGTTGGTGGAACCCAGACTCAAGAAAAGGCAAACCAGTATTGAAGTAGTAAAAGGGACTCACGGAGGCAACTAGGTACAGTGCCTCCAGGAGCAGGGCGCGGTTCTGCATATCATGTAACAGGATGATGTCTCTGATACTGTGTTTGGTGATAATCAGAATTATCGTGTTCGGCTGTTGAGCTGCCCATTAGACATGACTCACCACCTCTTCCTCTGCTATCCCCTTTCATTGTCATTTCAGATGGAGATAAACCAGATTTGGGGAGTTTTAGGAAGAAAACGTTTTGGAAACGTACTGGAAAACGTATGGTTTTTAGTTATAAAAAGGGCAGTGTTTGATACGCTTATTGGGTGACAATATGAGATACCCTTTTGAAGAACACATTTTAATTGAAATAATGCATAAATAGTTCGATACAAAATGTCATTATTATTAGTTTAGTTAATTTAAATTTAATAAAAAACACAATTCTAGTTTAACAAACGTTTTTCTGGGAGTGAGATCTGAATAAACTCCTTAATTTCCATATGTAATTATATCTTCTCATGGTAAAAAAAGTAACTAATTTGCACAGTAAAATCTTGAATTTTAAGAATTGATCAAACAGATCAGATATTTTTTTATAATGAGCATACTTGGAAATTGTTGAAAAGAAAATTGTCCGTAGTTTGCTTAAATGTCACTAATCAGCTTTAAACACTCAATCTATATGTACCCTTAGCCAGCTTTAAAAAAAACATGGATCCCAGTATCAACTTTACTGGTTTATTTGAATAAAACTATTACAACAGTCCCATATTATAAAATAACACGATAAAAATACATATAAAATATAGATGACGTTAAGATCACGAAATAACAGCAACATATATAAAAACTATTAATTGATAATCTCACTTATTTTCAATTTCTGATTTTTCAATCAAGTCTGCCAAGCAGAAGTTAAAAATTCGGACTTTGCAAAAGAAAAAACATCAAATTTAGATGTTGCAAAAGAAAAAACGAAAATATCAGTAGGGTACCACAGCAGATAAGTGTCTCTTACTGATCTTTCGTTAAAAACCTTGAAGAGGAGGAAAAGTGATTTTCTCCGAATGTAATCCTAAAGAGGACAAAAAAGTAGAAAGCACAAACTAGTTTCACTCATATAATCTTTAAAAAACACAAGCCCCAGATGAAGATACAGCAGTACTCTATTTTGTTATCATGTCGCCTATCGACAGAACATACAGCCCATGAGTTTTTTTGTTAGCAAGATAGATATTACCTCTGAACTTCAATAAAACAGACTCCAGATACAAGGACTCAAACCGTTCAAGGGATTGTAGACTAAGCTACTTATCTATCTCTAATGTGTAAAGTGCCAGGACACATCTAAATATTGGGGAGATAAGACTATAGCATAAGCGTTTTATTGGTTCAAACTATCGGAGTGAACCAGTGCCCTAGAGAGAAGATCTCTCAAACTATCTCTGAAAACTGCCCTATAAGGAGTAGTCCACAGACGTATCCAAAACAGTATACGTCTCAGATGATGGCCGGGAGGAGAGACAATGAAGATTTTTTTTTTTATTTGCTATCATCAACAAAGGGTTTACTTCAGATGGACTTCAAAAGTCCACCCTTTATAGAAAACTATAAATGATCAGGGCAGCTGAAAAAGCTCAGTCACTGAACTTCTTGTTAAAAGACTGTAAACTGGCCAAAGTCGAAATCAGAATATCTCTAGATTTTCTGTTTAGCCCACTTGTCGGATGAATCAAACCAGAATTCTAAGTAATCATCCCTTTCAGGGGAATAAAAACGCTTTAATTTTTTGTTTGGTGCCCACAGCCACCATCTTAAAGTTTTGTACATTAATGATAAGTTTTGATTCAGTGGAAATTCAGCCAGGAGCAATTCTAGTCCATTTTCTAGAATCCCCTTTTGTATCGCATTTTCTTTATGGGCACAAAAAAACCTGCATCAGGTGCATAGAATAATAAGGGAAAATAGCCTAATCCCAATTTTGGACGTCACACTCAATTCCTTTTAAAAGAGCATCGAGGCCATTAATAAAAACACTAAAAAGAAAGGAGGCTAATGTGCAACCTTGGCAAACTCCTTGTACATTGTCAAAATCTTTTGTAAGGTTCCATCCCGCCATTTTGAAAACAGGCTACAGTATTTGAATGTAGTGGAAAGCAAAACATCTCTATCAGGCTTGGGTCAAACCCCACTGTTTTCATAATAATCAATTGGGGTCTATCCACCACATCGAAAGCACTTTTTAGGACAAGAAATTCTAAATAGGTGGTCCCATTTTAAGGTGCGCATATTTCATAATAATGACTAGTAAGCAGAGTGCCTGATCCACAATCACAAAACTTTGTGGAACGCCACCCGAACTTTTGGTCCCTAGTTTGCTCTTGTAGCCTCAGAAAGACAAGCTTCCCAAATATTTTCCCAAGGCAATCCAGGAATGATATTGGGCTATGAGTTATCCCCTTTTTTTCTAAATGGAGATTATTTCTGCTCTCTGACAAAACCCTAGTATATTATCAGATATAATTAATGCATTACAGATTTTTAATATGAAACCAGACCCAAAGACAAGATCATTTCTGTATAAATTTCAAAGAACTTTATCTGGGCCTGATGCTTTATCCTGCTTAAAAAAGGCAATGGCTTGCTTAACTTCCACGCGACTGAATGATTCTAGGCCGAAAGACAATCCTGATCCATAAAATTATAGAATGAGTCGTGGTGCCAGTTTTATTCAGTGCCTCAAAATGTGACACCTATTGTCTCCTGAATTTATATTAGAACTTAGAACCCTATTGCCCCAGACTATCAGATTCCAGAACACTAGGGCATCTTTCTCCTGAATGACCTGATGAATATCTTCCCAATTTCTTAGGTTAAAATCTTCCTGTTTTTCTTAGCTTTACTTATTCCCTGAATATCAGAGGATATGACCACTGACAACAAACCCTGTCTTGTGGATTGTTACCTGCCTTGTTATGTTGGCCTAGGCCTGGCTGCCATGCTGCTTTTCTTTGCGCACGTTACACTGAGCCGGGCCCCCCTCGCCCTTTGCTCGTGCCAAGTTCTTTTGCACTGTCTGCATTTTCTGTTGTTCACCTTTTTGGGCTCCGTCTGCACAAACATGTACAAGGTCGCATAACAATGTATTTTGGTTCTTCCTGATATGGCCAGTCTCGCGCACCCAGACATAACATTAGGTGCAATTGCCATGAAGAATTTGGTATGCTTTTAATACTGTGGTTTACTAGCGCTTAACACACTTGGAGAAATCCCTTTCAGTGAGAAGAGCTATGATGTCCTGCTGATGTAATTCTGCATCTAGAGACTGAGGTATGGGGGTTCGCTAGTCAAAGCCCAGAGGTCTTCTATTTTATAATAAACTATCTTACTGCAAGGGGAGGGTGGTAATGTTATTTATACGTTTATCCACTGAGCTCTGAGATGCTTTCCCCGTTTGTATTCTATGGAATTGTAACCATGCTGCTTATATTAGTCATATGCATTATGCTATTAGTACTGACACGTGTACTGTACATTAGAGCACGTAAGTTGGAATAAACATTTTAAACTATCCAGTGTCTCTTCCTACACACCTTGTGGACAAGTACGAGTGAGTGACGAAAGAGTGTTCTTGCTTCTGCGAGTCCTGAGATAAAGATACCGTGTTCTGGGTTGTCCAAACATTAGTACTTGGGTGCTAATGGGATGCTAAGCTAGTTGGGTTGGGGTATTTGGGTGCTACGGTATATGGTGGCAAACCACTGTATTCCGGGGTCCCATTTTCCTGTGCATAGCTCTGTGTATGTGCAGAAACCTTATGACATGGCGCGACCACCGTGGGGCGGCTTATCTGCGAGACGCTTGAGTAGTACTTGTGCTTGTCCACAAACCCCTCGCGTACGCTTCCGGAGGCGTATGTGACGGTGATACCTCCTATATTGAATGTTTTATAGGTTCTTTCAAGCTTGATGTTATTAAAAAAGGTTAGTTAACAGACCCATTTTTGTGCTCCCTGTTAGGTTGTCGGATATTATTGTTTAGTCATGGCTGGTGTGGCGATTGCTGCACATAGTCGAGGAGCACTCCGAGACCACTTACGGGTGTATGGAGTGCCTGATACAGGGATCGATTTGGTCTTTGTGGTTCAAGCCGATCCGGCTTACCACTTTGAGGTGTTTTACACTTGGATAACTTTTGAAGCGGTGGAGGCAGATGATAATCTGTTTCATGAATATAAACCCACCGTTATTCCTGCTGCCTATCGACCCTATACCACTCTTGAAGTACCTCTCACGGCTTGGCAGCACCGTGTTTGGTTTAATGGCGCCCTACCACAACCAACTACCGCAGTTCGTTTAGGCCCCTTGTCAATTCAGGGGGCCACTTGGCCTGTATTGGCCGGGTATACCCCGCATCCAAATTATCTGGCATTACCGCTTATGGAACTGCGCACTATGCATACCGAATTGGTACGAGTGCATCGAGCCCTAGTGACATACGTTACAGGTAGTCTACATGGAGCTGCTCCTGTAGTCGCAGGCCAACCAGCTATAGCCGCTGGAGTGACTATAAGTCCTGTCATGGTAAATTCTGTGATGGGCAAACGTCCACAAAATAAGGACGACTATCCTTACTGGCTTGCAGAAAAGTTCGATCAGATAGAAGCAGTGTTTCCCCATACATCCCCAGTAGATAAACACCGCATCCTCACGATAAGTTTGCCAAAAGACATAATCCCCGATTTGACATCATGTGAAAACTGGGGTAAGGTATTCGCAGCAGTTTATTCAAAATGTTTTGGAACTCCTTCCATGACGGTTCTACCCTCTGTAATTAAAAAAGTACAGGATGAACATGGCCCTGAAGCGGCTGTGGAATTAGGGATGAGACTAGTGGGAGTGTTTGATGTAGTAGCTGAGCTGATCCTTGGAAATGTCAAGGGCGATGCTATGAACTTTCAAGTAGCAAATGCTTTGGCTTTGGTCCCAGAGTTGGACAGGCCCCGCGAATTACCGAAAATTATAGCCCGGGCTTATAAAACAATTGGAAGAAATAGCCTGGGCAACAAGCCTTTTGTAAAAATGCAAACTCAATCGCAAACACAAGTTACACAAACAAAAAGTGCATCTGAGAAAGATGATAAACCGGTCTTCACTAAAAAGAGTTGGAGACAGAAAAAACAGGGTAAGCAACAAAAGAAGCCGGGGTCGAGAGGCGCTTCCCCAGTTTCGGTTTCTTCTGAACGTACTTATGATTTACGTGATAGGTCAAGGATTAAATCACCAGAAAGGTTTCAGAGCTCTGATACGCGTTCTCCTCGTTCTTCACAGGCCCAGACGTTGTCACAAGCTGGTGGAGGAGGACGGCAAGATAGAGGAAGGGGCCGAGAGGCTCCCCAGGAGCGAGACCAACCTCGACAACAAGTCAGAGGGAAAGCAGAAGACTTTCATCTTCCTCGACCGCAATTTCAGAAGAAAAAGTTGCCGCTGTCACAGCGAAATATGCCTCAGACCGTGAGAACGAGACTCCAGAATTGGACGTGGGCAGTGACCCTCCTAGACAGCGCCGCGGAAGTTACCATAGTGCGGGAGGCGCTACGTCCTCATATGGAGGCGACAGCAACTGAAACATTCGTTACTGTAGAGACAGCTGACACGAGAGTGGCACCCCCTGACAGACTATATAATATAGTCATACAAATTGAAGGTGACATACCGCGTGAAATAAAAGGGATTTTTTGGGAAAATCTAACCTCTTCATATGACATTTTGTTAGCAGAGGTGGATTGGCCACCCCCATTCGTTTTAGCTGCACATAAAGGAGAGGAGGTAATCCTTCCAAGCTTCTCACGGCATGTCCCAAAAGACAAAGCTGAAGCACTTGCAGCTGAGTGGGCTGTGTACCTGGCACCAGCGTTATACCGCAACCATGTGGGATGGGATGAAGAATCACCTCCCCATGCAATACCTTTGCGGTCACTACCGCAGCCACAACCCCAATATCCCATCAAACGGCAGGCAAAAGGCCCCGTCTCCGAAATTCTGACACAGTTGGAATATCAGGGAGTAATTGAACCATGCGTATCACCTATGAACAATCCCCTTTTCGTGGTTTCTAAACCCGATGGAACGTACCGCTTAGTTTTGGATTACCGGCATTTAAATACTCATTGTCGGAACTTTGCGGTGCAAAATACACACAGTTCTGCGCTTGTAGACTGTCTTGTTCGTAAAAAATACAAAACGACACTTGACCTTTCAAACGGTTTCTACACGCACAACCTAGCCCCGGAGAGTGGTCAATGGACCGCATTCACTTCCGGTGGTAAATTATTCCAGTTTCGGCGTTTACCCATGGGCTACAAAAATAGTCCGGGTATATTCGCCGCCCGTGTTGTTTCTTTGTTAAATGACATTGATCAAGACGCATGTTCGTACGTAGATGACATCTATCTGACGGACGACGAATTATTTCAGCATTTGTCCCGTGTGGACCGCATTATTCTTGAATTTGCGGAGCAGGGTTACAAATTTAACTTTGCTAAGTCACACATTGCTGAATTTACAGTTCTGTTCTTGGGCTATGAGCTCAACAACGAAGGTAAGGGCTTAGCCCCCATTTCTTGGAAAAATGTGCACATTTGTGCCCCCCAAATACTCTGAAGAAACTTCAGTCTTTGCTGGGTTTCCTGAATTTCGGGCGTACTTACATTCCCGAATATGCCCAGCGTATCAAGCCTTTGTATGCTTTGATACAACCTACTTATTCAAGGTCTTGCTGGCTGCCTGAGCATACCTCAATTCTGCAGTCTTTGCAGACAGACCTTTTGGAGTCTAAATATCTTTTGACTCGTGATAACCACACAAACCTGGTGATTAGAATAATTCCGGGGCGGTGGGATTCACATACTTAACCTTTAATGAAGGTGATACAGTACCCATCCCATACAAGTCACATCTGTACACTTCCGCTGAATTGCGCTTTACATCTGTCGAAAAAGTTCTAACTGCAGTGCAAATGGCGATTCTAAAAGAACGCGCACTGGCACAGGGAAAGCGGATTCTAGTGGTAACACCCTGTCCTGCCCTAGAGGCAGTAACAAAGGCAAGTGTACCGAACTCAAAAGCAATGCATCCCCGTTGGATACAATGGGCTACATCCTTGACGTCTTCGGACGTCACTTTTGTTTTTGATTCTTCTCTGCAGACTCAGGAGTTTTTGCAGTATGAATTCGTTCATCCTCCTCCTTTGTTTTTATTACCGCTTGAGGATTACAAATGTGTGATCTACACCGATGGTTCGGCGCAACCGGCCACTGGGTCCAAGCACGCTTATTCAGCTGCATGTGCTATTGTTGCGGGTTCCTTTGTAGATGGAAAGTTCAAATCCTCTGCAGTGCATACTCGCACACTTGGAGATAGTACCGCACAATTGGCCGAGCTGCATGCATTGCTACTTACGCTTGAGTTCGCTTCTCAGGATGAGACCACTCTTATTGTATGTGATTCTTTTTACTGTGTACAATCTTACAATGACAATCTGTTTTTCTGGTCGAAAAACGACTACAAGGACGCAAAAGGGAGCACAATTAAGCATAAAATGCTTTGGGTTCGAGTGGCAGAATTGCAACAACGTCTGCCCCTCACACAGGTGGTTCACACCTTAGGCCATCAGCGGGTGGGCGCACACGCTATTGGTAACGATCTGGCAGATGAAGCTGCCCGTTCAGCAGTAGTCACGTGTTCAGTAGCAGCGGTTACCAGGTCCATGTCTAAAATAGACCCTGTTATATTAGCAGCTATTGCTGCAACCAAGGAAGGTAATAATTACCCTACAGGTTTCCCTTCCAAGTATTCTTACACATTAAGTCCCGATCAGGTTCCTTATGTAACTATACCTGACGTTGGAGATCGGCTGATCCCCAACGCGGACCGCAGGAGTGCCTTGATATCAGCTGCACACGAAGGCATGGCTTCGGCTCATGCAGGTGTGTCAGCTACAGTTTCCATCTTGCAGCAGCGTTATTGGTGGCGTGGATTGTATAAAGACACCCGTGCTTTTGTGCTTTCTTGCGATGTTTGTCAACAGATTAAGCCTTCCACGGTAACACGTCCACCACAAACCCCGCTCTGCATTGCTAACAGACCCTTTGGGTGTGTTTACTTGGATCACTGCGGTCCATTCTCATCAGACACTGCCTATAAATACATCTTAGTGGCAGTGGACTCGTGCACACGGTTTCTCTGGGTCTGGCCACAACGGAGTGCTGACGCCCGAAATGTAATCAGGGATTTGCGTGTCTTTGTGGGAATTTTCGCATGCGCCACCTTCCATTCGGACCAAGGTCCAGCGTTTGCCTCTAGGGCTTACAAGGATGCAATGGCTTCGCTTGGGGTGCGGGTGAAATTTTCGTCTCCGTATAGGCCTGAGGGCAACTCTATCGTTGAACGAATGAACCGTGACTTAAAGCAATCCTTAACAGCTAGGGTTATAGGTACTGGCAGGAACTGGATGGCCCATTTGTATACCGTTCAGCGTGCACTTAATAATCTCCCTAGAAGACCTCTGGGTGGGCGGACCCCATACGAAATGCTCTTTGGCATAAGAATGTTTGTGCCTGACCTTGAGGGTCCAGACATCGCGGCGCAATCCGCCAAGTTTGATGTAGATAACCATTCTGCTATGTTACTGGACTTACAAGAAGCCCGAGACAAACTTGCAACTACACATTTGCCTTCAGCCACAGATCCTGCGTTGCAGATTCCGGTAGCCGGCTGGCCCTTTTAAACACTAATCTCCCCCAACATTTTGGGGAGTTAATACATCGTATTTTTAACGCATCTAACACTGAAGGACTAGTGCACTTTTTTAAGGTCGTGGGGTCGGGTTTGGTGTCCTCCTTCCAAACTATTTTTGGTGCCATCCCGGCTTTCATACATTCTATTTTTTCCAGTGTCTTTGGCGGTTTCCCATTGATCCTCGCTTTAGCGGCTGGTGTCTTACTCTTAATTTGCTTTCTGCGCAATGGCTGCTCCACGATGGGACCTGCTCGATCCAGAACGCCTCCAGCTGCTCCGTGAGCGCCTTTTGGCCAGTTTTGGTGTCTTGCCATTGGCGACACTGGGTGTGTCATATACTCTTTCATTTCGCTTTGCGTATTTCACTTGCGTGCAACCTGTGATGACTTGTGTCCGCTGTCCTTTCACCTGGAGTCTGGATTATTGCCTCTCCAATTCGTCATTGTCTGTTCCGGATTTTGTTCAGTTGATGGGTCCCTTAGAGGCCCATGAGCAGGACTGTTCCGTTGCTGGCTGTATGGCGCGTGCGGCTGCACTGGGGATTTTGGCGCAATGGGATATCTGGGCGGTTGCCCAGGATCTCCTACAACGAGCTGTTTCAATTATCACGCAAGCTGTCCCGCATTGCTTCTGGATGCTCCCTTAGTTGAGGAGCATTCCTGCTCTTTGATCTCATGGATTGGATGGCAGCTATGTTTTTTGACAATTCCAATGATGAACTCCTGGAGGGTATGGCTTTTCTCTGCACTTACACTTTCATGGATTGACCTGCCCTTCGCCGTTTGGGCGCTCCCTGTGCTCCAGCGGCTGTGTTTTTCCTCTGATGGGCCTCTGTCCTGGCCGCTGGACTGACCAGGGGAGGGTGTCTTGTGGATTGTTACCTGCCTTGTTATGTTGGCCTAGGCCTGGCTGCCATGCTGCTTTTCTTTGCGCACGTTACACTGAGCCGGGCCCCCTCGCCCTTTGCTCGTGCCAAGTTCTTTTGCACTGTCTGCATTTTCTGTTGTTCACCTTTTTGGGCTCCGTCTGCACAAACATGTACAAGGTCGCATAACAATGTATTTTGGTTCTTCCTGATATGGCCAGTCTCGCGCACCCAGACATAACATTAGGTGCAATTGCCATGAAGAATTTGGTATGCTTTTAATACTGTGGTTTACTAGCGCTTAACACACTTGGAGAAATCCCTTTCAGTGAGAAGAGCTATGATGTCCTGCTGATGTAATTCTGCATCTAGAGACTGAGGTATGGGGGTTCGCTAGTCAAAGCCCAGAGGTCTTCTATTTTATAATAAACTATCTTACTGCAAGGGGAGGGTGGTAATGTTATTTATACGTTTATCCACTGAGCTCTGAGATGCTTTCCCCGTTTGTATTCTATGTAATTGTAACCATGCTGCTTATATTAGTCATATGCATTATGCTATTAGTACTGACACGTGTACTGTACATTAGAGCACGTAAGTTGGAATAAACATTTTAAACTATCCAGTGTCTCTTCCTACGCACCTTGTGGACAAGTACGAGTGAGTGACGAAAGAGTGTTCTTGCTTCTGCGAGTCCTGAGATAAAGATACCGTGTTCTGGGTTGTCCAAACATTAGTACTTGGGTGCTAATGGGATGCTAAGCTAGTTGGGTTGGGGTATTTGGGTGCTACGGTATATGGTGGCAAACCACTGTATTCCGGGGTCCCATTTTCCTGTGCATAGCTCTGTGTATGTGCAGAAACCTTATGACAACCCCTTTTAGAAACTCGATTCTCTTTGTCGGACCAATGCTTTCTCCTAATGAAGCTACAGATATTATTTTGTCTTCATCTTAAGGGTCTCATATGATACAACAAGACTCCTGCATGAATAAGTAATACTTTTGTCAATAATAAGCATGGTCCTTGTTATGGCTCCAGGCTGAAATCTTAAGATATAAGAGGGGGTCTCGTATACTACAGAAAAAATGGTAATCACACTTTCTAAATTGAGGACTTGCCACTGAGTTTTGACCTACATTTCTTTCAAACTAGATGTCAGTATTGTCATCCTGACCTAAAGCAAGGTACCTGAAAGAAGATAACAGGAAAAGTAACACACCTCCCACTCCGACTAGTGTGCAATCATTTTCATTCACAAGTGCCCCATTCTTTTTACAAGTTCCATCTGATAAGGGAATGTGCATTCGCCCTGAAACATTTTTTTGATTCTTTTTTTACTCCGGTGCTCGGATTAGGTTCAAATGTCAATGTTTTTAAACTAACTGCTGTATTTCAACACAAGTTCATAGGTCCACGCCTCAATGAGCAAGGAACAAACACAGAAAATACGACGAGAACCCAATACCTAAAACACATCAATCAGACTCGGGTCTGTCATGGTAAGGCTGGAACCGTATGGGAAGTCTGAGAGCGGATCGCCTCAGGAATTCTCTCCCTTTTCATCTTGGCTCACAAACACGTTTACTTCTTTTCCGTAAATTGATGAAAATCTGACTGTACGACCAGCTCAAATATGTTTCTTCTCTTTCCTTCTCCTCTGTAACCCATGGCGCCAGGACCTCATCCATGCTGATCGCGCGCTTTACGAAACAAGAAGACAAATAAATACAAAATAATAAGAGGCCCTACCGCTTGCAGAACATGCGCTATATAACCTATCACGTACATGCTTAACTGAGGAACACTATTTGTATTTGAGCAGTTGCCTGGATCGTTAAACTATACCTGCGCAGAACGCATCATTCCCTTTCAGTTTGCAGAAATAAGTACATTTTAGCTTTAGCAAGGATGATGGGAGGCCTTGACACCGTTAAGGTAGGTTAGAAACCAACCAGCCAGACACATGGATATTGTTTCTCTATTTTATTTTTTCATGATGAGGTATGGTTAAAAGCTTGTATAACCCAGCAGCACGTTTCAGCCTAGGGTTATCTCTTGCCTCAGAGCACGCACACGGGTGGGCTTGAGACACCCCCAGACTTCTGTTATATACGAGACAAAGTACCCTACTCAGCGCGTTATAAGGACATTAAAAGAGAAGGCTGTTTTTAAAAAATTAGCACCTCAGCTCGTCATTTCTGGTAAACACATACTCAAAAGTAGTTTAATGTAAGATCAATATCAAAGCTATGTTTGTGCTTTTGCATATGTGGGCGGCAGGTAGATAGAGTCCCGTTACACTATATTGATCCCCAGCAAAGCAAACACCATTTAAATGTCATTGGCAGAAAACTGCACTTGTCAAATCATCCACAAAGGACACAGTTAAAGTGCTACTGGCCTCTTGACAAGTACAACAGTCTAGAACTATATGCTGCACAGATTCCTGATCAGCCTGCCTTCCTGTATAATCTGTAGGGAGGTACGATTTATATCCAGAAAAGCAATGTATATTCTTCTGTTTGGTGACAATCTCATTTGTAGATAATGAAGGTCCTTGCAAAACATGCATTGGAAGATTTCTCTGAAAGGGATGCGACACATCATTGTCGGCCTCAACTTTTGACTTTGACCTGTTCTAGTGCGACCAGATCACTGTGGTTGGTATCTTGTGCGTTTTGGCACTATTTTTAATTCAAACATTAAAATTCATATCCTCAGTTCTACTTCTTGTTTTTTTGGTGTCATTTTATTTATTAAAATATTTTCTATGTTTCTAAATTGGTTTTGGATTGTTGTTGTGTTGTGTTTTCACTTTATTGCTGTGTGAGTGATGCACAAATACTTTACATATTGCCTCCGAGTAAAGCCTGAGTGCTTTGTGCCAAGATACCATAGGGTTAAGCAGAGGTTTATCTAGTGATGTTAGTGGATCTCCCTGACATGGATTGTGATGATAATTTGAGGTAGGTTCTCACCAGCACAACTAATACTCCAATTTCTTAGAATGTTCTTTTTCTCTTTGATGACCAGCTCATTTGTCCTTCAAAAAATTGCAGGGAAAGATTTCTCTGAAAGGGATGCCAGATCAGCATCCAAGGAACATCCCATGAGATGAGTGCCCACAACAGATTTAAATTGTACCTTAACTAAGCCTTTATCGGAAACATCTCTCTTAAATTTAAACAGTCGAAAACGTCTTACAGATTATGAAGTATCCCTAGGCCCATCTTTCTGAAGCCTAAAAGATGCTCTTCCTTTATGAGTGTCAACAAGGAATGAGAGTGCCCGGGCTACCAGACATTGACATCTCAGAAGCAGCTCGTGGGCAGCACCGGAGCACCCTATACAGCCTAAGGGAAAATTCAAGAAGCCTGGCCTCATTGGGTAATTCATCAAATGAACAGCAGGCTGCCATACCTCAGATGCTAACTGTATCATCTATCTCTGCGTTTAACTAAAAAAAAAAAACACTGTAAGAAACAAAATGGTACCTAACAGGTCACAAAGTGGCAGTTTCCACACAAAATAAGGGCCTCACAGAACATATTTGCACCTATTACACTAGATTTATCAACAAGGATAACATAACTTAAAGCTGAAAAATATTTTCAAGATATTCTTCCAGCGCAAATCATCGAATAGTTTTAAACTGTTTGAACATTCCAGCTTCTGTTGCAAAAGGCATCTCTTTCAAAAGGACGGACCTTCCCCATTTTGGAAAAAAAACTAACCTTAGCCATAGCCTAATTTTAAATTGCAGACCTCTGCCTGACTTACCATTGCTAGCAAAAGGCACTGAATGCTCTTTTTTCCAAACAACTACCAAATTATACTAAGGATAGGCAACTACTTGCAGACTACTAATCGAGTTTCAAAGCGGGATTCAGCACAGAGACCGCGCTCATGAAGATCCTCAATGGCGTTTATTTCATACCGAATAATGGCCTGCCTACTCATCCTGCCTGATCTTACAGCAGCATCTGACAGTCAATAACCACAGACAGATAAATATGCCACAACACAGAATAGGATTTTGAAACTAGGCACTAAATTGTGTACTTCACATAACTGCCTCATCACAACCAACTGTTGAAAGTTGGAACCCTTATTCTTTTGTCCATTGTAAAGCAGTTCCTACCAAGCTTAGACAGTAGCCCTCGTTATTTAATCTCTCCCAAAAATGCCTCACTGAAATACTGGTGAGTGATGGAGTCACAGTACAACAATACATGCTATGTTATGCAGATTTGAAAAGCGCACTATCACCCAGGAGGGTACCCTGCTCCATAGCAGGTGTGAGTCTAGGGTCACTTAGGGCCTAGTGGGACTACTCGAAAAGCCAGGTCTTCAGCTTCCTGTGGAATTCAAGAAGTGAGAAGGAGGCTCCTATGTATAGCGGCAGGTGGTTCCATCCTTTGGGTGCATTTAGGAGTCCAGGCATGCAAAGGTGTCTGGAAGGTTTGTGAAAGCAGATGTGGTTGTTGAGGTATGCTGGGCCTTGAAAGTGTGAGTGAGGAGTTTGAATTGTGATCGTTTTTGAACGGGGAGCGAGTGGAGCTCCTTGAGGTATGGTGTGATGCGAGTGTGGCATGGGAGGTTACATGGATAACAATCAGCTTTACCAAAAATATTTCACGCATCAATTACATCATCACACTCAGGTTATCAGTCAAGATAACCAAGCAGTGGATGTCAGAACATTCTCCTATTCATTTCCCCAAAACAGAATTAATCGTCATCACCCCTAAGCACAAAAACTAATTTGACACTGCCCCTCTGAATTAAGTTAAACTTTATAATTTCCACCCATCCCTCTCATCTGCTGTAAAATGCAACATTGGCAACACTTTATCATTATCACCACGCATTAACAAGTTAGTTGAGTGTGACAACATCTTCCTGTACTCTTTGAAGTAAATGAAGCACCTTCTACCATCCACCAGCTGAAAACTGTTGATCATATGCCAGCCACTTTTCAATAAGACTTTTACAAGGGCATCTTGGCTGGTGTTCTGCAGATTTCATTAACCCATTTCATTGTGGTTTATCATGCTACAGCCCAACTCGTTTCTACAAAGAGAACATTCAGCTACACATTGCCAGTGTTTAAGGAACTAATAAAGACAACCAATTCGGGCCAGAATAAAATTAAAATCTGCTCTCCTACTTATTTATGAGGCTATGTACCTGGCAACATTGCTCACCATTTACGGTGGACAGAGGGAATTGAAGAGCAAACACACTTTGTCACTAGAAACCTTAACTGTGACAAAGTTGCTGGCAATTACTCCTCTGTAGGTGCTCCAATCAATCTATGGATTTCCACTGTGGCTTTATTTACACAACCAGAGTGTTTGCTCAGGAAGCAATGTTTGATGTTGTGTGATGCTTCAGGCAGCAGGCATTGTGACACAACTCAACTGAAAAAGTTATTAGAATCCAATAGTGATGTAATTTGACCAGTGATTTCAGAATTACAATAAAATAAAAATAGTGACTATTATTGAGACATATTCATAGGTTATAGATACCCAAATATGTATAAGATTCAAGCACTCATATGAGTAGAGGGACAGGCCCTGCTGATGTTAATAGCTCCTCCCCCCCCCGCTTGCCACCACACCAAAATGGAACAGGAAAGCACAACTCTGAAGGCAGTCTGAAATGGCTACTCCAAGTAATGGCTGACATTCCACATCGACCCAAGAACAACGAGTACAATGCTTATAAAGTGCAAGATCATTGCTGTACAAGGCAAAACAAAATCAAGCGTATGTCAAAATTGAACCCGGATTGTGTCTTCTAGTATACCTGTTCGGGTCAGGAACAGGCAAAGGCAAGGATGTTATCCTTTTGTTTATCAGCAAAGCATTTAGATATTAAAGGTCGCCCCTGCAATACTATATGAAACAAGAGAGCTACCCTTCAATTACTAAGTAGATAGTGTAACCACCAAGTTACTACAATGCTCTCCCAAATCAGGATCGTCGGAAAAGTGTTAAAAAAATTATATAATATCTCCATTCTACTGGCGGTTGCTAGTAGGTAGTTATGGTTAGGTCTGTGTTTCCATAGGAAAAGCGTTTTTAGACTTGACTTTTTCTTGGGTGCCGGTTGACAAATCTTCATGAAAGTTTCCAAAAAAGTGCCCCAGTGATTCTTGTTGTGCATGGTAAGTTTTAAGCTCTCCATGCCACTGGAATCAAGCTATCCTGGCTGAAGAGGGGTGAAACCCCGAAACCGGTCCTAGGATGCTTGTTTCCAGTCCAGGGAGGACCTGGCCTGGCAGTTCGGGCTGGACTGTTCCCATGGGGCACAGGGTCAAGACTGATTTGCATATGGCTGGGTTCAAACTGGAATGGCATGGTGAGCAAAAAAACGATGGATTTAGGCCCAGATCTCTGTACTGGGGTGAATGTATGACATTGTTCTGCATTCTGTCCATCAATTGTTGTTTTTGCATAAGTTTTAGGGTGAGCCATCAAGCAGGTGCCAAGACAAAGGGGGTGTCAAAACACGTGTGTTTCCCACGTTATTGCCCAGAGGAGTTTTAGACATGACTACAGCCCGAACCGCTGAACGGAATTACACCAAATTTGGCAGAAGGGTAAATTTTGGTTTAGAGAAGTGCATTTTTCTGATTTCATGTAAATCCATTCAGTAGTTTTGGAAATATTAAGGGAAATCGAAATTTGTATATATAGGGAAGCAGGTCCTCCTCGGATTTGCGAATCCACGTGCCACCAGTAATGCCATGATTGGCTGGGCTCAACCTGAGAGGAAAGTTGCGGGTGCCATTTTGTTCATCTGGACTCGGTTCCCTATGGGGAGAATAAAGTTAAAAAGTGATAGAAAGGGTCAGGTTAGCGGTACCCTGACCCTGTGGGATTAATGGAGGGGTCTGTGAGGGACGCCTTATGGGTAAGAAATTGATCAAAACCCTTTTTTTATTTACCACGCCAGGAGTCGCAGATCCTCCCCGGATTCTCCCAGATTCGGGTGGATTTAGGGTGGATCTGGGGAGTCAGACCCCCCCAAAAAAATACACTCACAGATCCACACACCTACTCACATGCCCATTTTCACACGGACACAATAACCCACACATCCAAACAGCCACTCACACACCCACTCACAGACTCACACAGCCACTCACACACCCACTTACACACCCACACAGCCATACAGCCACTCACACACCCATACAGCCACTAACACACACACTCACAGACCTTCAAAATGACTCACGCACCCACTCACAGACCCGTACGACCACCCGCACACCCATTTGGCAACTCATACATCCACTCACAGACCCTCAAAACCACTCACACACCCACTCATAGACCAACACAGCTTTCACACATCCACTTACACACACACACCCACTCACACAACCACTCGCAGACCCACAAAACTACTCACACACCCACACAGCTACTCCCACACCCACTCACAGAACCACACAGCCAGGCACACATGCACTCACACACCAACCACACACTCACACACCCACTTACATACCCACACAGCCACTCACACACCCACTCTCACACACACCCAGGTTGAAGGGACATTATAGTGAGGAAATAGCATTAAAAACCATTGAAATTCACTGGAAAAACCAAAAGTTACAGGAACATTATAGCTAGGAAATACAAATAAAAAACCTTACAAATTCACTGAAAAAACCAAAGGTTACAGGGACGCTATAGTTAGGCTCATATTGCACTCATACAAAACCATTGAAAATCGGCACTTTATCGTTAGGTTTATCTCAAGTAACTATAACTTATGCCCTAAGATAAATATAACTCGCACCCTTGCCATGCACAATTTTCTCATCAATAATTTTACAGCAAATGTTGCAGTGATATTATCAAGGATGCCATAGAAGATGTCATGACTAATTAAATATGTGGGGTCATTAGCAGTGCATGGTGAGGGCGCAAGTTATAGTTACCTTAGGGCATGAGTTATAGTTACTTGAGATAACTGCAGAATTTCAATGGTTTTTAGGAGTGAAATCTGAGCCTAACTAGAACGTCCCTGTAACCTTTGGTTTTTTTCAGTGAATTAATTTTATATAAGGAAAAAGGCCGTTCGCGGCAGAAACGTGTTACCTGAGATACTGCTGTTACAGCAATAAATGAACATATTGTGAAACTGAGCGTGCCGGAGCCTTTTCTTACAATTGGGAGAAGCATTTGGAGAAAATTATATATATATATATATATATATATATATACACACACACACAGATCAAACTTAAATTAGAATATTCCCCGTAACTTATTGTTAAAAAGGTTTGTATACAATACTGAAAATAAATAAAAATGAAATCTTAGAATTATCCTATGTATGACTGAATTATGATATGAATTACAGATCATGGTACAAATCCATCAGCACATAAGAATGAACATCTTATTAATCAGCTGGAACTTTGCATCATGTAAACCAGAGGTCTTTAAATGTGGGGTGCACCCACTGGGTGTCCGTGGCTGTATTCCCATGGGAACACAAATGCCTCAGCAAGTACTTTCACATTAAGACGGCCTTTAAGCTCAACCTTGTTGATTTAGAGCGTTTCCAGGCTGTCTTCTTTTACATTCAAAAGTGTGGAAACTGTGACCCTAGTGCTATGGTTGTGGGAACAAAATATCTTGCTGCTGTTTTGT
The DNA here is from genome assembly GCA_963921515.1 of Calotriton arnoldi. Taxonomy (NCBI): domain Eukaryota; kingdom Metazoa; phylum Chordata; class Amphibia; order Caudata; family Salamandridae; genus Calotriton; species Calotriton arnoldi. The sequence continues at coordinate 230,817 of CAWUFW010012835.1, read as the reverse complement.
TTTTTTCTCCTCCGGTTAACTGCATAGAAAATAACACACACACCTTAGATGAAAAATCAATTCAAATTAATCAGTGGGAAAAGCATTCTTATGTTATGAAACCTCAATTGGTTAATGTGATCACTGCAGATATTTGTATGTGCGACCATAGAGTCACAGAATTTTAATCCTGGTTGGTGCAGTGAGGATTAGGGACTTCTGTATTTATGGTGCGTGCAATAAGGTCTTGGTCTGTGACAGAAATCACCTTGAATATAGATCATTATTTTAAAATTGTGTGACACTCAGCAAGACAGGCTGCAGCAAAAATGATTTAGTGTTTTTGACAAAACAAGTGCTTCCAAAGTATATATTTTATTTAATACTACATAATCAGACTGAGCCAACGGACATAATATTAAGTGTCCTTTAAAACGAAGCATTGCAGAACTCAGCTGGTAATACGCTTACATTACTTCTCAGAAAGAATAAATCTATGTCACCATGAAGATTCCAGAGGATCCATCAATCAATAAAAGCCCATACTGGCTCCCAAGCAGCCTTTGCATTTTGTAATTAACCAGTTGCACAAATTTACATTTCTTTCAGGTAGCAGGCACTATGGTGAGAAGGCCTGTTATTTCTTTAGCTCTCTGTCCCTCCCTACACTTCACAACACAGGAGACCTGCCCCCCCTTTTTTCCTTTCAGTGAGAGGCACATCAGGGTACCCATTAACAGTTAGATGACAAGATGGTTGTTTCTTTAAAAAAAAGTATGAAACTGCGTTTGTAAAATTAAAACAAACATGGACACGTTAATCCCCAAAGATCCCACCTGCTTCCATCTTTGTTTACATGCAGATTTAGGCCTAGAAGAGATGACGCAGTGGAGTGGACAAAGGAAGACAGCCATTAGGTATCATGTGCACTGCAGGTGCAATGGCAGTGGGGCCCATGATGGTGAGGACCTTAATGAACCCCAATTATGGCTGTTTTGCTATCATTCCGTGCTTGGATTAGGACCTAGTCCACCCTTGCTGGGCCACTGTTGTTTTGTGCCTCGGAGCAATGGTCCAAGGGAGTGGAATATTGAAGCGGAGCAGAAACCATAGCTTGAGCTACAGGGAAAGAGCAAAGAGAGGGATGGGGCAAGACAGGGGCCCATGTTTTTAACAAACGGCAGAGGGGACAAGGAAGTAGCTAGAAGCTGGTGCAGTGGCACTGGGACCTAGGAGTGTGAGGGACTCACTGCATCACAGTTATGACTTTCTTACTTTACAAAAGGGGCATCTGGTTCATATTCTTTGCAATACTCTGAGTCGAGGGCATCCTTGCTGACAATAGAGTGAGGTGAAACACATGGAACCTAATTTTTTGCTTAAAGAGACAGAGAGCATTTTACAAGATTATAGTGATGGCCAGACTTGGTGGAAAAGGGGTGAAAGAGGCAGAGAACACTGCTTGTTACCTAGGGCTGCAGCTATCATTAGTGCTGCTGCAATGGGGCCCAGACATCTGAGGGGCTCACAACACCCCAGTAATAGGAGTAGTGTTTATTGATCAATTTCTGTTTTTGTTTGATGCATTTACCCATTTATAAAAGAGTAAGACCTGGCAATTTTCGCAGGGTTTCCCACAAATTGTTGCCTTCCATTGCTGAACCCATTTTACTGGCACTCTGTTCACTTTTTTTCCTATTAACCAGTGGCAAAGTGCTTGTGTTTTCGAACTAAAACATGGTATAAATGGTATTTATCAGATTGGTAGATTTAATTTACTTGTATTCCCTATAAACACAGTACTACATGCAACCAGGGCCTGTAAATTAAATGCAACTAGTGGGCCTGCATCAGTCATTGTGACACACACTGAAGTAGCCTTTTAAAACTTGTCTCAGGCCTCCCACTGCAGCCTGTAGTGCAGTTTTAAACTGCCATTTTGACCTGACAGAATGAACCTTTTGCCAGGTCTAAACCTTCCTTTTTAAGACTTATAAGTCACTCCTTAGTTAGGCCCTAAAGGCTCATAGGGCAGTGTGCATGGTATTTAAAACATAGGGCATGTGTGCTTACGTTTTACATGTCCTGGAAGTGAAAACCTCCTGAAGTCATTTTTCACTGTTGGAAGGCCTACCTCTCCCATCGACAAACATTGGAATACCTTAGTACATTTAATAAGTGATAACTTTGGATTGGGAGAAGATAAAGATATGCTGTTAAGACTCAAATTATTTATAATTTAAAATCCACACTTAATAGTAAAGTCGAATTTTAAGTTACAATTCTGAAAATGCCACTTTTAGAAAGTTGGTATTTTCTTGTTCTAACCAATTGTGCCTTCTGCCACTGGGTCACATGACTGTGACTCGCTCTGTTGTTGGGGTTTGTGCATTCCTCCCAGGCAGTGATGTAAAAAGGATATGATGTGGGCAGGATTGGAAAATGCAGCCAAGTTGGCTCGGGCCGAGCTATGCTAAGCCCCACTTATGTTTCAAAGGGCTTTGACCCCTGCACGCAAAGGAAACTGAAGCTAGTCTTTTGTCACCCCATGCTTGTTGGAGCCTTGACAGGGGAAGGGAAGAACTTTCCAGAACCAGATGTGGGGGTAGTGGAGGAAATCCCCCAACTTTAAAGACTGGCACAGGTATAAATATTGGACCTACTGAGCCACTTTTTAGTACACTCCTGGATCTGTGGACATTACAGATGAAGGACTGCCTTGTTCCCTAGAGGACTGACCTGCCGCTTAAGACCTGTCTTGTCCCCAAAGGACTGCCCTGCTGCTTGCGGCCTGCCTTGTTCCCCAGTGAACTGCCCTGCTACTTGAGGCCTTTCTTCTTCCCCAGAGGACTGCCCTGCTTCTTCAGGCCTGCCTGATCCCCATGAGTAGCCTCCCCAGGTCCTGAACACTTTGCTGGTATCAGTTGAGCTCCTCCTCTGAGAGAATGTGAAAGGCTGAAGTTTTGGGCTTTTCGTAACAACAAACGGGTCCGCTCATGCCGAAACTCTGCAGCCCGCAATGACTGCCAACACGAGGCTCCAATGACCCCACTCGAATGCGCTACAGCAACTGGTAATGCAAGATCTACACTTTGCGCTAAAATAACAACAGCCCGCATTGACTGCCAATGTGAACCTCCAGAAACAACTGTATGTGACTTCTGCTCGGATCTTCACGATATATCGGAAACTGTCCATGGCCCCAGCCCTGCTCTTTGAGCTACAGCACCAAACATCCAAGACTCTCTCCCTTCTCCTTGGGACTTCCTCCATCGCAAACGCAACTCTTTGCGCTGGACCTAGACAAAGTAATTTTTGAAGAGACAAGAGCAGAAATGGTTCCAAAGAAGGTAGGGTTTATTTGCACATGTAGAATATTTCAAAAGGGAGGGAGCCAAGACACGTCTGAACCGCTCCCATGGTCTGATTCAACCGTTCACAACATTCTCATCATGGACCGTGAGCACGGGGCTCACGAGCAGACACGGACATAACACATCTCTCCCCTTCCAAAAAGAGCCCAAGGACAGTATACATAGCATAAAATATCTTCCACAAGAAAATAACAAAGGAAAAAAAAGGAGAAAAACTACAACAAACAAAACAAACAAACACCCACATGCTAAGTGGGCATGACTTCTAGTTTATAACAAAATCATCAAATCTTTTGGGAACTTTGCATGTGCGCTTGGCACGCTGACTCGAAGCATCAGCTACACATTGGTTGGTACTCTTCATTTTTGTCTATGTCGCTCACTCTGTTCAGCCCCGGAAATCCAATGCCACAAGCCTGTTAGTTTCCTTTACCTTGACCATAAGTACTACATTCCGTCATTGACCGTTAGCCAGTTTCACAGCACTGCCATCTTCACTCACTTCCTCCACCAAAGAAGGTACACCACCCAAATTTCAACATGCCCTTCACCACTTTGCACGCAGGTGCTTTGACACGCACCCAATCTGCTTTGACCAGATTTTGTGCCCTAGTTCCTTTGACCACATCAAATCGCCTGTTACTTCTACTTTGATTCATTCAAATATTGGATAGAACCCTTTCCATGTCACAATTCACATTGACAGTGATCTTAGATAACTTAATTAACCAAGAAGGCTTAAGCAGTCATACGCCATCCTCCCCCCTGAGAGCTGCAAAAGGCAAAACACATGTGACACTATGTGGAGCATTACGATAAGACCAGAACATAACTTGGACAGCATCAACAATATTCACTCCAGCAACTCCTCGGCCCTGATGCATTTTGACACTAACCTATTAATCCTTTCAACTTTACCATTGCTTTGAGGTGATATAAACTGCATCTCTTGTGTTTGATGGCCACACCCTGCAAGAATTCCCTCATCTTGTTAGATGCAAAGTGCGCACCATTGTCTGAGACAATCTCAGTCAAAAACCATTTCCTTGCAAAAACATCCATGATAAAAATAACGAAGACTTTAGTACTTGAGTCACTCATAAATTTTACCTCCAGCCACTTCGACATATGATCCACCAGCAAAATAACAAACCGTTGTGCACCGGCAAAATGTGGAATGGCCCCAACAAATCACTACTGACAGGTCCCTCTGACCAAAAGTACCTCAGTCCAGGCTGTGACGACATCGAAGATCCTGTCAGAGAGGCTGCAGAGTGAAGAGGGGGTGGGGCACTGATGACGATCTATGCATTCGCAGGTGACAAGCTGGTCCTGGCAGTGCAACAGTGATGATGAGTCAACTTCGATGCAATGCAGAGTTTGAGCTTCGATGTTGATGCTGTCCTCGAGAGAGATGCTAAGACTTTCCTTGAAGTGTGTCGCACAGTGGTGGTTCCGAGGGTGGAGCAGAGGCTTCGAGCCAGGCAGATGCAGAGATGCGTCAGTTCTGGTCCACGCAAACAGGGGCGATGCGCCCGTTCCCATCCACGCAGTGGTGAAAATGCATTGGTGCCAACCATGCAGTAGTGGTGATGCACCGGTTCCGTCTCCGTAGCGGCAGTGAAGTGCTGAACAAACAACTTAGGCCCACCTCCAAGGGTCCAGAACTGAGTGGCACCACTTGGCAAGGTAGACTCACAGATGGCAGAGCCCAGGTGCGGAAGCAGGATAGTTGGAAGTCACTTATGATCCTGAGACTTGGGATCGGGAGGCTTGCCAACTAGCCCTTGGAGTCACTCTGGGTTCAGGGGTTCAGGTCCAGTCCTTCTCACCCAGACAAGAAGGGCAGCAGGTCAGCACAGCAAGAAAGCAGGTCTTCCAGAGCAGCAGTCCAGCAGAGTGGCAGTCCTTCAGCAGCACAGCGGTCCTTCTACCTGGCAGAGTATCCACAGGTCCAGAAGTGTATGAAGTGGTATGGTCTAAAATCCTGTTCTATACCCACTGGTAGCTTTTTAGTAGGGGAGAATTTGAAGTGCACGGAGGTCCTCCCTTCCTGCCCTGGCTGCAGATTCACTACAGGAGGGTATGCAGCCTTTTGTGTGGGGACAGGTCACAGCCTATTCAGGTGTAAGTGTGAGGATGTGCACAGCTCCCCCCTCCCATCCTCCCAGGATGGCCAATCAAGTCACACTTAAGCTCCCATTGTGTGTGCCTGCCCTTGGGGAATACACAAAGTCCAGCTGTCACCCTCCCCAAATGTGTATCAGAGACAGGCTGCTGGAACACAGGGATAAGAGCAGAAAAATGCCATCTTTCTAAAAGTGCTGCAGCAACAAATGATGGATGGAATGCTGAATAAATCAAACATTCACCCCCAGTCAAGAAATCTGGGTTAAATCCATCGTTATTTTGCTCAATATGCCACCCCAGTTTGGACCCAGCCCTATACAAATCAGTCTCGACTCTGCTCCTCATGGGAACAGTCCAGCCCGAACTTCTAAGCTGGGTCCTCTCTGGACCGGAAACAAGCATCCTAGGACTGGTTTCGGGGTATCACCCCTCATCAGCCTGATTAGCTTGAATCCAGGGGCACAGCGAGCAAGGGACCCACGCCTGGGTATATCCAACCCCCTTAGGGCAAAATGTGTTGCAGCAACAAATGGTGATGATGGGCACTAGTGGTTTATGATCGGATTGCAACAAGAATTTAATTCCCCACATACAAGCCTTAAACCGTTCCACTGCTCAAGTGCAACAAGCATTTCATGCTCTATTACAGAATAAAGTCTTCCTTGAGGCTTCAAATTTCTGACGCCAAAGTTGCAGTGTTTTTTGTAGTGTTCATCCAGCACACTCTGGCAAAGTGACCAGAAACTCAACATTTGTTGTAATCCTTCCCTAGAGCTAGACTACTTTCAAGGAGCGACATGAAACCTTCATCCCCAGCGATAACAGAGGTTTATACTTTTTCTCCTCTCAACATAAGGAGATTTACTAGGGAAGGTTTTAGTTTCTTTGACCAGCATAACACTCTCCTCAGTGTTCCTGTTCAATTCCTTAGCTGACAACTTGGAAACTTGGATACTGTTTGCAATATCCATAGTCTCGTCAAGGGAAGGATGTTTACAAGATAATAACCTTTCTTGAGACTTTTTGTTAAAGCACCTGTTAACCGACTAATCTCTAATAAGTTGATCAGTAAACACCCACAATTCACACTTGGCTGCCAAAACATGTAAAGAAGCAACATACATGTCTATAAATTCTGCAGTATGCTGCTCCCTTGAAACAAAGGTGTGTCTTTTAACAAATACATTAGGTGGCTTGCAGAAGTGTCTCTCCAATGTCTTGACTGCTTCATTATATTCATCCAACTCTTCTTCCTCATCATGAAGTACAAACAGGGGCAAATGTGCAAACGTTCCCTGACCTTCCAAGCCGAATGAATATTACAACAACCATTTTTTTCCTTTCAGGTTTGATCTTCATGCCATCAATAGCTCCTAGAAAAGCATTAAATGCTCGTGTAAACCACTCTTTCCAGGCAATAGTTTTTTTACCTGGTGACTGTAAAAATGGAGGAGGTGGATTTATTGCCTGCATTTTGAATACGCAGCCGATGAAAGCTGACTTCTGTACTGAAGAGGCAAAATTATGTCAAGTATAAACAGTCACCAGTTAAAACCAAAGATGGTAAAAATAAAAAATTCCTTAAGCTGCAAAAAAATAAATTATTCATCCCAAAATAGCAGTACACCAGGTCACAATAAAATTCCAGGGAAAGTATCAAAGGATGATATAAATTCCAGATAACAATGTTGAAAACGCCTGTCCCTTGCAATGGGACCAGGTCAGGCAACAGAGATGGTCACCATTACACATGTTTCTCTGCGTGATGACATCACTGTACTCCTTCCCACAGCGTCTGAATAAGTCCGGCAGAAGATATTTCTGAAAAACGACAGTTTTGCAGTGTTATTCGGTGCAGTGTACTTAATGCTGTTGCGTAACTGAACGCGTCTGCCTTGGACCGTTACATTTTGCGGCCGCCTGAATAATGTTGTGAAGGAGGCGGGAGATGCATAGAGCTGTGCCTTGCTCGTCTCCTGTGTTGAAGAGACAAGGGTGGACACAGTTCCAAAGAAGGTAGGGTTTATTTGAACAAGTAGAATATTTCAAAAGGGAGGGGACAAGAGATGTCCGAACCGCTCCCAAGGTCCGACATTCTCACCATGGAGCGTGAGTGAGGGGCTCACAAGGATATACAGACATAACAGTAACTTTTACAGCAGTACTAACCTGGTCCCTGTGTCCGGCCTGTGCTCCATTGCGGTCGACCTAAACTTGTGGCTTTCCCCGGATCTAGCACAACCATATAACTGTGAGTAACTCTTTGTGATTTTAGATGTTATTAGGGTTAAGCACAGGTAAATTTAGCGACTTTTGTGGTTCAATCTCAAAAGGATTGTGGTTGCCACTTGAGTAGGGCGTCCACCTCCTCAACCAATAACTCTAATTTCTTACAATAAGTCTAATATTTAAGGTGGATTATGAGCTACATAAAGTGTACCCCCAAAATGATTTCTTGGGCCCTGCCCTCTGCACTCTGCCCTGCCCCTGCCACTCCTACAACCCTTGGCATGAAGTTTGGGCGGGGCCCGACTTTAAAACATTTAGCTTAGAAGGGCTCGGAGCAAAAAAGTTTGAAGACCTCTGTTGCAAACAGTGATCCTAAGAAAAATGGTTGATGTGATGTTTCAGTCGTGCTATCTATATCCACCTCTTTCCATAGGACTTGCAACTTTTCATAGATTAATGTGACCAAAATTTCAATTATATTTCTCAAGCAAGATTTGCAAATGCTGAAAAGATAAGCACACCGCTCTCAATAAAATATATATTACAGTAGGTGATTCACCTCCTCAAATAATATTAGACAAATGCCACTCTAAACCAGAGTATCTTCAAAAACCTTAGAAACACACAGTAACTTCAGACATGGTAAAACACAACCAATGCATAATCAATTCTTTGGGCTCTTTGAGAAATATCCAGATTAAATCAGAACACTCCATTATTTTTTCCCAATCAGGTACTGATTCCACTTTGTACGAATGGAAAAAATCTATTCAATTAATTACTGTTAATAATTCATAATGTTTGGCAATTTATGTGTTGTGCAGTGTTTATATGTGTTTCAACCCACATCACTTTTCAGGAGTTCCTGGTTTGGGGACAACATTGGAAGGACTTGTTGATCACTCCCATGCCCCTTCTCGTGAGTGGCCAGGTGCCTATGATCTGCATGTGAGACACATGTACAAGTACTCTCTGTGAATTAATGCATATTCCTTCCAATGTGTGCACATAACTTTCACGCACAAGTTGAAGAAATCTTTCCTGGGTAGAGGTCTCCCTTAAGAGGCCCTATTCAATTGCAAGTTGCCAATGCAGTGTTGCGTGCCTGGCTTTTTGAAATGAGGCCAGCAAAACTGAACAGCATGATTTGTCTACTGGCTGTAGGGATTTGTCAATTTCATACCCTGTGCTAGTTTAAGTCTCAACTACAGGCAGGAGTAGAAAGTTCTGTGCTCTATGCTGAAAAGCATTAGAAGAGCAGCGCTAAGATGTCTTATTTTGCTTCTTCGTTCATTTATAGTCTGTCCATACTTTATAAAACCGTTTAAGCATCAAATATAAAAAACACATCATAAAATGTTTTTATATCGCTAAATTAATTTAAAAAACAAAACTCGAAAAAGTCTAAATGACTTTCTTCTGGCAGCAGTTCAGGCACGATCGCCTTTGATTGCAAAGAGCCGAACAGTGCAATAATATTTATGCATCGTGATCCTGCTATGACATATTCCATCCAAATCGCATGCTGATATTACGTTTGGGCAAGAAGAGAAAGGCTTCATTCGCAAGCTAAAAAATGATTTTGGTAACTTGAACACTTTACACCCATTATTGGTTAAGCAGGAGTAGATAAGAAAAACCAGTGGCGTAACGGAACATGGCGAGGCCCACCTGCAGAGCGTGATGAGCAGTCCCTGGCTCTCCCATGTCTCACAGGTATTCAGTGGCCTTGGGCTGAGTGGGGCCCTTGAATGGTTGGGGGCCCATGCGCCTTGGGGCTGCAGGGAGCTGTTAGGCTTCTGAGTAGTACCTTCATTTGCCAAGTCTGCAAACCTCACAAACATCTCATCGGCGAAGTTTCCTGACTTTGCCTAATCTGCCAATTAGAAATCTTCCCGTCACACCCACCCACCTGGACTGATTCCTAGCTACAGGAAGTACCGCCTATGAAGGGCGTACATTCTACAGGTGGTGAAAGTATTCTTATGGCAGCCCTGCCAAATTTCCAAGGTCCGTGTGTAATGTGCTGCTCCAGTTCAGGCTTTTCTTTCAATTCTGGAACTTGCAGTCTTGTTTAGTTCATTACAAAACAGGACTACAAGTCCCAGAATTCAAAGGAAAAAAATGGACTGACAAAGCCCATGGACGTGGGAAACCTGCCAGCTACGCGATACTGTATGGCAAGTCACAGCATGGGGCTGGTAATGGCGGACGCAGGCCCACCTGGAGCATAGTGGTTGTCTGGAGTGGTGTCAGTACAGGTGGGGCACGAAGTGGAATGGGGACTTTCCAAGTCGGGGAGGCGAAGGGGGCAATGTGAGGGAAAACGGTGGCGCATGGGATACGTCGGGGGCACGGCTTCTCTCACGTGACACAGCTGCCACGCGGCGCGGGTGGCTGCCTGCTGCTCCTGTGTGCGAGGGCTACTTTCCCGTCGTCGCCGAAGTTATGCTGGAGCCGCCCTGGCTGTAGTTTTTAAACTTCACGTTACACAAAGTTCTTTAAAAAACACATTTGTAAAGCTGGAAGTCTATCCCGTTTGCAAGTTCGAACACCTCGTATTTTGAGTGCAGTGTCAATTTCTTAGAGTTTTGTAGACTGAAATACTGGAAAATAGGCACAAGTGTACCAGTAAACATTGTTTGCGGATGTCTGTCCCCATACATAGCTAACACCGAAAGCAAATCATGAAACCCAGGGCAAACTGGATTGGTACTGATGAGTTTTAGTGCATTGTTTGACTTAATGCTAACATGAGGTCATCCTCCACTTGACCTCTACAGGACGTCACCGGCTTGAAACTACAAACGGCTGACGAGTGTCCCCAGAAGACACTGACCTACGTTGAGGGCTGACTTCCTAGAACCTGCCATCAACCTCCCCCCTGTCCTGTAACCCCAAGGAATGAATTGTTGTAGGAACCAAACACGGGCATGCTTTTAATTGCAGATGGCCCCTACTGCTTGGATAACATCTTTGATGTGTGTCCACTCGAATGGTGCAACATCGGCTCAGTGTCCACCATGCTGTGCCCCTGTACTGAACGCATTCTTCTTTTAACAGAATTTGACTTAATACATTTTTCACTTTTTGTTTCTGTGCAGATTTTTCGATGACATTATTATATTTTGTATTCTTTAATTTTAAAAACGTGCCTCATTGTACTCCACCAAGTCAAAGGACGCGACAATAAAACTTGAAACTTCTCAACTTTGCGCACCGTCTTCCCCCGACCAAAAGCTGAGTTTGCCGCACCAAGGCATAAAGATTTGAACCGCTGCTTGCATGCCTCGCCAGAGTTTCAGCTGCAACATCAACTCACTCAGCTACCTTATGACTATATCTGTCGCTACACATCTGATGCTCCTCCCTCCGACTGAATTTCGCAAAGAGCTGAAGACCTGGATCTTCGAGCAACCTCACTAATGCCTAGTCCTGGTTAGACACTCACCTACTTAGCGCCTGGGTAGTTTCCTGGGTGACAGAGCGCTGGACAAATCCTAATTAACATATCTGCTGATAAAGTCTACAAGCTAGTGGTGACCTTACCACACTGAGGCACTCAGGGTGAAGGTGTTACTGTGGCTGCTGCTGGGCACTTTGTGTGGATGCAAGCTGTATTCAGCCTTCAGTTCTAATGAGAATGTTGCAGTCACGCATTTGTTGCCGAGATTGTGGAGTAACCTTCCAGCAGGGCCACTGGAATTATAGGGCACGGGAGGGCAAAATAATGTGGAAGAAATGACTAAATTATGCCATGAGAAAAGTTAAATTATGCGACATAATACAACACATTTTGTGATAGTAGTGCCTCTTTTTTTGTCATTTTTACATGTATTTGGTCAAATCTTTCACTTCATTAATACCAGTTTAACAACCAAATACAGCAGTAATCAACAGAAGGGGGGCCAGTCAACCTTTGTGAGGGGCCTTCCACTGATTGACAACATGTATTGCTAGGTTTTTAGTAACTTTGTGGCTGTTTGAGCTGGAAACAATTTTTAGTTAAAATCTGCAGATTGTGTAACTGATGATGGATTATGAGGCAAATGCAGCAAGTCCATAATTATGCAGAAAATGCTGCAAAATCCCATAAGTCCAATGGCCTTGCCTTCAAGTTAAAAATGCCTGTCCTTGCACATAGCACTGTTGATTATGCACCAGCTGCAAAAACCTGGGTCACCTGCGGAAGACATACCGGTGAATCTATCGGGCTATCTCAAACCCATATTCTTCTGAGAGTTACAATATGAGTGCAACTGACTAAAGAAGGAATTAATATTTGTTGCTGACAGTGGCGCTTTCTTTTCATTTGCTGTGCACGTCCTGGTGAAAATATGAATGGGTAGCACACTTACGAATGGAGGGATGGGGAAAGCCAGCCCAGGGTTGAGTGTCCCGGCAGATCCCCCATCTTCATACAACATACACTTGTTGACTGTATTCTTGCCTTTGACTCTGTACAGCACTCCACTGCCTTTTCAGCTAGGTTTGTGCTCTATAAATACCACATACATACATACATGTTATGCCTTCAGACTGGCCTACCTAAAGCCCCGAAGACTACACTGCCCCTAAGAGACAAGTAGGGCTGAGTCACAGTCAGTCACTTGTCAAGTAACGGCCTGGCGTTTTGGCCTGGGCAGACACTTGACTGACCTGAAATAACACCATCTAAGTGTGGGACAATCCTCCCCTGGCCAGGCTCTTAGAGCCATCAGTCTTCATTAACACTGTGTGGACGGGCTCTGGCCTCCTGCCCCCTGGGTCCCCTGGGTGTTCCTGGCTTGCCAGTAAAAATAATGAGTGACTCCTACCCAGGAAGTCGGAAAGAAATCCACCTATCTAGCAGCAGGGGAAGTCATATTGTCTTCCTCTTGTGAAGAGCAGACCCCTGGCATCTGCTAGTGTGCTGGAGCTCTGATTGATATCCGGGTAGTTCCACAGTTGCTGTTTTCCAATGACCTAGTTTTGGGTCATGGTCAATTCATGGTCTGGGGGTTTAACACAATTTACAAGCAGAGGATGATTGGAACTAGGCGCGTGCGCATGAGTGCGGCCCCTCTAGCTTGTGAACAGGGTGACATGTTCAGCCTATTCACTGAGTCTTCACGGAATGGTGAGGGGTGGAAATGGTGTTTGCTAAAAGAGAGTGAGCTAAGATTCTAAATCACAGCCTAGACGGTACTACTTTGGTGTTTTGCGGTAGTGTCTATCAGTGATATTGACACTGTGACAGTTTTAGTAGATTAGAAACAAGGTGGGGGTGCTTTCTGGTTCCATTATATTATCATCACAAAATGTAGACGTTTCCTTGGTTGTCCCCCTGAGTATAGAATTCACAATATCAATGGGACACAATATCCAGGACAGAATACTAAAAATAAAATATTGACAGGTAAGTAAGTTTAGATTTTCTATACCTGACTCCACATATATGTGCCCATCCAGAGTATGTGCTAGGAGGATGGGTGAAACTTCCACTACCAAGGGCATGTGGGAGGAGGGTGGGCATATGTGCACCGGAGACCTATTAAGACAACATGAGGGTTTTTTTTTCCCTCCCTTATAGTGGTATTCGGTTTGTTTGGTAAATGTATACGCAAACACCCTAGCAGCTCCCAAAGGCGTATTCAAAAGTTAGTTAAAACAATAGCGCATGTGCTCGCTGTCTGAAATGACGGCGTCTCCATGTCCCAGTGACGTCCTGACATATTACACTGGATGACATCACCGCCTGGATCCCCTTCTACCGAGGGATGGGGCCAGTCACTGTATCCCGTGTAACATGGGTGAGTGGACGAGGATCAGGCCAGCCCTGAATGTGGCCCACTTACACAACACACATGAAAAGGGAACCCCGTGTGCCTTGGCTGACTCGTATTCTGACCCACAAATGGTGGTGGTGGTGGTGGGGGGGGGTCTATTCCCGAGGGCGGCGCCCCTTGATCTGTAAGTAATATAAAGCCCTCGGTTGTTTCCTAATTAACAATATGCTTTCTCGCGCCTGGACAACGAGGCCTGTTAACATTGGAACGAACATTGTTTCCTTCAGATCAGTAGCAGCGCCCCCTGCCCTCACACATAGCGGTGCGGATGTCTAATCCTCCTAGCGCTTCAATCCTGGGCTCCGCTAGACACCCTCCTCGCACCTCTGGGGTGCACGAGGCCTGGTGTGGGCCTCTCTTGCAGTGTTCTTTCGCACACAGATCAGCTGGGCTCTCACGCAGCGGCTTCCCGTCACCAGCCCCCTGAAGTCGTGCCTGACACCCCTCCTCTCTCGCAGGTGTCGTTTGAAGACAGGGTCCCGCACCCCACTTACGGGGTCTCACTGCCCGCGGGTGCTCGTCACATCTGTTAATGGGGTGTCGAGGGAGTAACATATCCCCCAATCACCGTCTAAGGCCTTGGCAGGAACGTAAAGTAAGCTGCCTGAGAGACAAGTTAGGGGTGTTTTTGTCCTACGTCACTTGGGGTGTCGAACAGTGTCTCGCTGGAAAGCCGCCGATACCTGCTGGGTATCAGTGCTTTAAATGGGCAGGTACTGAGCGGTACTGAGTACCCGAAGGAGTGGGTACAGGCAGGAGAGACCGAGCAAAGTAGAGGAGGCCAGCGAGGATAGGAGCTCTAGGGGGTGGTTTGTGGGCCAATGGACCGGGGTGGATGCAAGAGGTGAAAGTTCCCCCGTCTCGAGCCCCCTGCCCCCTCCAGGCTCAGCTGCTCTGCTAATGTGGGTGACAGCGCCCTGGGCGCACGAGTGCGGCCACACAGTCCTAACGCAAAGCCTCGCAAGGGGATAATAGGCGCCCCCCCCCCCCACACACACACACACACACCCCACGAATCTCACACCCTGAGGTAAAAGCCCTCCTCTGGAGCTCGCCCATCAGCTCTCCTCCTAACCCCCACTCGGGGAGGGTGCCACCTCTGTGTGCACAAACACATTCTTTTTGAGACACAACGTCAAACGCAGGTCTGCCGACTCTCCCGATGCGGGCGAGAGAACATCCTCTTGTCCCCCAGAGGACCCCTGCACACTGATACCACCCGCTGCCGCTTGTCGCGAATCTTTTTCTTTATTCAGCAAGAAGGCTCTGCGCAAGGAAGAGGAGACTTTGGTGGGTGGTGCCATGTTAGCACGTTAGATCTCGCCCACCCTGGCGCCCTCGCTCCATAGAGTGAATGATCCAACAGAGCAAAGCCTGGTTGTGTTGGAGGAAGGAATGAGTAAATGTTGACCCGTGGTAAACTCTGCTTCCCATCTACCTCTGTCCAGCACCCTGCAGCCCTCTGATACAGAGGCGTCAGCCGTCGGGGGAAGAGGGCTTCCCAAGAGCTAAGCTGGGCCATATGGCCCCCTGTGACCCCACACTGGTGCCTCTGACCTCGGTCAGTATTCCAAGGAGGATTGCGACCACTTGTGTCTGTAGCCCACGAGTATCTGTAACCCAAGAGTGTCTGTAGCTCGCGAGTGTCTGTAGCCACTAGTATCTAAATTCCAATGGGGTCTGTAGCCACGGTTGTCTATAGTCCACGAGTGTCTGTACGCTCTGGGGTCTGTATTCCAATAGAGTCTGTATTCCAAAGAGGATTGTCACCACTTGTGTCTGTAGCCCACAAATGTCTGCATTCCAACGGGGTCTGTAGCCCCGGTTGTTTGTAGCCCACAAGTGTCTGTAGACTCTAGTGTCTTTATTCTCATAGTGACTTTTCCAACGAGGATTGTAACCACTTGTGTCTGTAGCCCAAGAGTGTCTGCATTGTACATTCCAAGTGAGACTGTACCCACTGTTGTCTGTAGCCCTCAGGTGTCTGTAGCTTCTGGTGTCTGCATCCCACAAGTGTCTGTACTCACTTGTGCCTGTTGCCCGCAAGAGTCTAACAACTGATGCCTGTAGTCCACGAGTCACTTGAGTCTGTAGCCTATGGTGTCTGTATTCCATTGGGGTCTGTAGTCACTGATATCTGTATTCCACGGGTCTCTGCAGTCCACTGCTGCCTGTAGTTTGCCGATAGCTGTAGTTCCGTGGTATCCAGTATGCAGCCCACTGGTGCCTACACCCCACCGAGGTCTGTATCCTCCATTACGTAGGTCACTGGTGTCTATCGCCCAACGACAGCAGCTTGTTTAACTGAAATGCAACCTGCAAATAAGTCCAAGCGCCGCGTGCGGGGCACAGAGCTGGGTCTGGAGCCGAGCCCTTCCCTGCAGACCCGTCTCTGTGCCATCCTCGCGCCTCGTCGGCTGTTTCTGCGGTTCACTCCTCGGTCCCATCCCAGCTCCCGGCTGCTCCGCCGTGTGTCCCCGGCCGGGCGGGGTGTGCAGTGCACTGGGATTCCAGGGAGAGGGGGTTCCAGCAGGGCGTCAGCAGCAGGGGGAGGGACAATCGCTTGTACATGACGGCAGAGCCCAGAGAGTTCGTAATGGCGGTAGCTTCCCAGAGCTCCGGAGATTAGACCTGAGGAGGGAGTGGTGTCTGTCCGGCCGTGTGTGTGTCAGGGAGGAGGGGAGGCGGCCAGGGCGTGCTTGAGCCGAATGTGATATGAGCTGTCCAGTCCAGTCCTCGACATCCAGTCAACAGAGGCTACGACTGGGCTCGTCCACCGATCGAAAGTCAGATTTAGGGGCTCACTGACAAAAATGCTAAATATTTCCGGCGAAATTCAATAGATGCGACTTGCCCCGTACATGGTCAGGCTGAATACCCAGTAAAGCTGGTAATATTTGTCTGGGGAGGGGCAATGCCACTAAAAGCTGATACATGTTTACCGCTTTGCCATCATGGCTAAATTAACTCATACCATAGGTGGGCTACAGTATTGCAAAGCCTCAGGTGCTAGTAGCCAGGGCTTCTGATAGCATATAGCGGACTCACACGGGCGCTGTACGAGCTTTTGCCGGCGCTCGGGCTATTTGCTTTTTTCATTCATGGTCAGCTCTCAGCGGCAGGCGCTCTACCCACTGAGCTATCTCATCGGCGGTGTCGCAGTGTGTCAGGCCTCATTCTGTCCATGACGCACACAAGCACAGGCCTCCACCCTGGTGCTGATAAAATGCACTGCCTCCCTCCCAGCCCCAGGAGGCCATCCCACCTGTCTGCAGGAGCGATGTTGATGTTGTCATTGGACAACACAGTAGAGTTGTGTCGCACTTATGAGAAAATATACCCCCATAATGCTTCTTGTCTGAGCGGTGGCTCTTGCATGTGTGCTTGACTTACAGTGGAAACGCAGTATAGCGCCTCTGCACCTCCACTGGTGTGTTAGTATATGTTTTAGGAGCTATTTCTATAGTTTTATACATGCAGCATGGACATTTGTATGACAAACAATTCGACCACGCTAGAGTGTGTGTGTGTGTGTGTGTGTGTGTGTGCGTGGGGGCGGGTGGGGGAGGGGGGTAATTGCTTGACCTTGGCACATTTATCTTACTGAAGTACACTTGGAGCATTAGTGAGGGATTGGCCTAATTACACCTGTTTGCACATTTGCTGAGTGCATGTGAACTTCAAGGGGAGAGGAGTTGGCCTAACGGCTAGGGCGGTCCACCTCGAATCTGGGGAACTGGGTTCGAGTGACGCTGAACATCCTGTGATTCTGGGCAAATCACTAAATCTCCCCGTGCCTAACAAAAATGAATGTGTCCTCATGTAATGCAACTGGTGCTATGTAAAGCGCTCTGATACCCGATTCAGGTCAAGTTCGCGCTATATAAAACTCTGTAAAATAAAATAAATAAAAATAAAATAAAAGTGTGCAAAATCTTCACAACTGACGTGCTTTTTTTCCTCGTGTTTTCTTGAAATCGGAAAATGCACTCTAAACAAAATTGCACGTTTTAGAGCATTTGAAATCACAAGATACCTGTCAATGTCAAAGCAATGTCATGTGTTTATTATTGGTTTACAGTGGCCTCTTGCCCATTTGTTGAGTGCCACATTCTAACTGCTGCTCTCTCTGCAGACATAAGAGGTGGGAGGTTTTTATTTGGATCCTCGTGGCCGCAGAACAAGCTTGTTGGGTTCGCAGAGCATGGGCCAATACCGCACAGTCAGCTGCACCGCGGATTATTTAGCTCTGTGAGGAGTAGCGTCATTCTTTGAATAGGGTGACCTGCCCATTTCACTCAACGGGAAGCAGCGTACTTTGCTCAATACCTTGTGTTGTGAAAGGGAGTGTGGCATGCGTCGTAGGTCACTTCTAGAGTGCTATTGTTCCGTCAAAAGCGTCACACTCGCTGGTTGCTCATGTGGTGGTCTTAAATTGCAACAACAAATGCAAGTGAGGCTCACTGAAGCCATCCGCGCTTGATAAAGCGCTCTTGCCACCAACGCGGGATTTGGAAGAAGGCTGTGATCCACCAATTCCCCGTTTTGTATCGTCTGTGCTAGAGCACAATGTGTGCCCGCACCCCATGGCTGACAAATGCTGGGCTCCTCCTGCAGAAAGAGGAGCACGCTGCAAAAGAGCAGATAAAAACATCAGACAAACCGAAACACGGAAGTGGTGGTTTCTGCCGCCAGCCCCTCCTCTGCAAGCACCCCTGCACCGTGCGCTGTAAACCCGTGGCAGCGCTGAAACCCCACCTCCACACCTGCCGTGCAGCGCCTGACATACCCACAGTCCGCTCGCGCTCGGCTCCTCTTCTCTCGGTCTGGTGCGTCCAAAACCGGCGAGCTCGGTGTCGCTTACCACCTCCTGCGCGTCCGCGCGCTGCTGTTTCTACAGATTGGCCACCCGATATTTTTACACTGCACCTCTAATTGCCATGTGGTCAAGACCTGGAATGTGCCTCGCTGTCACAATATCTGTCTAGAGAAAGAGAGTGCCTGCAAACATGACTCTCTGGGCTTGCAGCGCAGCATTCTTGAGTAATATATGGCATAACCTTCTGCATGCCGCCCACCCCATGCTCCGTCACCCCTCACTGTATTCTCCCTCAGCGCAGCAAGGAACCGTTCCCGCCCTCACACCTCTGAAGCCGCTGTTGCACTTTGCGGATTTTCATGCTGGGCACTTTCCTGGGTATCGGAAGAGTTCGCGCGGGGAAAAAACGCCGGCGGCCCTCAGGCCACGTCTCGCTGCATTTCATTCGCTGATGCACTTCTAGGGGCACCGAAAGAGACGCGAACCGGACTCGGAGGGGGCCCAGGTCGTTTTTTTCCCGTGGATAAATCAAGGGATTCCTGCTTTCCGGCTATGTCCCCGCCATGTTGAAAGTGTCAGATTCGACCAGTTCTCAGCATTGGGATAGCGTGGGAGGGGGGTTGGAGGGTTCGGGGGGCGGGGGGGTTGAGGCATAGGGGCTAGGGGCAGATGGGCTCGAGGACTAAGTGGCTGACGGACCGAGGGACAGGGGGTACGAAGGACTGAAGAGCTGGGTTTGCGCACTTTGCGGGGTGAGAGACAGGGCTCTGCGGGGCTAGGGCCTGAGGTATTCATGAGTTAGGGGTGGGCGGTTGCGGGAAATGAAGGACTGAGTGGACGAGGACGCCAGTTTTACGGCCAGATATTTAATATCGTTTTTCCAGTTCGCGCTGTCATTAAACGCATCACCAAAATCTTAATCCAACTCGATAAACTTGAAAGTGTGTCTTGAACCCCAAAAATACACTGACATTTTTAACACTCACAAGCGCCTCAGAATATAGTTCTCCTAACCTGGTGTTGATGGAGGGGTGGGGGGAGGGGGGGGGGGAACAGGCGCCCAGATCATTTCTACCAGAACATCGTTCTAAACACCTTTGCTGTCAACTGTTATCGATACACACTGAAACAATTGTTTTGTGACCCAGACCACGTTTGTAAATTGGTGATAGTGACCGTGCCAGGACACTGATGCAATCGTTTCTATGCAATATTAAAACTGCACCTGATCAAAGTAATGCCAACTGCCAATGCCCATCCAGCCACCCTTTATGACGTGGAAGCAAAAAACACCAGTGAAAACCCACCGAAAGAAAAGCGACAATCAACGCGGCACACACTGCAGCCAAGCGAACACTTTGCAGAACTTGCTCTCAGCATTTCTGTTTTCAGACAGAGAGGAAAAAAACAGCAGCCTCCGATCAGGAAAAACACCCTGTAGAAAGCGACGCGGGGTTTGGACAAAACGGAACCCCGGGCCTTGGAGGAGGGTCCTTTCATTGAACCTTACCTGCTGAAGTTCTGCCCCCGTGGGTCTGTTTCAGGCCGCCCTGGGCAGGAGGGTACGAAGGCGAGCTCTGCCTCTCTCTCTCTTTGCACAAGCCTTATTCCAACATGGCATCCGCTCAGTGCGCATGCGCGCTGCCTCCGTTTATTTCTCACACATAAGTCTCTCGGGCGGCTCCTTCAGCGACCCTTTTCCAGTGCTTGGAAAGTGTCCCTGTTCGAAGTGAACTGCAAGGAGAGCTCGCCCCACTGCCAATTCGATGTTTGCGGCTGGATCCTTTCCAGGCACTGCTAGAACCCAGTGCCAGGCAGGCAGAACAGTGCTGTAAAGTCCCGCGCGTGGTTGAAGTCCCTGGAGGCGGTGGATGTAGGCGTTCAACTTTTGTGTCAAAGAGACGGGTACTGGCAGTGCCTCCTGCGAGACAGTGCAGCGAGACGCAAAAGCACGAAAAGACAACGACACGGAAACTTACACACCAATGTTGGGTTAAATAAAAGCCAACGCTGTTTCCTGGTTTTAACAACTACGAAAGTACGAGCTAAGTGAAGGAAAAACAGTTACAACGAATGACATCGAAACATAAAACATCTGCATATATTCTGCGTCATTCGGAAATCGTCCAGTTGGGGGCATTGGCTAACAAGCTTTAGTAGCACTACGTTTTACTTTATATTTTAGATTATACAGGGGTGATTTTAGTTGCACACCGAATACCCTTGTGTAAGAAAGAGGCTATCTTCACATCTCTCTCCCTCATCATACCCAAAACTCTTACTAAAAAAAACAAAGGGCCTTCTGTAACAAGGCGTCCCACTTTCATGCGTGGATCCTGCCAGTTTAGCCAAAGGGCGCCAGTAGCCCACGCCAGACTTGGGTGGAAGGGCGACCTGTGCAAGAAGTCTAAAGGCCTTGGGCGTGTCTGCGTGTCAGTGCCCCGCCAAGCTCCTGTGAAGACGGATTCACGAAGTGGCAGCTAAGTCAGATCGTGGAGTGCCCATAAAAGCAAACTCGCACGAAGTCTTATTGGACAATTCAGTTGATCACTCAGACCAATTCTTACCGTAAAGATTCCCCTTCTGTGTATTGCCAATCTGTGGACTTATGCCTCAAACTCACGGGAGTTAAAATGACCCCCACTTGTTCCGTGACAGTCACAGTGGCGCATCCCACGCTGCGTCATCGAATACCATCCGAATCAGTCCTCTAGAGGCACTTCACTTGGAACACTTTAAGAACATGCTGTTAAAGTGAATGAGGCACCGGTAGGGTCTCCCTCCCCCGCCGACTTCAACTTCACTACTTTCTCCCAAACCATGCAGCTCTCTCGCGCCCCTTTTGAGCGCCTTCTACAGCTCTTCTGTGACCCACTTGCATTTTCATGAACACCTCCTGGGGCTCTCTTTCGGTTGTCCCGCGCCCCAAAAGTGCCCATTCGGCACCCCTCATTCACTTGTGTTACTGGCAGGTGCCTCTCCTGCGTATCATATGAGCCTCCTATCCGTGCACCTCCCGCCCCTCTGCGCCTCACTCAAATCTCTCATTTGCACCACCTGCGCTCTTCCTGCGCATATCCTGACCAGAGCACGGTTGTCTGCCTCTTGTGCTGTCTTGCACCACTTCTGCGCCTTTCGCATGTCTCTTCTCCACTCTTCTTGACCGTTTTCTGCGACACCTCTCTGCTCTGCGTCTCTCACGTGCCCCTCTTGCGTAGCTTATGTTCCCCTCTCCTGCGCATCTCTTGCCCATCTCCGCCTTTCTCATTTACCCCCCCCCCCAACCTAGAGTCTCCTGCTCATATCCTGCCCTCGACACTCTCCTGGGCTCTCCTGCGCCGCTCCTGCACCGCTACTGTGTGTCTCTCCTGCATCCCTCCGCAGCATCTCAGGTGCTCCACTCCTGCGCATCCCATGCTCCTCTGCGCCCCTGTAAGATCTCTCTCTTTTGCCTGTCCTGAGCCCCTACTGGACATAAACCGCACCGACACTCTCCATGTGTCTCTTTTGCCCCTTCCTGTAATACGTTTGCGTCTCTTCTGCGCCTCTCTTGCGCCCTTCCTGTCATCTCCTGTCTCTGCATTTCCACTGTATAACATGCAGTGCGCATCTTTGGCACCCCAGCACCCCTCGTGCGCCTCTTCAGCACCCCCACTGAAGATTTTTCTGTGTTTCTCCAGTGCCCTCTTCTATCCTCTTGCATCCCTCCTGCCATCCTCGAGTGCCCCACAGGAACTCCCCCCCCCCCAGTGCTCCTTCCCTCGCGTTTCTTCGCTTCTCCTTTGACCTTCCTCCGCCTCCACTTCTTCTGCGCCCGCCGGCGCACCTCCGAGCTTTTTATTTATCCTGCACCCACGGATAAGAATAGTGAAACATGCCCCGGATGTATAAATCTACAATGAAACCGAGTTCTTGCTTTCCTTTGTCGAACATCAGCCGCGTTTCCAGTTGCGCTTCGGGATAAGCACGCGCCATACTTGCTATTCTATAGACAAGAGAACGCCCCTTAGTGCGCATAGCTGGTTCATCCGTCATTGACCCTTTAGGATAGGGGCGGGGGAGGTGTCCACCTGGAAAACCCCAGCCTGTACCACAGAGGGGGCAGACAGAGACTGCCGGTCCCTGTTGGCACCACGTACTGCCCTCTGCGAGCCCGAGTGTGTGGGGTAATAAAGCTGTATATCTGCGCACTACGACTAGATAGACGTGCATTTGGTTGGAGGGGGGGGGGGGATTGATTCATTTCTGTGCGGAACAACACCAAGGATAGCCCCGCCCTATCCGCTACCCCCCCCCCCTTGACGTTTTCGGTCACATGCCCCCTACTTCGGATCCAGTTTGTAGACAGAGCGGTGCCAGCCTGGCAAAGGGTACAGCGGTTCCCAATTTGTATTTTAAAGTTCAAGTGGCAGACAGCCCCTCCCCGGCCCAGCGGAGGTTGGCCAAGCTGGATTCTCAGGCACTCGGACTACAAGGTTTGCATAACCTGCTCTACTCCAACAGACAGCGCGTACTCTCTTGCCAGCTTCGGGATACAGAACTCAGGAACTTTTCAAAATAAGCGAATTCGAATACATTTCTGTTGATAGTGGACAATATTTATTTTTTAGGGCATAAAGAAGTTCTGCGGCACATTAGTGCCCATTCTTTATTTAACATGTACAAAACGGCATGTAGTTTGTTTCTGAGCTCGCGATGTTCTCAGGATCACGCAATGTGTAGAAGTGTGGGAGCCGAGATTGTAGCTTTTCTATTACTTGGGTTAGAGTTTAGATTCAACAACATTACACAGTCCGACATCATGGAGTTCACGTGTCCGTCGCCACTGTCTGAGCAGTAGATGGTGTCCAGATTATTTTGAGCATATCGCGATGAGTCCACCCGTCCCCTTGTAATGTGGAATGCCGAGGTGCTGCTCTCACTCCATCTCCCTCCCGCAGCCTGAAACATTGTTTACTTCAACAGTCCAGAAACACAGAATGTCGGAAATAAAACACAGCCTAACTACACCCCAACAACCAGCCACGCTGGCGACAACCTGACACATACGGTTCTATGGCAGGTGGGAGGGGGGTCACACACCTTCCACTCTTGCATAATAGTGCTAGTCTATCTCAAACAAATGAAAAACTCGAAGTCCCAGAATTCAAAGAAAATAGAACTGGAGGTCGTTTCCCGCTACCGTAGGACACGCTGGGATCTCTTCCAGTCTTTGTACTTCGATCAAACAGCCCCAGAAGTAAGAGAAAGCTGTGCGAAGTAACCGAAGGCTGTGGCCCACAGGGCCAGGGATATCAGAAGCTGCAGAAGTGAGCGACATTAGCATAAGTCCATCACTCCCGTAGCACACTACAGTTCGCACCCCTCTCCGTGAGCGCTGATTTTACATTCCCGTTTAATTGCCTCCGACTTTACGCGCTATCCTGTGTCACATTCTGCAAATCCTTGTCATAGATATTAAAAAGGGGCAAAGGAGAGTACGGAGCTGCTGTCGTATACGTGTGTGTTTGGGGTAAATGTGTGTTTAATTGTATACCTGGGTAATTGTGTGTGTCAGGAGTTGTTGATGTGGGTTTCTATTTGTGTGTCTAAGTGCGGGCGTTGGTTGGGTCTGTTTGTGGGGGTCGGTAGGTGCGGGTGAGGGGTGCCGAGCCTGGATGTGAGTTGGTGTCCATGTGTGTCTGGGTGCGTGGGTGTTTGGGGTTGTTGGTGTGGGTTTTTATTTGTGTGTGTACGTGCGTCGGTTGGTGTCTGCTTGTGGGGGTCGGTAGGTGCGGATGAGGGGCGCTGGGGGGGCGGAGCCTGGATGTGAGGTGGTGTCCGTGTGTCTTGGTGCGTGGGTGTCTGGGGTTGTTGGTGTGGGTTTTTATTTGTGGCTGCGTGCGTGCGTCCGTCGTTGGGAGTCGGTATGCGAGGATGAGGGGCGCTCTCGGGGGCGCGGAGCCTGGATGTGAAGTGGTGTCCGTGTGTGTTTTGGTGCGTGGGTGTCTGGGGTTGTTGGTGTGGGTTTTTATTTGTGTGGCTGCGTGCGTGCGTCGGTCGTTGTCTGTGGGAGTCGGTATGTGCGGATGAGGAGGATGAGGGGCGCTCTCGGGGGCGCGGAGCCTGGATGCGACGGGGAGTCCGCGGAAAGGGAGGGCCGTACACTTCTCGAGTTCACGTCGCAGTTGTCTAGTTGATACACCCCACGTTCACAGTGCGACTGCGATCAGCTCGGAATAGGACGAACAAGAAGTGGAAATACTGCCAGGGTGAAACTTAGTCAGCAAACCGGAGGAGGACGTTGAACTTTGAAGTTTTGTGACACATTAACGGATGCTGCTGCTACTCCTTCGTAGGCCTGACCCCCACAGTCTGGTTTGAGCTCTCTTACCCACGCGCCCGTTGCCACTATTTCTTTCTTTTTTCTGCTCTCCCTCCTCTTTCTCCCGCTCTTTTTTTCACGCAGCATCCTCTCTCGCTCTGTCACTTTTCTGTACCCCATCTCTCTCTTGCGTTCTCCCTCTCGCCCAAATTGTCACACATTTCTCCCTCCTTCCCTCTTTCTTCCTCATCCCCTGCCTTGCTATTACGCGTCATTTAACAGGCGACTAAAGGGATTGATTGTTATCCTCCTAATTACAATAGTAGTCCAAATACTAACATGATAATTTAGCTGGTTTTCCATAAAGTGCACGTGAAATGAAATTGAAATGAAATTTGTACTTGTAAAGCGCACCCATACCCCCAAAGGGGTGTCCAGGCGCTGTACGCATACCGCTGTGGAACCCTTCCTGGCTTTTCCCTGTGAAATGTCCACTCCTGGGCACCCCCAGGGTGAAGCCAGGCATCCCAGCGCTGTTGGGGCCGTTGTGGAGATTAAGCAAGCTATTGCCCAGAGTTGCAGAGTGGGACCCATGATTAGAATAGGCACCGAGGCGAGAATTATCAGGTCCGAGGAAATTGAGCCCAAGACCCGCCGAGGCGGGAATTGAACCCTGGTCCCGGGCCAGATCTCTGCATCAGGGTCTGCCGCTCTAACCATTGAGCCACACTTCTCCACGTGCTAATTTACGTGCTGCTGACTTTTTCGGTGGGCTCCAGTGTGAGTGGGTTAGCGAACGGCCGACCTTCGTTCGCAGTATATTGCTGATTTCTGGATGACTCGCTACCACATCATTTTTTGAAATAAGCCAAGTAACAGCTCCATTGGGTTTAGTACAGGATTCATGGTATGGGTGATCTACCATAGCTACTGATATTTATTGGTCACCTCTAGGAATTAATAGGCTACTGAATTAATTGCTGACATATTACTAGGTGCAAAAGAAACAATTGATGGACAGAATGCTGAACAATGCAAACATTCACCCCCAGTCACAAGGATCTGGGTTTAATCCATCATTCTTTTGCTCACCACCCCACCCCAGTTTCGACCCAGCCATATGCAAATCAGTCTTGACCCTGTTCTTTATGGGAACAGTCCAGCCCGAACTGCCAAGCCAGCCAGCAAAACACACGATGGATTTAGGCCCAGATCTCTGTACTGGGGTGAATGTATGACGTTGTTCTGCATTCTGTCCATCAATTGTTCTTTTTGCATTTGTCACCCCCAAGTGGGATGGGTATACCCAGACGTGGGTCCCGTGCTCTCCATGCCACTGGAGTCAAGCTATCCTGGCTTCTGCTATCGCCTGCTCCGTACCAGGTGCGCTGCACTGAGAGTTGCACTGCACCGCGGAAGCTGCAGGAGTCTGAAACCACGGAAGCCTGAAAACCGCGCCCAAAGAGCCTGGGGGCCGCGGTGGCACCATGCCGCACAGCATTGCCGGAAAAGCACGCCACATCTGCGGGGGGCGTTGTGCTTGGTGCCCGGTGGTCAGGTGGCAGGAGAGGGAAGCGCGGGTTGGCTCAATTTGGACCCTCCAGGACCCTCCAGAGCTCGGAGTCTGACCCCGGCCCTCGTGGCGAGCAGCCCATCGGGGCTGGATCGTCGGGAGCTGGGTGGAACGCCGGTTTCACTGCCGCTGAGGCCGGAGGGGAGACGGTAGCGGCCAGCGGTCAGCGCTCTCTTCCAAGCAAGTGCTTCCTAGCTGGCAGGTGGCTGAGTTCAGGAGAGCCAGATGAGATTTGGCTCTACGGGGGGGCATAGGCATTCGCTGGTTGCTTTTGCTTGCCTCTGCCTTTGCCTACCCCCCCTGCTTCCCCCAGCCGCACTGCTTTGTCTTACCGGCGGCACCCCCACTGGTTTATCGTTTTTTTGAAGGAACATTGCTACAGGAATCTGTACTGCCTCAACTAATCTTTACGAGAGGCAATAATTG
Source organism: Calotriton arnoldi (assembly GCA_963921515.1). NCBI lineage: Eukaryota > Metazoa > Chordata > Amphibia > Caudata > Salamandridae > Calotriton > Calotriton arnoldi. Next base: position 204,155 of record CAWUFW010012835.1, on the reverse strand, counting down.
ACTATGAGCAGCATATTAGCAGCACATACTTTCCCCTGGGCGCGTACCTGTGTGAGAGGAGAATCCCTTGAAGATAAATTACGGCACAATCTTGGGGTGAACTGCCCTTTCTAATGCTGCGAGAGTGCAGCCTTGTCTCGGGGGGGCAGTGGCGGTGGGGATTTATAGAGCAGCTTGGCCACTGGGACCGGGAGGTGAGAGGGGTGGACCAGGTGAAGAGAAGTGATCGGGAAGAGGGTCATCTAGTCCCGACCATCACCTGGCCCCCCCACCCCACAATAGCATAGAGCATAGATTAACGATGCGAACAAGAAACTCAGGCCTGGCCCAGCACCAAGATAATTATCGCCCACATAAGTCTGCAACGCAGCTAAAAACCAAAATGCTATACCCCCAAGGGAGAGGGTGTACAAAACTTGGGGTAGCCCCCAGGGCGGGGCAGCAAATGAATGAGCCGTCACCCACAACAACTATAAACTTGAGTTAAAACATTATAAACTTGAGCGAACATATTGTAACTAGCAATGACACTAAAGCTTACAAGAAAACCCCCAATGGCAGTAGCGACATAAGATCTTACCTACTCCAAATAACGCCGAAAGGTAAATCTGGCAAAATAGTAAACACCTTCAGCGTCGATAGCACCACCAGCACAGCCACAAACGCTAACAAACATGAGGAACCCCGACAAAGGTCACAACCAAACGTTCTACTGTCCCCTGAAATAATTATTGTCAGAGAGAAAAGAGCATTAGAAATAATGGCTGACCAAGGCTTGACCCAGCCTAACGACCTAAAAAATCGAATTGCTGAGCCCACAAAAGCAGCTCCCCTGAAAGAGGGAATCAATCCCCCTAATACAAAGGCACTACAACCAGAAAGCATCCAACAGCAGCAGCCAAATTTAGACTCTCCGTCTCAGCGATGGAGCTCGAAAACATACTGACAGGCAACTGAATCAACACCAAATTAGGCCTTATGAGTGAATGAATGAAATTATATTTGTAAAGCGCGATGGCTACCCTGAGGCCTCCCAGCACTACGGACGGAACAACCAATGGCCGAGCAGGTATGAGTAATAGACACCATTCCTGAAGAGGCATGTTTTTAGAAGCTTTGAGGCCGGCAAATTGGACTCACTTCGAATATGAAGTGGGAGGGTATTCCAGAGAATAGCCACGTTGTGGGCAAAAGACCGTCCGCCACATCTGACTCTTGTTATTTTGGGAGGTAAGGAAAGAAAGGCGGCCGATGAGCGGAGATTTCTCCTGGGTTGGTATGGGATAATCAGGGATTGGATAACAGCTGGACCAGTCTTCCAGAAAGCCTTGTGGGCCAAACTTATTGCCTGGCCCAAAATGTAAATCAACATGTTCTAATGCCAGTGAAAAGGTTCCAAAAGAAATTAGGGCAGCAATAATGGCCGCAAATCCAACCGGCACCAACCTAGAGACACATAGTCCAAACTATCAGATAAACATGAATATCTCCCTTGCATTCCCTTCAAAGCTTATTGACCACCAACTCGCCTACAGTTGACAACAATCATATTGGAAACAGTGGGGAACAGCCCAGCCAACAGCCCGGCACTATAACCTCAGTGATAAGAGAGGATCCTCTTCTTCTGCTAGAAGAGAGCATCAGTAAATACAGTGATTCTCCAAAGCCTCAATTGGAGCACCATTCACCTTCCCTTGAGCCCATTAAACGACACTCCTTACCCACCTGGAGTCCAAATCTTTCAGATTCAAGCCTCTTCTCTTACGTAAACGATCCAAGGACCATTGGCCTTCCCATAATCGAACAGGAAACCGGCTTACCGTCTCAAAAAAATCGAGAATCACCTTGCACTGATTAATGACGCCCTGATTTCAATGGCAAATGCATCCATTATGCATGCCGATGAGCTTGACACCCAAATAAACATATTATAAACAGTCGCTGTCTTAATCTCAGGATTGGATTCAAAGCTCAGACATTTAAACTCCTTGATTCATAGAGCCCAGGCAAGCACGGAATTAACGGTTAAACAGGAGGGCTGCTGATGCAGCCCTATACTACAGAACCTGGAAAAGTTGCCTGAGATAATGAGCACCCTAGTCAAAGTATTTGTAACAAAGGGGGGACAAGGAGCCGAGTTTAGAGGTCCTGCACACGGACTCCAAAGGAAGCTCAAGTCTAAAGGGAGTGTGCAGTTCCTGTCTGGATGTGGGGGAAAGGCAGGTCTTTCTTCATGACGCCCTCACACACCCCTAGGGGTGTCATGCTTCATCATTGGGCTGTTTGCCTCTCGTCAGGCCGGCGCTGCAATGCCTGACGGGCTCCCGGAAGCGGGGCTCTTTATCGAGGATCTTTTGAAGAAGCCGTTAGGTGCGTGCGGGTGTGGGGGCTGGGTAGTGCACGGGGGTGAAATAAGTAAAATAGGTCAGGAGCAGTCCTAGTAAGATAAAGTTTTAATGTATTAGGTAGGTCTAGCCTAATTAAAAACTGTGCGTGTGCCCCTATATGGGAATAATGTTCCTAAAGGGCTATAAAAATGTGAGTGGTCAACATGTTTCGTGCCCAGTCTGCCCCTAACGGGTCAAATGGCACTTCATCAGGACCGAGAAGGTTAAGTATAAAAAGTGCACTACCGTCTGGTATTGAGGTACTGTGACAAAAATTACCAGATACGGTAGGAATTCCCTAGTAGACTTGTACTGGGGAGTACTGTAGACCTGTGGGAGAGGGGAAAAGAAGGGAAGGTACAACCAAGGAAAAATGAATAAAAATAATAATAAAAATAATAAATAAAAATCAAGGCATAAGCCAACAGTGTGGCAACATGGTTATGAAAAACAGTAAATTGTACTGACAAACAACCTGGCAATTACATAATTACATGTTAATTGGCTGTGGTTCAAGCATAGCCAGTGCCTAAACTCAAGTGCCTGGCTAGTAGCGAAAAATTTAATTAAAACGAACGCAAGGTTGCGTAAGCATTCATACTCGAGCGAATTAAAGGAGATCTGGTGGATATCTCCTGGTTGCAGTGCGATGGAGTTTACTGTAAAAAGTGTGTAGAACATCGGATGCCAATGGAAACCCAACTGTGGAATAACACTAGGTGGGGGACAAACGTAGCTAGGCGAAAACATCGTCGTAATGTTAGGCTGCGATTAAAGTGGTCCGAAATGTATCGCAATTGCGGGTAGAAGACATGAGCTAATCAAGTTTATATGAAAAATTGCCGAACACATGATGCCAAACAAGTGGTAGACATAATGGACAGGGGCGCTTATGTTTAAACAAATGTGCGCGATTATAGCCGAGTGCGATCTGGACTGTCAACGCGGGGCGATCGTATTTAGTTGATGTTGCTAAAACAAAGGCCGAATTGGCAATGGCATCATGCGGCAAAGTATGTGACACACACCAAACTTCCAGAACACACATGCAAACACACAGAGGTGGCAAACTCACCCCTAGTTAAATAGTCTAAGGATGACGGGAATAACCAGAGCACGTCGTTGCTCCGATTGCTGAAAGGAACAAACAACGGAATCAGACATCGGTACCAATGGCTAATGCTTACCGGTCATGTTGGACGTGCAAGTGCAGCGTATACTCACAGGTGTAGGCAGTCAACTAACAATCGTCCTACCCTTGCTCCGGGCCCCGTGAGGACAACTTCCGGTACTCTGCTATTTATAGTAGGGTCTAGGGTGTGGAAGCGTGGCGGCCATCTTGGAAGGGGTTTGTTTAAAAACTTAATTAAGAGGACATCCGCTAGTGTGTGCAACTAAAAATAGAAAGAAGGGTAAATTTAAGCACTGATAAGGTGTGGAGGTACTATTGTAGGTACCAAAATGTAGTTGGTAAGTTGCACCATGCGTCAGTATGTTATCGCTAACCAATGTGTTATGCCCTGCATAGTTATTCTATGTTCTACGTTTCACCTATTCTTCCTGCTGCTCAGCCAGTGTACATGTTTACTGTAGAGTGTTGGGAATGCAGTGATGCACGGAATGTTGGGTGTCTGTGTGAGTGAGGAATGACAGTTAGAGAGAGAGGGCTGAGCAGCAGGCAGGCTGCTCCTGGTGGGGTTTGCTACTACAAGGTGTTTCCTACTACCTGGAACTAATGGCTTGACTACTGGTTAATCTACTTATACTTCACCTGTTACCTGGACTACCTGTCTGTTGTACTTACCAACCATCTGGATGTACTTGAACCGACTACAGATTAAAGGTACATGTTAAATCTACTTGGCTACCAGCGTCTACTTTCTACAACAGACCACAACATATTTTGGCGACGAGCGAGAGTTGGAGACTTTCCCACGTGCTTAATTTTCTCCACAATTGAACAAGAAAGCATAAGATGACATCTGTAACCAGTCCACAGGGTGAGAAGGAGCCACAAGCCTTACAGTCAACCATGAAACAACGCTACAACAAGCATACAAGAGGCAACACGACAAGCATCACAAGAGGAGTCATCGCAACAAAAGAGTCTAGTACAGCATACTCAGTAACCCCACCAGTGTCCTGGACAACGGACAGCCCCAACGTAAGCATGCTGTACTGTGCGTTGCCTGTGCCATTAAGGAAAGATTGTCCTTTGTTAATGACTTTAAACATGTTTAAACTGTGCTGGTATGCTGCACATGCCATGATCTGTCCTGCGCAATGTCTGTCTGCTACTGGATGTGACTGCTGCTTTGGAGATGCCAGGAAAAGGATATTGTGTGCTACATGGATCTACAAGGTGTGTAGTAATCTCTACAGTCTGCAGATGGGATTTGTAATGGTGTACCAGTTGTTAAGGTCTTCCTCAACGTTGAGACATCACAAGAAGGAGAGTTGTGGACTTCACACAAAGGTGAGCTGGGGATTCAATACAAAGGATCTGTGCATTTCACTGACTTGTTTTAGGCAATTACGAACTTTGCACTGGCAGAGTGGTGTCAGTTTGTGCTGCATGCTTGGCGCATCACAGTGGCAATATTATTAGGGGCAGAGTCAGGTGTGAGACATTGTGTGACTTCGATTTTGGGTCCACGTTGAGACCTCATCTCCCCAACCGCCACTTTCAAATTCAAAGCACAGCTCGCGCACCTTACTTGGTCTGTTGTGTCGCGCGGAGCTGTAGAGTCTTTTGTGACGACCTCCTGAGTCTTCGCTGCCTGCCTGCCTGCCTGCCTTTCCACACTGAGCGTGCCGTGAGCCACCCGGCACGGCGTGAGAAAGCGTGGCGCCATCTTGGGGTTGACAATCGCCCATGTGTTATGCTGGTTCTCTGAGCGTCAATTCTAACCACGTAATTCGCCAACCACTTTGTTCACTCAATAAAGTTCAACGTAAACTTCGACAACGTCCCAGAGTGAAGGTCGCCTCCAATCTATTTCTTCTGGTTGGCTGCTTTTTGTTTTGTGTAGCACAAGAAAATGCAGGTACTTTTCTTTTGTTGGGCATGTCTACGTCAGAACGGTTGTGCACAGTCGGGATGCAGCTTCAACTTGCCTCTGGAGACACCGGTGACTCGCACAGCCCTGTGAAGCTGTTCTAGACATTTTCACTGCGTGGTCATGTGCCGATATGATCTACAGTTTCTCTTCATCAAAATATGTAGATGTTCTGGGGACTATAGTTCACAGTGGTCCTGTGTTTTCGTGAGAAAAGGTAAAACTGACTTCGTAAGCATACTCGTCGGAGAACTCTCTTAATACAAGCTTTGCTGGCTTGGTTGCAGTGATGTCAAAAGTAATTGTTAATTGCTTGGTTTTTTTCTTGGGTTGGTGTCTCGGCTGTAGTAATGTACATCGACTGCATGGGTTTTTAGTGATATCACGACCTGTGTGAGAAACCGCTCACTGACCGTGGGGTAGTTTTTAGTAGAAATTTTACAAGAGTCTGGGGAAAAGTCTTTACATCACTAGTTGTACGTATTATGATAATGCTTTCCTCATCATTGTGTTTTAGTGATATGCCACAGTCTTCGCTTCCCTACATATGGGTGGGACATCTAATTTCAGCGTGGTAATCACAGGTTTATCTCTTTTTTGAGGGATGGGTTTCGGCATTTGCTCATCACACAGTATCCCTTATGATAGGGATGGGCATGGGTTTGGGAACGTGTCCCTTTCCCATAAAGCGTTACACGCAACCCCTACGCAGGGGTGGGTAGTTTGAGCTCTTTTCTAGTTAAGCGTTAAACGCAGCCTCTACACAGGGGTGAGTTCATCAGTGTGTTTTACAAGTACAGTTATTTGTTTAGTAACCCTGACACGGGTATGTTTATCGCGTCTCCGCTGATTAACATAACAGGTAACCCTTACACTGGGTTGGTTTTAGTCATGGGTACGATTCCCATTTACAGTTGTTTGTTTGGTAACCCCTACGCGGGGTATGCTTTGGGGATTTCTCCAATCAGCATTTCATTTAACCCTTACACGGGGTGGGTTTTGGGTTTATGGGTACGGTTCCCCTACACAGGGTGTATCCCATATTCATGTATAAAGTCTTACTGGACTTTATGGGTCACAGTCCCTAGTGTGTATAAAGTCCTACTGGACTTTATGGGTCACAGTCCCTAGTGTTAGTACCTCGTATGAGGGTGGAAGTTTGGTTTTAGCTCCTCTTTCACAGCAAATGTAAGTTTCCTTACATGAGGAATATTTACTATTGATTTGTTCCCTTTCAGAAGGGTTTGCAGTTGCGGGTTTTTTTGCCCTCTGCAATTTACAAAGAACTTTGTTCATTATATTTATTGGGAGAGGATGGGTCTTTTTACTCCATTTTTGTTCGTAAACCATCCATTCTCTCTGTTTTGAATAGCTCTGACCCTCCCGTGATGTTTACTTTATTTCTCATCCTTGGGTTTTGAACTATTTCTTGCATTTGTACATTTCTGTGTTTAGTTCTTTTTTGCAGTATTGTTACTCTTTCGTTGTTCATTTTAAAAGGAAAGGGATGTGTTATGCCCTGCATAGTTATTCTATGTTCTACGTTTCACCTATTCTTCCTGCTGCTCAGCCAGTGTACATGTTTACTGTAGAGTGTTGGGAATGCAGTGATGCACGTGAATGTTGGGTGTCTGTGTGAGTGAGGAATGACAGTTAGAGAGAGAGGGGCTGAGCAGCAGGCAGGCTGCTCCTGGTGGGGTTTGCTACTACAAGGTGTTTCCTACTACCTGGAACTAATGGCTTGACTACTGGTTAATCTACTTATACTTCACCTGTTACCTGGACTACCTGTCTGTTGTACTTACCAACCATCTGGATGTACTTGAACCGACTACAGATTAAAGGTACATGTTAAATCTACTTGGCTACCAGCGTCTACTTTCTACAACAGACCACAACACAATGGATAAGTAAATTCCATTGGTAGAGTATACATGCTAATAAGAGCTGCTGAAAGGAGGGTGAGGTGAAAACTAAATTGTCTGAGTTTATGGGTAGGTGTGCAGAATGGAAATGTTGAGGGAGGGATTTCATCGCGGACCAGAAGGTCAAATGTCAAGGATAGTAAAGGCGAAGCAATGAGGGCTTGCGCAAGATAATTCCACTATAGGACCCAATGGTATCCTGTCTAGATGGTGGTGATAAAGCGTGCCGAGTATTGGGGCACTGTCAGGAAGCGGGGGGGAGGGGGGGGGAGAGGGGAAGGGGGAAAGGGAGGAAAAGGGGATGATAGGAATGGGCCCTAATGGTTCAATTCTGCCCATGGAATTTCATCATTGAGTCGCCTAGTATGTCCTCCCAATTTAAATACCCAACGTTGTTCCTTCCTGAATAAAGCTACGTTAGTGATAGTGGGAAAGGCTTCTAGGACCGTCCATTGTAGATCATTCGGAGTGTGATTTTGTTCTACGTAGTGAGCACACATTTTGGTGTTCGTTTTTTTACAACGAAAATTACTCCTATGTTCAGTGATTCTCGTCTTCACAGCGCGAGTGGTCATCCCTATGTATTGACGATGACAGGGGCACGTTATGAGATAAATACAATTACGTGTATTGCAATTTGTGTGCTTGTTTTGGGTCCATGTCCAGTTATTAGTTAGTGGAATTGTTTTAGTGGCTCGTGTAAAGGGACAAACTACACATTGGCCACAAGGATAGTGTCCAGTCACAGGTGGTAAATTCCACAATGTATTAGGCGCCGTTGATATGGTTTTTTTTGGTCTAGTGTTGATCAAAAGATCCTTGACATTAGCTGTCCTTTTAAAGGCAAATTGTGGTTTGCTAAGTGTCAGGTCTCCTGTCCCCAGAATACTCCAATGTTTATTTATGACCCTTTTTAACATGTTTGACTCAGGAGTGTAGGTCGTAACACAAGTAATGAGGTCATTCGCGGGTTTGGTCTGTGTTTCAAGGAGGCCTAACCTGTTAGCATTGCGTGCTCGTTTTTGTGCATTAGTTATAATGCGAGGAGGGTATTGTCTCCTAGCCAGGTGGTTGCTTAGTTCTGAGGCTTGTATTTTGTAATCCTCAATGTTGCTACAGTTCCTACGAATGCGTAGAAACTGGCCATAGGGTAAATTCTCCCTAAGTGCCTTGGGGTGGAAACTTTGGTACAAAAGAGGGCAATGGCTGTCGGTGGGTTTCTTGTATGTGATAGTATCCAATTTGTCTGGTTTCTTAATAATCATAAGATCAAGGAAAGGGAGTTCCTGTTCAGAGCAATTGACTGTGAATTTGAGATAGGGATTAAGGTTATTAATCCATATTAGAAACTGGGAATCTCGTCTTTGTGGCCCTTCCAGAATATTAAAATATCATCGATATAACGTCTCCATAAGAGAACGTTATCCGAGAAGGGGTTGGAATCCGTGAGCACATACCTTGCCTCAAAGTCTGACATGTAGAGACATGCCAGACTTGGGGCACAGGTACTGCCCATAGACGTGCCCTGCGTCTGATGGAACAATTGTTCTTCAAACTGAAAAAAGTTCTCAGTGAGTGCAATGTGGGCGCATTCCATGACAAAGCTGATCGGAGTGGGTGAAGACCAGGGAATACTGTGGAGTGTCTCCTCCACTACCTCAAGTGTGTTAAGTTGTGGAATGTTGGTATAGAGGGCCTCCACGTCCAGTGTAAGCAATACATCTGGAAGAGGGCCCTCTGAGTTGGTGGTCTCAATGAGTCTTAAGACATCCCTAGTGTCTTGTAAGAAAGTCGGTGTTCTGGAGACCAAAGGTTGGAAAAAATGGTCGCAGAACTTAGATAAAGGTTCCAGGACCGACCCTATGCCCGAGACAATAGGTCTCCCAGGTGGTGGAGTGACCCCTTTATGGATTTTGGGCAAGATGTAAAAGTAGGGTAGCCTAGGATTCTGATTTGTCAAAAAATCGGCCTCGTTCTTAGTAATCCACCCTTGGTTGAGAGCCGCAGTCACAATGGAATTTATTCTGGTTTGTAGGCGTAGAGTGGGATCTTGGATGAGGGGAGTGTAGTAATTGTTATTCTCCAGCTGGCGTAGACATTCTGTCCGGTAGTCTACAGTAGCCATAATGACGATTGCGCCCCCTTTGTCTGCCTCTTTTATAGTTATGGTGGGGTCATTGGATAGGGCTTTTATAGCTTCGTTTTCAGAATTCGTGATGTTGGAAAACCTGACCTCAGAGCGTTTTTCTGTTATTGCTTTTAGAACAGCTTTCTCGAAGGTAAGTACTTCTGGCGGCACCATACTGGTGTTAGGCGTGAAAGTGGAAGGTTTCCGTAAGCCTGTGTCAGTAGATGGTAAATCCGGTTGGTTGCCAAAGTATGCTTTTAAGCGTATCTTTCTGAATAGGTTTTGAATTTCACAGTTGGTGCGAAAGTAATCCACTTTCGGGGTTGGGACAAAACCCAAACCTTTTTTGAGGATATTAGTTTCTGTGGCCGTGAGTGGTCGATCAGAGAGATTCACAATAAGTTTCTCTTCTCCTGGTGGCTCCTCAGTTCCATGTGTAGCGGGTTGTGTGGTATCTGATCCTGCCATTGGACTTGTTTGGGTTGATTCTGCACGCCTCTTCTTCTTCTGCCGCGCCCTTTGCCCCAGCCTCTGCCTAAAAAAGGTTGTGGTTGAAAGGGGGCAAAGAGTGATGGCGGTCCATTTTGGTAAGGCGGATATTGCCACATCGGCGGTCCTTGGAATGGTGTAGGTCCTTGGTAAGGTGGTGGGCCGTAACCATACATAGGGTTCGGTGGTATTCTATGTTGCTGGTTATGTTGGTAACCTCCTTGGTTATCGGTACTGGAGTTGCTGCTTGAGGAGTAAGTTCTCCGACGTGAGCTTGTACTGTCGTCTGAAGAGTAGTCATCTCCTGAAGGTTTGTAGTCATCCTTGAGATAAGGGTATATTTTTTCTTTGCTAAATCGTGCAATATCCTTCTGAAGTTTGGTGACTTTCTGTCTCATCAGGTAGTCCTTATTGTCATTAATTTCTTTTGTTATTTCGGCCAGTTTAGCTTTAAATGCGGCGTTGGCAATGTCTTAATATGAGTTCATCTGCCAACCTTTTGGCAGTTTTGATGATAAGAACCAGTAGATCCCTGGTACATTTCCACGCCACCAATGACCATTCTTCCTTGAACTGTTTATCGTCAAGGAAGATTCTTGGGGTGTTGCTAACGATCAACCCATTGGGTGCTATGTTAGCACGTAGGTATTCAGTCACGATGGCCCCATGCATGATTATTTTCATGAGTTGGCGTTTCATGTTTGTGATGGTTGTCCAATCGCCAGAGGAGCTACTGGTCGAGGCTCCTCCGTCTGAGTATAATAAAGAGGGTCCACTCAGAATTTCTGTGACACAGTCCTCCCCAAAGGAGAGGCCTTCGTTGTACTCCATGGTGGTAAAGAAGCGGGAGAGGGGAGTATTTAAATTTGCCTCTAAGGTAAAGGGCAAAAAGGGGGCAGTCCCACGGCTGAGCCGCCGTGCAAAGTATTTGTAACAAAGGGGGGACAAGGAGCCGAGTTTAGAGGTCCTGCACACGGACTCCAAAGGAAGCTCAAGTCTAAAGGGAGTGTGCAGTTCCTGTCTGGATGTGGGGAAAGGCAGGTCTTTCTTCATGACGCCCTCACACACCCCTAGGGGTGTCATGCTTCATCATTGGGCTGTTTGCCTCTCGTCAGGCCGGGCGCTGCAATGCCTGACGGGCTCCCGGAATCGGGGCTCTTTATCGAGGATCTTTTGAAGAAGCCGTTAGGTGCGTGCGGGTGTGGGGGCTGGGTAGTGCACGGGGGTGAAATAAGTAAAATAGGTCAGGAGCAGTCCTAGTAAGATAAAGTTTTAATGTATTAGGTAGGTCTAGCCTAATTAAAAACTGTGCGTGTGCCCCTATATGGGAATAATGTTCCTAAAGGGCTATAAAAATGTGAGTGGTCAACATGTTTCGTGCCCAGTCTGCCCCTAACGGGTCAAATGGCACTTCATCAGGACCGAGAAGGTTAAGTATAAAAAGTGCACTACCGTCTGGTATTGAGGTACTGTGACAAAAATTACCAGATACAGTAGGAATTCCCTAGTAGACTTGTACTGGGGAGTACTGTAGACCTGTGGGAGAGGGGGAAAGGAAACATGTTGACCCTCTTTATTAGACTCAGACGGAGGAACCTCGACCAGTAGCTCCTCTGGCGATTGGACAACCATCACAAACATGAAACGCCAACTCATGAAAATAATCATGCATGGGGCCATCATGACTGAATACCTACGTGCTAACATAGCACCCAATGGGTTGATCGTTAGCAACACCCCAAGAATCTTCCTTGACGATAAACAGTTCAAGGAAGAATGGTCATTGGTGGCGTGGAAATGTACCAGGGATCTACTGGTTCTTATCATCAAAACTGCCAAAAGGTTGGCAGATGAACTCATATTAAGACTTGCTATAGCGGAGGGAGCTTTGAAGGCCAACATCGCCAACGCCGCATTTAAAGCTAAACTGGCCAAAATAACAAAAGAAATTAATGACAATAAGGACTACCTGATGAGACAGAAAGTCACCAAACTTCAGAAGGATATTGCACGATTTAGCAAAGAAAAAATATACCCTTATCTCAAGGATGACTACAAACCTTCATGAGATGACTACTCTTCAGACGACAGTACAAGCTCACGTCGGAGAACTTACTCCTCAAGCAGCAACTCCAGTACCGATAACCAAGGAGGTTACCAACATAACCAGCAACATAGAATACCACCGAACCCTATGTATGGTTACGGCCCACCACCTTACCAAGGACCTACACCGTTCCAAGGACCGCCGATGTGGCAATATCCGCCTTACCAAAATGGACCGCCATCACTCTTCGCCCCCTTTCAACCACAACCTTTTAGGCAGAGGCTGGGGCAAAGGGCGCGGCAGAAGAAGAAGAGGCGTGCAGAATCAACCCAAACAAGTCCAATGGCAGGATCAGATACCACACAACCCGCTACACATGGAACTGAGGAGCCACCAGGAGAAGAGAAACTTATTGTGAATCTCTCTGATCGACCACTCACGACCACAGAAACTAATATCCTCAAAAAGGTTTGGGTTTTGTCCCAACCCCGAAAGTGGATTAATTTCGCACCAACTGTGAAATTCAAAACCTATTCAGAAAGATACGCTTAAAAGCATACTTTGGCAACCAACCGGATTTACCATCTACTGACACAGGCTTACGGAAACCTTCCACTTTCACGCCTAACACCAGTATGGTGCCGCCAGAAGTACTTACCTTCGAGAAAGCTGTTCTAAAAGCAATAACAGAAAAACGCTCTGAGGTCAGGTTTTCCAACATCACGAATTCTGAAAACGAAGCTATAAAAGCCCTATCCAATGACCCCACCATAACTATAAAAGAGGCAGACAAAGGGGGCGCAATCGTCATTATGGCTACTGTAGACTACCGGACAGAATGTCTACACCAGCTGGAGAATAACAATTACTACACTCCCTCATCCAAGATCCCACTCTACGCCTACAAACCAGAATAAATTCCATTGTGACTGCGGCTCTCAACCAAGGGTGGATTACTAAGAACGAGGCCGATTTTTGACAAATCAGAATCCTAGGCTACCCTACTTTTACATCTTGCCCAAAATCCATAAAGGGTCACTCCACCACCTGGGAGACCTATTGTCTCGGGCATAGGGTCGGTCCTGGAACCTTTATCTAAGTTCTGCGACCATTTTTCCAACCTTTGGTCTCCAGAACACCAACTTTCTTACAAGACACTAGGGATGTCTTAAGACTCATTGAGACCACCAACTCAGAGGGCCCTCTTCCAGATGTATTGCTTACACTGGACGTGGAGGCCCTCTATACCAACATTCCACAACTTAACACACTTGAGGTAGTGGAGGAGACACTCCACAGTATTCCCTGGTCTTCACCCACTCCGATCAGCTTTGTCATGGAATGCGCCCACATTGCACTCACTGAGAACTTTTTTCAGTTTGAAGAACAATTGTTCCATCAGACGCAGGGCACGTCTATGGGCAGTACCTGTGCCCCAAGTCTGGCATGTCTCTACATGTCAGACTTTGAGGCAAGGTATGTGCTCACGGATTCCAACCCCTTCTCGGATAACGTTCTCTAATGGAGACGTTATATCGATGATATTTTAATATTCTGGAAGGGCCACAAAGACGAGATTCCCAGTTTTCTAATATGGATTAATAACCTTAATCCCTATCTCAAATTCACAGCCAATTGCTCTGAACAGGAACTCCCTTTCCTTGATCTTATGATCATTAAGAAACCAGACAAATTGGATACTATCACATACAAGAAACCCACCGACAGCCATTGCCCTCTTTTGTACCAAAGTTTCCACCCCAAGGCACTTAGGGAGAATTTACCCTATGGCCAGTTTCTACGCATTTGTAGGAACTGTAGCAACATTGAGGATTACAAAATACAAGCCTCAGAACTAAGCAACCACCTGGCTAGGAGACAATACCCTCCTCGCATTATAACTAATGCACAAAAACGAGCACGCAATGCTAACAGGTTAGGCCTCCTTGAAACACAGACCAAACCCGCGAATGACCTCATTACTTGTGTTACGACCTACACTCCTGAGTCAAACATGTTAAAAAGGGTCATAAATAAACATTGGAGTATTCTGGGGACAGGAGACCTGACACTTAGCAAACCACGATTTGCCTTTAAAAGGACAGCTAATGTCAAGGATCTTTTGATCAACACTAGACCAAAAAAAACCATATCAACGGCGCCTAATACATTGTGGAATTTACCACCTGTGACTGGACACTATCCTTGTGGCCAATGTGTAGTTTGTCCCTTTACACGAGCCACTAAAACAATTCCACTAACTAATAACTGGACATGGACCCAAAACAAGCACACGAATTGCAATACACGTAATTGTATTTATCTCATAACGTACCCCTGTCATCGTCAATACATAGGGATGACCACTCGCGCTGTGAAGACGAGAATCACTGAACATAGGAGTAATTTTCGTTGTAAAAAAACGAACACCAAAATGTGTGCTCACTACGTAGAACAAAATCACACTCCGAATGATCTACAATGGACGGTCCTAGAAGCCTTTCCCACTATCACTAACGTAGCTTTATTCAGGAAGGAACAACGTTGGGTGTTTAAATTGGGAGGACATACTAGGGGACTCAATGATGAATTTCCATGGGCAGAATTGAACCATTAGGGCCCATTCCTATCATCCCCTTTTCCTCCCTTTCCCCCTTCCCCTCTCCTCCCCCTCCCCCCGCTTCCTGACAGTGCCCCAATACTCGGCACGCTTTATCACCACCATCTAGACAGGATACCATTGGGTCCTATAGTGGAATTATCTTGCGCAAGCCCTCATTGCTTCGCCTTTACTATCCTTGACATTTGACCTTCTGGTCCGCGATGAAATCCCTTCCTCAACATTTCCATTCTGCACACCTACCCATAAACTCAGACAATTTAGTTTTCACCTCACCCTCCTTTCAGCAGCTCTTATTAGCATGTATACTCTACCAATGGAATTTACTTATCCATTGGTTAGCGATAACATACTGATGCATGGTGCAACTTACCAACTACATTTTGGTACCTACAATAGTACCTCCACACCTTATCAGTGCTTAAATTTACCCTTCTTTCTATTTTTTAGTTGCACACACTAGCGGCTGTCCTCTTAATTAAGTTTTTAAACAAACCCCTTCCAAGATGGCCGCCACGCTTCCACACCCTAGACCCTACTATAAATAGCAGAGTACCGGAAGTTGTCCTCACGGGGCCCGGAGCAAGGGTAGGACGATTGTTAGTTGACTGCCTACACCTGTGAGTATACGCTGCACTTGCACGTCCAACATGACCGGTAAGCATTAGCCATTGGTACCGATGTCTGATTCCGTTGTTTGTTCCTTTCAGCAATCGGAGCAACGACGTGCTCTGGTTATTCCCGTCATCCTTAGACTATTTAACTAGGGGTGAGTTTGCCACCTCTGTGTGTTTGCATGTGTGTTCTGGAAGTTTGGTGTTTGTCACGTACTTTGCCGCATGATGCCATTGCCAATTCGGCCTTTGTTTTAGCAACATCAACTAAATACGATCGCCGCGTTGACAGTCCAGATCGCACTCGGCTATAATCGCGCACATTTGTTTAAACATAAGCGCCCTGTCCATTATGTCTACCACTTGTTTGGCATCATGTGTTCGGCAATTTTTCATATAAACTTGATTAGCTCATGTCTTCTACCCGCAATTGCGATACATTTCGGACCACTTTAATCGCAGCCTAACATTACGACGATGTTTTCGCCTAGCTACGTTTGTCCCCCACCTAGTGTTATTCCACAGTTGGGTTTCCATTGGCATCCGATGTTCTACACACTTTTTACAGTAAACTCCATCGCACTGCAACCAGGAGATATCCACCAGATCTCCTTTAATTCGCTCGAGTATGAATGCTTACGCAACCTTGCGTTCGTTTTAATTAAATTTTTTCGCTACTAGCCAGGCACTTGAGTTTAGGCACTGGCTATGCTTGAACCACAGCCAATTAACATGTAATTATGTAATTGCCAGGTTGTTTGTCAGTACAATTTACTGTTTTTTCATAACCATGTTGCCACACTGTTGGCTTATGCCTTGATTTTTATTTATTATTTTTATTATTATTTTTATTCATTTTTTCCTTGGTTGTACCTTCCCTTCTTTTCCCCCTCTCCCACAGGTCTACAGTACTCCCCAGTACAAGTCTACTAGGGAATTCCTACCGTATCTGGTCATTTTTGTCACAGTACCTCAATACCAGACGGTAGTGCACTTTTTATACTTAACCTTCTCGGTCCTGATGAAGTGCCATTTGACCCGTTAGGGGCAGACTGGGCACGAAACATGTTGACCACTCACATTTTTATAGCCCTTTAGGAACATTATTCCCATATAGGGGCACACGCACAGTTTTTAATTAGGCTAGAGCTACCTAATACATTAAAACTTTATCTTACTAGGACTGCTCCTGACCTATTTTACTTATTTCAACCCCCCGTGCACTACCCAGCCCCCACACCCGCATGCACCTAACGGCTTCTTCAAAAGATCCTCGATAAAGAGCCCCGATTCCGGGAGCCCGTCAGGCATTGCAGCGCCGGCCTGACGAGAGGCAAACAGCCCAATGATGAAGCATGACACCCCTAGGGGTGTGTGAGGGCGTCATGAAGAAAGACCTGCCTTTCCCCCACATCCAGACAGGAACTGCACACCCTAGTCAAAGACCTCAAGAGAGAGGCTATTAGGCGGCCGCAAAAAACAAACTTCACCCTCCAGCAAAGCTCAAAGTTGAACTCAAGTATGAATGATTCACTATCAAACGGGAATAAAGCCTTGCATGAGCCCTCCGGGACTATGGGGGATCAAACAAACAGAACAAGTGCAGAAGATTCCCCGATAATATCCACTACCCTTGAGATAAGGTCTAATGGCAACCAGGCCAGATCGGAGAAATTACAGGAAATTGCCAGGCATGACTCGAGTAGCACTAAACACGTATCAAATCACAATGGTCCGGATCCAAAATCTGACCCACAACTTGAAAGAAAACCCTCTCATCATCCAGACATAAGCTCCGAAACAACTTCTAAGTCGAAATCCACAACTTTGGAATTTCAACATCTATCTAGAAAAAATAAGAAAAATTAAAAAAAAAAAAAATCGAATAAAGGCAAAAGCCATAAGGAAGGGCCCATCATGCACTGGCTTCAGTTGGAAAATAAGGAACACATTGTGGATATTAACTCCCCTCAAAAACCAAAATTAAATAATAAAACCGCAGGAAAACAACAGGATGGTAGAACCGAAAGCGAAATCACAACCCCATGCGCTCAAGAATGCCTTACGGAACACCATACCTCACAGCAGGCTGTGAATAACTCAGTGCCTTGGCACCTAACGGATAATGCACAAGGAAAACAAGTAGAAGATTTAAGGCATATGCCAAACGAACTCCCTGAAACTAATACGGATGATTTCCACCAACTTGGATCGCAGGAGGGGGTAACCCCTAAATTAGTAAGGACTGTTGATGGATCAATAAGAAATCTTAGAATCCTGCGGTCACCAGCGACCGAAGTGGACAACTCAAATAAGAACAGCACCCTCAAAGGAAAACCTAAACTGAGTAAAATAAACTTGATCCCACACCAATGACAGTCTTTATCCGCTTCGCCGCGATCGGAATTCCGCCCAGGTGCTGGACATTCCGATCGCGGGCGTGGTCGTGACGAGCTCAGCTCGTCATGCGCACACGCCCACCGCGCAGCATGACGAGCTGAGCTCGTCATGAGCATCGAAGGGGTGAAGGAGCCTCCACTGCAAAAAAATCAAAGATCCAAAATAAGTGCAAATATAAATAACAGGGAAGGGAAGTCTACCCAAACATACACCGATGATCTATCACTGCCTTATTACAAGACCAGGAGCAATGTACATCCACAGGCAGTGAGACAGAGTTTACCTTGGGAAGTCCTGGATACCCGGGGGAATCCAACCTCAAACAATATGGAGGCGATGGAGGCTTTGGAGGCAAGCCCCCCACAAAACTCTCCCACAGTAGACCAACTAAAAAATTCTGAAAATTTAAAATTACGGTTATACCCCGAATACACCTCGCAGGGGAAGTGGGACATCCTCAACAGAGGAAACATCCTGAAGCTTTGCGCAAATATCCCGGGCCTAGAAAATATAAAAACTACTGACATTGATAGCGTTGCTTTCTCTGCTCTGGAGCCTAGTGAGATAAATGAGGCAACAGAGATAATCTTCTCTAATCCGGCCATGGCTAATGCCCTAAGGGAGAATAAAAAGCGATTGGATGATTGGGGGATTCAAATCAAGAACCCGGCTACCATAAAATATCCAGCGATTCTGAAGAGCAGAGCATTGCAGGAAACCCAAGAGCAAAAATATCAGGAAAGAAAGAACAGAAAGGATACAACTCGGCCAGTAACAGGCTCTATCCTGCATGGCATCAAAGGCGGTCCAAGAATAAATCCAAGTAGCGATGGCTTAATTAAAATTACAATGGGCATAGAAGGGGGCAAACGCCTATTCTTGACCAAGGGGAACACCGGCAAAGATTGGTCCTGGCTACCACGGGCCCTAAACCCCTGCCCTCTAACAAAGCGACGTCTTCCCCTAATAAGCAAAATCCAGCCTCCAAACTGAAAATCTGCTCTTGGAATATTAGGGGCCTAACAGTCGACGAAGACAAGAGGGACGCAATCCAACATCTCAAGAGTTACAACATCATCGCAGTCCAGGAAACCTGGGCTTTGTCCTCAACACCCTGGCTAGATTACACTGTCTATGACTCACACGCCATAGCATCACAAGCAGGTGGCCACGCATCAGGTGGAGTAGCCATTTACGTTTAAAACAATCTAGCCGTACAGGTATCACTGATAAATGAGGGAAATGGAGACTATGTTTTTGTTAAAGCAAAGTGGCTAAAACCAGTCTTCCCAGCGCAGATTGATCAAACCATGATTCTAGGTTGCATCTACCTTCATCCTTCCAAGAACAAACGAGAAGCAAACCTAAGCAGAATGCTACCAGTAATAAGTGATCTCCATTCCCAGTGCCCAGATGGCCTATGGATGTTAATGGGTGACTTTAATGCCAATTTAATGGCCTCAGATCTAAATACCCCCCTGGTAGCCCTGGACGACTCCGCCTGGTCTATTCCAGATATAATCGGCCAGTTTCAACGAAAAGATAATCATGGCCTCAAACTCTCAGCTTTCTTTAACCACCTGGGTCTTCGTTTCCTAAATGGTAGAGCAGCCGCTGACTCGCCAGCAGATTACACCCACCTTTCAAATTGCAGACTGGCTACATTGGACTACATCTGGATTTCGATTGCCCATTTCCACGCAATTCAGGACTTCTCGGTAACACCTACCGTGGCAAGTGACCACGCAATAATTACCTGTGATATCATGGCCCCGCAATGTCGCCGCCCTAGAATCAAATTCATTGGTGAGGAGGAAAATCTGGAACTAATAAACAAAATAAGGTGGGCAATAGAGCACCAAGAAAAAATCAACTCAGAAGTGGAATCTATATTGAATAAAGTAACCCTGGGTAACAGCGAATTGCCCTTAATTAAATCATGGGAACTCCTCTTGGCAGAAACAAGGGAAAAACTAACAACGCTGACAAATTTAAGACCCAAACAACTTCCCCGGAAAAATGACTGCCTCACAAAACAAAAGCTACTAATAGAAGCAATAAAAGCAAATTAAATAACCTTGTGCGCAAAACTACTAAGGAGGTGCCTGAATATAGATCCCTTAAGGCAAAATGTAAAGATATCCACCGAGAATACAGAAAAACGAGATTTTCTTATACAAGAATGATGGAAGAAAACCACTGGAGCTAGGCATATGAGATTATAAAATCACGAGACCAAAAGCGCTTCTGAAACTGGATGAATAAGTGCTGTAGACCCACCCATCGCTCTACAATCACAAATATTTCACCTACATCTTGGGAAAATTACATTGAAGCACTCTATGTCGAGACATCCAGTTACAATGGCACAACTCCCCTTATGAGGAACATCAATAAAGTGCATTGGAGTACGGAGTCGCAAGTCCACTGCGATTTCCGAAAAGAAATTACATCCGTTGAAGTCCAGCACCTTATCAAAAAAATGCGCTCTGGAGGGGCGCCAGGCCCCAACGGTATCCCGCACATGGTTTTTAAAGGGATGGCATGCAAGTGGGCAAAAACCATGGCGCCTCTATTCTGGGAGTACAGGCTGGGAAGAAGTATCCCTGAGTCATGGAGGGGATCCCAGCTTGTCCCAATACACAAAAAAGGCTCCAGATCTCTCGCAGAGAACTATCGAATGATTGCACTCCTAGATGCGGATGAGAAGTGCTACGCTAGTATACTGCTGCAAGAACTGACGGCTTGGGCCGAAACACGCAAACTGATCCCTCACACGCAAACAGGGTTCCAAAAGGGTTCACACATTGAAGACAACCTGATCTACATTTCCAACTTGATCGAAACAACATTGGCAAAAAAAGGCAGGGCCTTGTATCTTGCATACATCGATTTCCAAACTGCCTTTGATAGTGTTTCCCGTCAGCGACTATGGATGAAATAAAAAAATTGGGGCATTGATAACACGCTCTTAACAGCACTGATTGCTTTATACCCGGACACCTGGGTCAAGATTAGAGTCACAACAGCCAGCTCCACCACTAAAAAAATACAAACTAACAAAGGCTTAAAGCAAGGGAGCCTGTTGGCCCTTATGCTTTTGTTAGAAGGTGGTTCTGACACTAAGGGCCGCCCGGATTTTTCGTTTTTTGAGCACCTATTTGTTGAGCTTTTACTGTGGGAGAGCCTCATAAGTTGGGACTCACCCACAGGGAACTCATGATGAAAGAGACTGCATGTGGATTTTACTGGTGTCCCCCTGGCTTGACTAGGCCGCTGCGCAGCAGCTGAGTACTGGGGCACTGGGCTGGTTACATGCAGACACCTGTGTACATGCGTGTGCACACGTGTAGGGGCTGCGCAGGGGAGATTCCTGGCGTGCGCAGTCCAGGAGCAGCTACAAAGTGAATGGTGTGGCAGGACTTATGCAGAATTGGGTGGTGACATGGAATAGGCTTTATACACTGGGAAGAAACATGCCAGGGAAAGTCAGTGTGTTTGACTGTGTTTTTCACTTCATTATTCCCCTATGGGGAAGTGGAGCCCATGGGCTAGTGTCACTTTCCTAAAGCCTACAGATTCCAGACACGCACTAAAGTCCACTGTAACGGGTGTGAGAAGAAGTATTCTGCAGAGTCCAAAGTCATATTTGTACTGCTTTTGGGTCATCCAGAAATGTCACATTTCTCTGAGTCAGTCTGTAGTGTAGCTCCTATTTCCCTAATAGGCTCTGCGCATTGGAATAATATATCCTATAGGTTTGACATAGGACTAAGGTCAGTATGTCCCTATCGAGTATATTAAACTTAATTACTTGTGCCAGCTAGCTCAGAGGCCACTAGAAACTCCTTGGATAACATGAAGGGAGTAGTTTCTGGCAGCCGCAAAACATGACCACTTTGTTTCCCTTTAGAATCAGAACGTGTCCCAGAGTCGTGGAAACAATAGATAACTATTTCACTCAGCTCAATCGTGCATGCTTAGTTTTCTCCAAGTTACACAGAAAGAACAGACGGGCATTTCAATAAAAGATTTATTGAACAGTCTTGTTTCTGGTGTAAGTAAAATGTGCTGTTACGATCACAAGACAGTATGCGAGATAAATAATGTACAGTGTGAGCAGTAGAAATAAATAATACTGCGATAGCATTATCTTTTAGTATATATGCCTTTACATAAATAACACAGACTAAAAATGCGAGTACTCATACGATGCGTTTCTAATCTAGTTCTACCCCAATGTACCTAACCTAACCTAGGTGTAGGGAGAGGTATGAAGTAGGTGAAGTATTCCTTACTATGGTATACTAAGAGTATGTTAAGCCTAGTATGCCTAGTATGCCAAGAGTCCCTCTAGGTTCTTGTCCGCTCCATACCTGAAGAATGAGAGAGGTGGGAATCTCTTTGCCAGACTCGAACTCCAACACCCCGCAAGGGAAGTCAGATCACTGGAAGCTGGACTCTCTGCGTGCAGGGATGACAGCGTCTTCTCAGTGTGTCAGGCCGGGAAACGGGCTCCTCTGAAGTCGAGGTCTCCTCTGATTTACAGGGGCTAGGGAAGGTATATTTATACCTGAGAAGTACCTAAGAATGTTAGTATTGACGTGAGTCGGACAGCGGAAGACGTCATGAATGAACCCCTAAGGAATAATGGTTCATGCATAATATATGAGTCCTTGAAGAAATCAATAGTCCTGGGCTAGGGAAACTCCCGCAGCCTAAGGGTCTGTTCTTCATGAACTCGTTGTGACGTTAGGGTGGACGGATGTCAGAGACCATGCCTGTATTTGGAGTGCACAGTTTAATGCCTAAATAAGGGCTGGGATTTTATGCCTATATAAGGGCAGGGCGAATTGTGCCTATATAAGGACATGATACTGGAAAGCCCGTTTATGGACACCCTAAGAGGAATACAACACCCACTCCACTTTCGTGTGTACGATAATACTAAAATGCTAAACATTTAAAATGCTAAACATTATATGGAGTACCGCATATTTAAAAAATATTTCTTAAAAGCATTAAAAAACATAGTAAAAATGCAAAAGGTACTGTACATCTGAAGCAAATGCTTTTCATTTCAGGCATAAAGTTCGAAAATAAATGCAATTGGAATGAAATAAGCAGTAATATTTACATGTGACAGAAAATGATCGATAAGATTCTCAAAAATCAAAGTCATTTCATGTCATGAAAATTAATGAACTGTTTTAGACACACAAGATGACTAAGTGTCCGTGGAAGTACCGTGAAGTCTGTACTATAAGGCTAGTTCTACTTTAAGCAGATTGAAGTGCCATTTTCGTTTTGTTTTGAAAATGAAGGCCAAATTGTAACTGCATCTCTGGAACACTGTATGCTGAATCAGAGTCAGTTTACGGGTCTGGTGTAAAAATGAGATCATCTATTTCTATAGACAAAACATCATCCACTGAAGTTGGTGTCAGTTGGAACACCTCGTGTAGTAGATTAATTGCACAGAGATGAGAAGCATCGCTTCCAGCATAGGTTGCCGCAGCAATGTTCGCGTCCGTTGTTACCTGTGTGCCTGTAGATCTTTCTTGTACCTCAGCAGGAGCCGGAAGCGTCTGTGAGATCTCAATGAATGCTGACATCAGGATTGGTAGCCTCTGGGGACAACACAGAGCATGGGCCGTTATCGAGACCAGCAGAGTATCGACATCCGTTGGCGTTGCTGATGGAAATGTTAGACAGGTATCCAACACGCATTCTTCACCGCATAGCAGGCATCGTAGAACAGGTAAGATGCAATCTTGCCAGATTGGTCTGAATGACAGGAACCAAGTTGTATTAAGGTCCCGTAGATGAGTCATGCCCAAAAGCTGTACTATTCGCTCACGGCACTTTCGTTCAAGGAGAGCTTTCTCCATTTCGCTCAGAGTGATGTCTGCGAATAGGCTGGCCATAGCGCAATAGCAGGAAGAGAAATAGAATTCCGGCAACAAGTGCTAGAATTAATGGTATGCCACCAAACACCGAATGTGCAAAGTTCGGGATGATCCTGAGTATTGCCTGGAAAGGTGCTAACAGACCGGAGCAGATGCTCTTAAATACATGTACAATTCCGGTTGTATTAGACATATTGAAGATACGTCCTATCATTTCTACGAAATGTATTGGGCAGTTTGTACGTATTAAAGTCTGTATCTCAGCCGAAGTCCTTGCTACTTGTAGATCATAGGTTTCTTTGGCCGAGGTCAAAGGCACTGTTTGCTGTAAAAGCATGGCTTTCATTCTGCTCAAAGTATCAAATCTTATAAAAGAGACGTTCAGCGAAGGCCATAGAGGCGACTCCCTGACTGTGTCTATTAGGGCAAACAATACTTGCATACAGCAAGTGACCCTGGAGTTGACCGTTACTAGATATGGGATGCCTGGCAGCATGCCGCAGCAACTCTGATCATTGAACATGAGGTAACTCCCAATAGAAAGTTGTCCAAACGTTGGATTAATCACAGCAGCTGGTGTACCCTGCTTATGGCAAGACAAATTTGCCACAGAACCATTACAAGCCCCGTGTAAAGAAATGTCCTGACATATAAGTGAACCGCTCAGTGCACGTTTACAGTGTGTACCGCTCAAAAACACTTCACGATCCCCACTCCAACATCTATATGTATACGGTAAATCCCAAGATGTCTTAATGTATTCCTTACCCAACCTTTCATATTTGCCTGCTTGCATTTGTCTGAGGCAATACTGAAACTGAAAAGTACTCACAGGTAATGTGATTTTGCCATGAATTAGCCATTCTGTAGCTGGTTTTTCTGCCACTGTAAATGGTAACTTTTCCAGTTTTTCAATGCTCAGCACTGTATACTTTGCTCCTCTTTGTGCCAGTTCGATCTGTTTATCAGTTAGATTGTATTCTGCAAACAGAGCCGATGTGTTGATGAAACGCCATGGCACATAGCCCGCTCGCAAAGATTGCAGCGTCCAGCTTAATAACACAATAGAACGTAATTGAGATTGGCCTTGCTGTAACATCGCCAAATCTTGTTCTAGTATGTCGATAGCAGAGGATACAATGCCATCCAATGAATATATTCTGGAGGACAAAGTTGTTAACCCATTGTCGACCACAGAGAGTGTTTTCTCTAAATTAATACGATCAAGTTCACGTATTCGTTCTGCGGCCTCCATCTGTGATACTTTCCATGCTTCATTATACGCAGCATAAATGTCGGCATATATGAAACGTTTTTGACGCGGTTTTCTTGGTCCAAGCAAGAATTCCCAAAGGTCTGCGTCCTTTTTAAGTAAGGTTAAGTGTTGTTTCACATCCTGTAGTGTAGACTTATGCAGCCAATCGAGGCATAATTTTCCTACACTGTATGTTGTTACTACCCCCGGTTGTTGTCTTTGGACGTATCTTGGGTCTGGCCTATTAATAGTAAAGCCCTGAGTTTTATTCAGGAATCTTTCCTGACAGTTATTCGTGTCTGTGGGCCAGATCAACCATTTTTTCCAATCCGGATTAGATCTGTTGAGTTGTAGTATATTGTCAACTGTCACCACTGCCTGTGTATCGTTATCACTTGCAGGTGTTGGTACAGAAGGTGTGTTCATCTCCTTGATCTTGGCTAATCCAAGACAAGATGTTTGTTGGATGGTTTCATTCAAAAACATTATTTGTTCAGGGATGATACAGGCTCTAAATAAAGCTTCTATCCCCTGCACTTGCCAATCTTTAGTACCCCAGACTGTTTTTGTGTCTATTGTGTCTTTCCAAAAGTCAAAACCCTGTCTAGACAGTTGGGCATATGTTTTGTATTTGTTAACATAATTTTCAGCCCTGTCTTGTTTACATTTTTATAGTAAAACATTTCTGGATCAGATGTATTGTAACCTGAAAAATATGCAAACTTGTTGGCTAATGTTTTTGAACTACCTTTAGGTGGTGTAGGACAATGTTCCCATTGGTTAAACATAAACACATTTCTTGGATATGCAGATTTATGCAAATAATGATGACCATAGTGGTTATAACAATACAGTTGTTCATAGTCTGATGAACCCTCTAAATATTCATTTTTAGAAAATGCAGCAGATTTTTCTAGGTCAAACATTATGTCGTTAACAGTCTCAAAGTCCCAATCATCAGAATAGGTACTGGACGAAATTAGATCACTTAGTGAAATTTTAAACAAATGTGGAATGTTTAATTGTTCCGTCGGGCCGAAGATGTCAAAATCTGTTTTGTCCCACACTATACCATCCTGTATAGGAACAGCTGTGATGTTCACTGATGACAAGTCTCTTGCTTCACGATGGGAAGATTTATGAGGTCTCAAAAGTACGTTCAAGCCTTTTCCTTCAGTGTTCACATGGATGTATCTGCCACTTATAAGCACGCTCACAGTTGTAACCAAAGCTAGCCAGAGCAGGAAAACAAAAAGTCCTGATGTAATGGTTCTGTGGCAAATTTGTCTTGCCATAAGCAGGGTACACCAGCTGCTGTGATTAATCCGACTTTTTAAAGTTGAACTTGTAGCCCTCAGAGGGGAAACCCAGTATAATGGTGCTCACCCTGTTCAAGTGTTTTTCCAGGTCATCGTCTGTCAGATAGATGTCATTGACATAGGACAATGCCTCATTGTCATAAATTTGTAGTAACTCCGTTACCCTCGCTGAGAATAAACCTGGGCTGTTCTTGAACCCTTGTGGAGTCGACAAAAGTGACGCTGGGTCCCCATTATGGAGAATGCTGTTAAGTACCTGCTTTCAGGTGCTATGTTTTGACAAAAGAAACCATTTGAGATGTCTAATGTTGTTTTGTATTTTTTACGCACAATGTTATTCATTAATGCTGTGCTATGTGCATTTTGCACTGCAAAAGTTTTAGAACAAGTGTTTAGGTGTCTGTAGACCAAAACTAGATGATATGTATTGTCTGGTTTGGAGACAGGAAACAAAGGATTGTTCATTGAGGAGGTGCATGTTTCAATCACCCCTTGAATATTCAAGTTGATCTAAGATCTCCTGACCTGTTTTTAGCTTCTTGCTTTATTGGGTACTGCCGTTGTGCAGTTGGTTCATGTTTCAGATGTATTTTATGGTGAGGTGAGTCCTCATCCCATCCTACATGATTTTTATATAATGCTGGGGCCTGGGCCACTGCCCATTTCCTGGCATATGTATATTTTAGATGAATTGGAATATGGTTGGAGAAGGCAGGCATAATGATGTCCTCGCCATGTGGGCACTCCCTGACAAATTGTGGTGGCCAGTCCTTTTCTGCTAGAAGTATGTCATAGCCCTTTGATAGTCTTTCCCCAAAAAGTGCTTTCACCTGTCTAGGTTTGTCTCCCTCCATCCGGAGTGTTATTTCATATAACTTTTGTGGAGTACTAACCCTGGTGTCTACAGTCTCTACTTTAATGTACTCATTCAAGACCACTATCTCCAGAAGTTCCTTCATATTCTGGCGAGCTATTTTGACTTCTGCTGCACTGTCCAGCATTGTCTGAGCCCATTCTCCGTTCTTGAGTTGTGTTCTCAGTATTCTTGGCATGTCTGATCTTTAGACCTGCTACTTTCTTTTTGGAGAATTGAGGTTTTACTTTGGTCTTTGGAGCGTGTTTGTCGTCTTTCGATTTCACGCGTTCTTCTCTATGTTCCGATCGTCCTCTTCTTTCCGAAGTCTGTGATGAGATCTGAAAGGGACGAGAGGAACGTGTATCAGTATCTTGATACCTGTCAGGCTTTCTCAAATTATCCCTATTCCTGAGGTTATACCTCCTTTCAGAGGGCTCCTTTTGAGGAGACCTACCTCGGGATTGAGAACGTTTCTCATTTGAATTTTGTTTATTAGTCTCCCACTTCTTTTAGAAGATGTAGGAGTTTGTTTAATTGAGTCCTTCTCAGGACTTTCAGATAGCTTCGGCTTCACTGGTCTTCCACCCAAACTATCTCTGCCTAATTCTGCATAAGATTGTTCAATTATTCTGGGTAGCTCAGTTTGATGTTCTGTAACATCAAATTCCCTTAATTTTTGGCGGATCGCCACTGCTGCTGCCTCCCCTTTAATATTAGATAATATTATTGTTGAGACCTGGTCGAAATTTTTCAGTAATTTCATACCTAAATTTAGAGTAGGTTCTGCCCCGTATTCGTTTTGAATTTGTTTCAGGACATCAGGTATTACCGCAATTGACGGAATGCCATGTGTTTTAGTATAGATGGCAGCAAAGACTGAGCCCCAAGTGGTGCAGTCTTCCAGTTGTGGTGTGATCCCCATTGGTAAACTGATTGTCAGTATTCTGTGTTTCTCATACGGGCTAGAATTTGGAAATTCTGCTTCGATTTGAGTAATTTTTTTAGCTATCCAGAATGGAATTTGCTCACGTTTTGTGGGCATTTTACCCATGACTGCGTATAGAGTCTATGGTGTAATTATTAGTGTATTCCCCTGTTGGGGAGTTGGATTTGGAATTGTTAATGGTTGCTGGACTGTAAAAGTCCGCATGACATATTGGACCAATTGTCTGTAGATTTTTATTAACTCTGTGAGTTGAGTAAGTAATTCCTCGTCTGACATCTCTTCAATGTCAGGATGAGGTGTGTAGCCGGCTAGAATCGGCCATGTTGCTCCTGGTCTACCTAGTGGACCGAGCCTGGTAATTTTTTTGTGATGTTTTAGGGCGCCTTTAAACAGAGCTGATGCTCCTGGTATGTTAATGGAATTTCAATATCCTCGAAAAGAATGTATTCCTCTGGTGGATCATCTTCTTTGTAGAAGTGAAACATGTGTGTTACTGGATTGGATTCAGGAAATATTACCCATGAATAGAATACCACTGTCTGAAAGGATTCATGTGCCTCTATCACGAAAACTGCTCTACCTCCTCTTGGTGGTAGGCCATGTTTTATGAGTTTTAGAGTGTTGGCTCTTCTTAAGTTTGGATGGATGTCTATAACACCCTCTTCGGTTTCAATTAAACCTGTAATGTTAAAAACTGCTGCTTGGGCTGGATCAGCCGCAGCTTCACCGTTTCCGGCTTCAGTCATTTTGTTTTTTGAAAAATGTAGAACAAGTTTCAAGGAAACAAAGATAAGGTGCACAATATTTTGGAACACTGTATCCTTCAACGTTGAGCAAATCAAACAGCTAATATATAGGGTGCTTCCCTATGTAGCCTTGGTGGATACTTAAACCTACCCACTCCAGACGTCTTTTGGAGTATATGGGTAGGGGTCTCTGAAGAAAAAGCACGGCTGAGTTACCCAGTATCTAACGTTGAATTACCGCCTTACCAAACCGTTGGGCGCCATGTAGTGTAGCTCCTATTTCCCTAATAGGCTCTGCGCATTGGAATAATATATCCTATAGGTTTGACATAGGACTAAGGTCAGTATGTCCCTATCGAGTATATTAAACTTAATTACTTGTGCCAGCTAGCTCAGAGGCCACTAGAAACTCCTTGGATAACAAGAAGGGAGTAGTTTCTGGCAGCCACAAAACATGACCACTTTGTTTCCCTTTAGAATCAGAACGTGTCCCAGAGTCGTGGAAACAATAGATAACTATTTCACTCAGCTCAATCGTGCATGCTTAGTTTTCTCCAAGTTACACAGAAAGAACAGACGGGCGTTTCAATAAAAGATTTATTGAACAGTCTTGTTTCTGGTGTAAGTAAAATGTGCTGTTACGATCACAAGACAGTATGCGAGATAAATAATGTACAGTGTGAGCAGTAGAAATAAATAATACTGCGATAGCATTATCTTTTAGTATATATGCCTTTACATAAATAACACAGACTAAAAATGCGAGTACTCATACGATGCGTTTCTAATCTAGTTCTACCCCAATGTACCTAACCTAACCTAGGTGTAGGGAGAGGTATGAAGTAGGTGAAGTATTCCTTACTATGGTATACTAAGAGTATGTTAAGCCTAGTATGCCTAGTATGCCTAGTATGCCAAGAGTCCCTCTAGGTTCTTGTCAGCTCCATACCTGAAGAATGAGAGAGGTGGGAATCTCTTTGCCAGACTCGAACTCCAACACCCCGCAAGGGAAGTCAGATCACTGGAAGCTGGACTCTCTGCATGCAGGGATGACAGCGTCTTCTCAGTGCGTCAGGCCGGGAAACGGGCTCCTCTGAAGTTGAGGTCTCCTCTGATTTACAGGGGCTAGGGAAGGTATATTTATATCTGAGAAGTACCTAAGAATGTTAGTATTGACGTGAGTCGGACAGCGGAAGACGTCATGAATGAACCCCTAAGGAATAATGGTTCATGCATAATATATGAGTCCTTGAAGAAATCAATAGTCCTGGGCTAGGGAAACCCCCGCAGCCTGAGGGTCTGTTCTTCATGAACTCGTTGTGACGTTAGGGTGGACGGATGTCAGAGACCATGCCTGTATTTGGAGTGCACGGTTTAATGCCTAAACAAGGGCTGGGATTTTATGCCTATATAAGGGCAGGGCGAATTGTGCCTATATAAGGACATGATACTGGAAAGCCCGTTTATGGACACCCTAAGAGGAATACAACAAGTCATAACCAGGGCCAGGCTGAGGGCTGAGGGCTGACCTCAGCTGGCTGGATTGATAACCTTTTTTTTCCACAAGCTAAGGCCTCCTCTCCACGAAGAGAAGATGGGTGGGGCTACAGGCCCATCCATCAGCAGCTATCACTGGTGCCAGGCACCAGACTGCACCAAGGAGGGAAGGGCTCTTGTTTCAGAGACCATGTGGCCAGAGACCCTGGACGACGCCATTTTGAACCAGCCCAGAGGCTGGACAAGGAGGGAGCAGGGGCAGGGAAGTGATGTGTCACTGTTTGATAGGACCAACAGAGACTTCCTGCCAGCCCCCTACTCAACTTTTAAAAAGTGCTTGCACAGGAAGAGAAGCTCTCTCTGGGGTGTGGTCTGCTGAGGCGGAAGGACTGGAGCCTGGCAATGGGCAGTTGTAAGGAGGAACCCCCTGACTGCCCCCCAGGGCCCTAACAGCGCCAGAAGAAGAGCCCAGGACCGGTGCGCAGAAGCAGGGGCCTCTGCGCAGGGAGAAGAGAGGCCCAGGAGGAGAGCCAGGCAAAAGGCTGGCGCAGGGAGCCAGTGAAGACAGCTCCCTGCTGAATCCCCCCCTCTCAGAGACCCAGAGGGTGAAGGAGAGTGCTCCCAGTGGCTGGGGAGCGCCACCAGGAGCAAGAAGACGCGAAAATGGGGCAGATCGGACCCCCAGGGGCTGAGATATGGCCCCCGGAAGGTAGGCGACCTTTGACCCCTAAGATGACCGACGACGAAGCACGTGCGGCTCCGCCGCCAGTCTCAGAGATGCCCCCGGGGTGGGTCAGGTCCCGGGGGCTGCCCCCCAAAGAGAAGTAAAGCCGGGGGGGGCGCCGTCGCGCTTCCCCCATGAAGAGGCCCTGCAGGGGTACCAGGAGCCCACCCTGGCCCCCACCGAAGATGGAGACGGGGGAGAGCCGTCGCGCCCCCGCAAAGTGGGGCCCAGGGGCCCGGACCCCATCCCTGGGCCCCAAAGAAGTAAAGACGGGGGGACGCCGTCGCACCCCCGCAAAAAGGTCGGGAGGGGCCCGGGACCCCATCCCCGGGCCCCGAAGCAAAGTCGGGGAGCGCCGTCATGCTCCCTGTGAAAATACCCCCAAGCGGGGTGCCAGGAGCCCACCCTGGCCCCCGCCGAAACAGCCGAAGACGGGGAGCGCCGGCGCGCTCCCCGCGAGAAGGAGGAGGGGGCCCGGGACCCCATCCCCGGGCCCCGAAGAGTCCGGGATGGGGGAGCGCCGTCGCGCCCCCCGAAGATGTCCGGGGGCCCGGGACCCCATCTCCGGGCCCCGGTGTGAGGAGGAAGGAGGGGGGAGTGCCGTCGCACTCCCCCGAGGTCCAGGCGGACCCGCGGAAATCGGCGTGTCTGCCCGCCGGAGCGGGCATACCAGAAGAGACCAGCCGGCTCCCGCGGCAGCACGCGAGGGTGCTGGCCGGGCGGGGAGCCAGCGGGGGCAGCCGGGGGTGGGCTCCCCGGGCTGCCCTCCAACGTGGAGGTCCTGCGGGGGTCCCGGGTGGGACCGGGACCCTGTACAAGTGAGGAGGGGCCTGGGTGGGACCGGGCCCCGAAAATTGGCATGAGCGGCCAGGGGTGGGCTCCCCGAGCCGTACCACTTACCTGGGGGTCCGGGTTGGACCGGACCCCCCAACGGGAGGCAGATGCGGCGAAGCCGCCAGCACCGGGATCGCGGCTCTCCCCGACTCAGCGGGAGAGCCGCTGCTATAATATTCACGGCACCAGCGGAACCGCCCCATAATGCCTTGCAGGCCAGGACCGGCCTGCAAGGGAAACCAGCATTTTTCTGCTTGTGGTGGCCCCCAGGAGAGTGGGGTCACCACTACATGTGTACCAGGGTGTAGGGGGAGCTGCAGGAGCAGCGCAGTCTCCCCCAGCACCACGAAGAAAAGTCCACCCTAAGTCTCATGGGGACTTGAAAAGGATAACCCCTCAAGGGCTCAGCTTGCATTTAACACCTTCTAGGCTGGAACTTTTGTTCTACAGCTGAGGGTGTATTGTGAAGTGCCTCACGGAGTGAAGGGCTGAGTTGGGGATGTCTGGAGAAGGGCATTCCTGGAGGTGAAGAGGTGTAATTGCACCAGAAATGCATTTGCTAACGGTTATTTCTTTGTAGAGGGACTGAAAGTCACACGTGTAATGTGAAGTACCTATGTAAGGTGATGTCATAAGCAAAGTGGGGTTATGTTGCCAGACATTCCTGCTAGGGTGTCTGGCTGTATAAGCGTAACCCTGTGATTTCATCTGTGATGCCTTTAGGGGCTGTAACTGCAATGCATTCTAATGTCCAACAAATGTGATGAGTACTGTCATTCTAAGGTAATGTGTAAACATGTATTCTTGCTGCTGCGCTTAAGTGAGGAACAACCCAGACTGTTAGCCCTGAATATGTAGGGGTGCATACTGTATGGTCAATATAAGATGCTCAGTCAGGGTTATGTGTCACTAGGGCAGGTGAACCTACTTTTAATGCGTGTTGAGGTAATGGGGTGGGTCGCCACTGGGATGGTGCCAGTGCGCAGGGACCTCGCTCCAGGTTACCTTCAACTAACTGCATTGGGGGCAAGATGATGTGCATACATGGGAGTGGTGGTACTAGACCCCACCCCCCCCTTTGGGAGGGGTGGAGATGTTACGCAATGTCACAAAGTAATTCCAACAGCTTATGTATATTTGTAAATTGGTGCATAGTATTGAGTAGTGTGTGTGTTTAATAAATGTACTCTTACTTTTATAAAGCAAAGTACAGGCTGGACAATCAATTATTGAGTGTTATTTCTGCGCACCTGCAAATGGCGATTACTAGCCCACACCACCTCCCTTGAGTAAAGCCTCAGACTGCTCTGCAACGCTACCCTCTGAGAGTCAGGCGCTACAATTGGGTGTTTGGTTCCCAGTGAAGGACAAATGTAGTCATGTTATTTGTGCAGGCCTCACAGATGCTGCCTCGTTTTCCAACAGCTTTTTAACATATACTTGGCTGATTTACCGGAATGGTTGGCTGAAGCATGAGCATTCCCTCCCAAATTAGCCGATACCAAAATTCAATCGCTACAATATGCGGACGACACGATATTGCTCGACCAAACCCAGATTGGTCTACAGCGGCTGCTAACGGCACTGTCTCTATACTGCAGAGAGAGCAATTTAAAAATAAACACGGCAAAAACAAAGGCAATGATAATCTCGCGACAAATAAAAAGGAAAGGTGCATGGAACATCGAAGGTAAACCCATCGAGATAGTGACTACCTATAAGTATTTAGGAGTGTGGATCGACCATAAAGGACGGCCCTCTGCTCACATCACTGCAATGCAAGGAATAGCTCAATCCTTGGAAGGCATTTTTTGCAGAGCAAGGAAAGCCATAAGTTCACCTGATCTCACTCCCTTAATTCGAATAATGGGGGCAAAATTTCTACCATCGGTAGCCCATGGTGCAATAGCCTTCAAAGACAAGATGACAACATGGCTGGACAGAGCACAATCGGCCTGCTTTCGTAAAGTCTTCTTCCTACCGACCGCAACCGCTCATACGCAAATCCGTAGGGAATTCAACCTTTCATCCCAAAAGTGGATCCTGAAAACTAGATTTATAGCGTATTGTCTAAAAGCTAAAAAAGCATGAGAAAATACACTAAAGAAACATATCTGGACAATGATAAACACCCGAGGGTCCACATGGTGTGAATTTCTAGCCCATTGTGTCAAGGTACTGGAAGCAAAGGAAATATGGTCAGCCCCCCCTACCCATACCAGTGGCCGCAAGACTTTTAACAAAACAGGCGAAGTTACTGTTTACTGATAGCGGTATGCAAACATTAAAAAACCTAAGTCTTGGAAGCTGAGCTTCAAACCTTTATACTAGTGGGACCTTGCCATATTATCTGTCCTCCCCTTTAAAACCAATAATGAAGCGACAATTAATGAAATTGCGGTTTGGATTGATCCCACTGTTGGCATACAAATATGGGCGAGGGTACAAAGAGTACGTAGTTACTAAGTGCCGAGCTTGCGGAGCAGTAGAGGAATCACTAACTCACATATTGTGCATCTGTGAGACACTGCGTCTGCTGAAAATATACTGGCTCTGCCCAATCTGGCATATTTTAAATATACGGACATGTCAAGCTGCCCTAGTCGAGTGCATGAAAGGCGAATCGGCACAGCTAGCGGCACGCTTCTTAAAATACCGGATGGCAGTAAAGGCATTTTTTGATTCCGACCATTGCACAGAACTATAACTTATAACGCTGGGTCTAGTTTTTTCTCTTTTTAAAGCATCATGTTTATAGTGGCTTAGCGGTGTTTTTTTACTTTTTCACACAATCGATTGAAATAACCCGTTTTTATACTCTTTTTAATATTGGAAAATATGCATTTTATATTGTACATTTATATGTGGCCTCATTACAATGATTTTAATAAATTGTGCAATAAATTATCTATCTATCCTGCTGATGAGGGGTCGGTCATAGGATGCTTGTTTCCAGTCCAGGGATGACCTGGCAGTTTGGGCTGGACTGTTCTCATTGGGCGCAGGGTCAAGACTGATTTGCATATGGCTGGGTTCAACCTGGAATGGCATGGGGAGCAAAAGAAGATGGATTTAGGGCCAGATCTCTGTACTGGGGTGTATATATGACATTGTTCAGCATTCTGTCCATCAATTGTTCTTTTTGCATTCAACATATTGCCAGTTGAGTTATGCAGCAATGGAAGGCCAAATTATGAGTCAAGGCTGACTAAATAATGCCGCAATTAAAGGCAAATTATGTGGTGTAATGTGGAACATTCTGTGGCAGTATTGTTTCAGTATTTTGCCATTTTAACACACATTAACACAGTATGGGCAAAAATGTCACCTCACCAGTATCGGGTTAACACCTGAGAACAGCAATCTGCAACTAAAGGGGACCAGATGACCTCTGCAAAGAGCCAACCTGTGACACCTTTTTGGTAAGTTTTGATCAATTTGTGCTAAAACCTTTTTTTTTTTATTATTAAACTCTGGAAATTGAGCATCCGATACTGCATCATGTGGCAAATGAGGCAAACCCATTATTATGAGGAAACGTGGTAGCTGTAGGATCCCATAATTCCAGTGGCCATGCATAAGGCTTGTTACGGTAGACTTTATTCGCTTTTCGCCTTGAACAAAAGTGCCCCAAAAGAATTCCCGACTTATGATGTATTTAGTACGAATGCAACCTTCGGGCAAAAAGCTGCTTTTTATCTACACTGTTAGGACTAAATGGTCATTGAAGTAAACGGACTTGGTGCTCTCTGCTCTTCTCTGTGGCTAAACCAACCAATGAAAGACTAATAAATATCACATCACATTACATCCGAACTGTAATCTCAGAACTCTGACAGTTAGTGTTTCACCCCAACTCTGTTATACAGTGAGGACCTGCTGGCTTTTTTGGCTTTTCATTCTCTGATTGGAGAGTTTGTGAAGCACTATTGTATGTGTCTTGAAAGCTACATACAACGTGGATCTGCCCCCTCTCGCAGAGTAGTCCGACACACCCCTGCAGACTCACACAACTCTGAGCTAAAGCCATGCAGGTGGCAAAGCAGGGCCTCCAACAGGTACACTACTCAGACGAGCCAACTCTGCAGGTAAAGCATAAACCATTACATAGCCCACTGACACCTTCGTGTTCACAACACAGGACCAGAGCCCTATAACTATTAGTATAACAAAATAACACAAAACAATGGGAATGGTAAACTGGCACCCCCGTGGAATGGAAAGGCATGAGACAGTCCCACAGCTCACCCTCTCCTTTAGAAGCAAACATTGCAAAGACTGTATGCACACTCGGACACAACAGGCCACACAGGGGTCTGTCATTACACAAATAGTATGTCAAAAAAATGTATTCGGTTATTCCTAAGCATAAAGTGCATAACTTAAATTAAAAATATGCATTCATATACTATATATAATCATGCATTCTAAAAATACAAACAATCATTATAGTTTATTAAAATTAATAAGAATAAGTAACATTGTCCCAAGATAAGATCAAATAAAAAATAATGCTATAAGACTCCAAGACTTAGTCTCTTTTTCTGTTCCTCTGCCCTGGTCTGTGCCCTTGCTCCTAGTACTGCCAATCCTTTGTTTGGGAACATAAATGCGATATGATTAGAGATATGCCAATCTTTCCCTAAGTTTTAAACGTATTATGCAGTGTTTATGTAGTAAAACAGATGTTTAGTAAAACATTTGATTTTGTATTTGCCCAGGGTTGACCTGTCCTTGTAGTGAGATTACTTATGCAAATCAGCTTTTCGGAGAAGTTCGTTTACCAGGGAAAACATTTTTACTCCTCAGCAAGCCAATTTGATAGAAGCACCGCCCAGCCAGCTGATAACTGCTTGCTGCAGGTGTGAATATTTAGTTCCAGGAAGATTGGTTTAAGGAGCATCTTCCTTGGTCCATGACTATTCGGCAGTACACATAAGGTGACTTATTGATTCCATTTTATAGCCGCATAAACAGCATACCCTTCCATGTTCGAAGCAGGTCTTTTGAGTAAAAAAAACCCAAAATGATTAAGCATGAAACTCAGTTTTAAGGCTGGATGAAAATACGCTGTGACATAAGCTTG
Organism: Calotriton arnoldi; assembly: GCA_963921515.1. NCBI lineage: Eukaryota > Metazoa > Chordata > Amphibia > Caudata > Salamandridae > Calotriton > Calotriton arnoldi. Next base: position 167,314 of record CAWUFW010012835.1, on the reverse strand, counting down.
TGGGCTCAAATTATCACTGCCCAAGCATGTTGCCACTTTGCAGGGATATTTTGATCTTGTAAAAGCGACAACTTCTTTGATAAGGTGTTGCTTATCCTGACGAATGATGATTGTTCCATCTTGCTGTCCCATGCTTCTTGATTCTTCAGGTCTACTAATACTTTCCCCAAGTAAGCACCCCACATGTTGGCGTGTTTTTTTCCATATTTGAGCCTTCGGGCGGGATGGCATCTCCAATAACTATGGACTACTGTTGAGGTGTGGAAAAGGCCACTTTAATGAAACAGGTGCACAAAACGGCAATAAAAATTAAAAAAAACATGTTCTAAGCCATACTTGGCCTCACTTTACATTTCATTAACTAACAAAAAAAACCCTCCCCCTCCCCTAATCACCCTCCCTTTAAAACCAAAATCCAATCACACCTCATCACCCATAAATCCCCGCAACCATCCGTCTTGCATCCACCACTGCTGTCCTCTCGATGACGCCCAGGCGCCTTACCGGAGCAGAGGGGGAAGTCCTGTGGCGTTCGTGATCCCATCGGGTTCTCTGGAGGAGCGGTGTGCGGGAGGCTACGCATCACGATCGGAGCAGCTGCAGACCGCGACTGGAGGAGCTCGTGGCGGGTCTTTGGTGCTCTCTCGTGGTTCCCGGGAGGGCGCAATCTATACAACCGGTGAGGAGGGGACGCACTGCATTGGCATGATTGAGCAAGGGGCAGCGGGAGCAATTTTCGAGACAGGTCAGCCAGCCTCAAGCTAGCAACAGCGGCAAAACGGATTCGTGCCTGACCCCAAAATGGCGGCCGACACACTGCCGAAGATCGTAAAATTGAAAGGGGTGAGGCAGCTGTGTTGCAATAATGAGCCCCAGCGGCATCACACTCCACAGTGCAGCAGGAGGGATGTAAAGAAGGAGGGGATCGGTGCCTTCCACATAGGCCATCAAACTCTGATAGCACTCAGCAGTGGGCTGCGCAAGGAAGGAGCAAGCAAGATGGCGGCGGAGTAATAGCTCTTAGCTGGAGCTCCGCCAGGTGAGGCCCAAAATTAGCCTGGGGTCGAGCTGGAGGACGAGGCGGACGGCGCTTCCCAATAACACCGGGACTGGTGCTTTCGCTGGAACTATAACGATGCCCCCTGGGCGGAAACCTAAACTGTCGGTACTTACCGAGGAGCCTGAGCAACCTTGGCCGATGCCTGGTGGAGCTGTCCTATGCAGCTATAGAGGAGTTTGGCTCTGGTTCACCCCCTTGGCCGTCACCTACCCAGCCAGACATTGGACATTGTTTTCCTCGTCTCCCCGTTGTATTTCCTTCCCTACCCCACCTCCTCCCTCTGTGACCATTCCCCCTCTACCTCTCATTCTCCATATGACGTGTGTCTTGGCTATGCTAAGCGCTAATAACTCATATTTGTGTTATCTCATGTTTTTCTCCTATGTCTATACTTGGTTCCTGTAATTGATGTAACTATATAACCTGTAACTCGCTGATCCTTATGTAAAGCGCTCTGATACCTCCGGGTCTAGCCAGCGCTATATAAAACTTTGCAAATAAAAAAATAAATAAAAAAAATTCCATAAATCTTCCCCACCCCCCCAGAATTCAACTGGGTCTGAACATTGACCAGTGCTTTCTTTTACAAACCTTTTAACGGTTGTAGGAAAAACCGCCACCAGAAAACCCCCCAGAGGTTTTCTGCCCTCCCCACAACTAGGAAAAACCAAAACTTACATTGCTATTGGCAAAAGCAGCATCCCTGCCAACATACTCTTGATCTGCATCAGGTACAATTCCACCCCGTAAACAGACAAATGCACCCCATCATCTCTAAAAAACTCAGGTGCCTCTTATGTGATGTCACTGTGTTCCAAAAAAAAAAAACCCTGCGCCTTGCAAAGCTTCCGCAACTCCCTGTTCCCTTTCTACCTCACTCTGTCAATGGCCCGTGGCCTGTTAGCTCCCCTCGATACTCTCCTTGGCATCAGCTCAGTGAATACCACTGTCGTGCATGACCACGCTGTCTTAATCTCTAGCAAGTCTTGTTTTATAGCTTTTACTAGAGCCAAACCTTTCATCTTAACTAAGTCATTTTCTTCTAGATGCACCAATAAAATGCCAGGGCCGGGGGATCCTTTGACCAAATCCCTCAATTTGGGCAACAGCTCGTGCCATTGCATGCCTCCTTTTCCTAACCATTTCAAATGTACTACCGTATCAGGCAGACCCAGCTGTTTTCCTCCTCGCCTTGACTTGGCATGCCTCACTGCCCACTTCACAAAAGAGTGCCCACAGATCCAAACCTCTATATGGCCTCTTTGTGGGCCCGCAATGCAACCTAGGAGAAAACAAACTCATGTTATTGATCTTTGTGTAGCATCCACCTCAAACGCACATAGCGCCGATAACAGCTAGATCGCCAACGCCCCACCTGCTGAATCTCCATCGCCATCCGACCCCTGCCCTCTGCCTCCGTCGCCATCCCAATCCGGAATGAATGCATCCCGAATTCCTTCGCCTCATAGCCCAACACACCCAATGCTTTCCTCAGGACCCCCAACACCTGCGAAAAATCTCCTCCCGACTGCCCACTTGTTTTCTCAACCTTACCCACAAAGCGCATGGGCAAACCGACACTTCAGGGTACGTCCACAATGTCACACAAATGCCCTTGCCTGACTGATCCGTCTTGGATTTTGTTATCCACACCTGCACCCCCCCGCATATGGACTTCACGCCAACACATCCCCCCGCGCGTCGCAGAGCCAACCACTTCTGTAACATGAAAAGCCCCAAAAAACAGCCACACCATAATGACCGAAAAACACAGCGTCTCCTATACATCCCGACACACCCTTGGGAGAGCTGCAATCACTTGCTTCAGAATGCGCAGTGTAATGGGCCGTCTCAACCTGTCACCCACCCCTCTCCCTCGACCACCCCTCCAGGATGCGCTTCCCCATGTTACCCGCTGATGGCTCGTATCGACACCACATTTTTCCAAAAAAGGCTATGCCCGCCAACTTATCAGCTATCGTGACTGCCGACAGACCCTTGTCAGTCTAGGACATGATAAAATGTATCACATTATCCCAACAAGCTCGACCTCCATCCGAACTTCCCCGGGGTACTGCCCCCGACTGCAGAAACTCCTCCCGCCCCGACTGCAGAAACTCCTCCCGTGCCAGCCCATAAGCTTTCCGCGTCGAATCCGATAGCGAACCCAGGATCAGCTGCATCACACGCTTTTGCATACTTCCCACAAGTGGCCCGGCTTCACAGTCTTCCTCTCTTCCGCTCCTGAGACCAACCCATGGAGCCTCGTCCACTGAAATCAAGAGAGCGCATCAGCAATTTCATTGTGTATTCCTGGAATGTATTGCGCCCTGTAAGTAATGTTGTGCCGCAAACATTCCAACAGAAATACTCTCAACAACTGCTACACCTTCGGCTCCTTTGCACACTGCCGATTGACCATGCCCACTACCGCCATGTTATCCACATTAAAACAGACTGTTTTGTTCGCAAAGTAGCGCCCCCACAAGCACACTGCCACCACAAGAGGAAAAAATTCAAGACACCGGTGCTGCACCCTTTCCGCTTCCACGCCTCTGGCCATTCCTCGGCACACCACCACCCGTGCCAGAAAAGGACAAAATCGTTCCAGCTAGCGGCATATGAAAACACACAGATCACTACATCTGCTCCCCAAGCCCTAACATTGGAATGCCATTGCACTTGTCCAGAAAAGTACGCCAAAGCCTCAAATCCTCCCAGACCCCTGCTGTGATTCGCACCCTGTGATGCGGCAGTGAGGTCCCAGACAGTGCCCAGCCCAATCTTCTACAAAATGTCCTGCCGGCTCGGACTGCCTTACACGCAAAGTTCAACAGAGTCCCAACAGAGTCTGCATGCAGGAATGGCATGGTGAGCAAAAAAAAGATGGATTTAGGCCCAGATCTCTGTACTGGGGTGAATGTATGGCATTGTTTGGCATTCTGTCCATCAGTTGTTCTTTTTGCATTTGTCACCCCGAGTGGGATGGGTATGCCCAGACGTGGGTCCCGTGCTCTCCATGCCACTGGAATCAAGCTATCCTGGCTGATGAGGGGTGAAACCCTGAAACCGGTCCTATGATGCTTGTTTCCAGTCCAGGGAGGACCGGGCCTGGCAGTTTGGGCTGGACTGTTCCCATTGGGCACAGGGTCAAGACTGATCTGCATATGGCTGGGTTCAAACTGGAATGGCATGGTGAGCAAAAAAGCTATGGATTTAGGCCCAGATCTCTGTACTGGGGTGAATGTATGGCATTGTTCGGCATTCTGTCCATCAGTTGTTCTTTTTGCATTTGTCACCCCGAGTGGGACGGGTATGCCCAGACGTGGGTCCCGTACTCTCCATGTCACTGGAACCAAGCTATCCTGGCTGATGAGGGGTGAAACCCCGAAACCGGCCCTGGATGCTTGTTTCCAGTCCAGGGAGGTCCGGGCCTGGCAGTTTGGGCTGGACTGCTCCCATTGGGCACAGGGTCAAGACTGATTTGCATATGGCTGGGTTCAAACTGGAATGGCATGGTGAGCAAAAAAACGATGGATTTAGTCCCAGATCTCTGTACTGGGGTGAATGTATGGCATTGTTCGGCATTCTGTCCATCAGTTGTTCTTTTTGCATTTGTCACCCCGAGTGGGACGGGTATGCCCAGACGTGGGTCCTGTGCGCTCCATGCCACTGGAATCAAGCTATCCTGGCTGATGAGGGGTGAAACCCCGAAACCAGCCCTAGGATGCTTGTTTCCAGTCCAGGGAGGACCGGGCCTGGCAGTTTGGGCTTGACTGTTCCCATTGGGCACAGGGTCAAGACTGATTTGCATATGGCTGGGTTCAAACTGGAATGGCATGGTGAGCAAAAAAACGATGGATTTGGGCCCAGATCTCTGCACTGGGGTCAATGTATTGCATTGTTCAGTATTCTGTCCATCAATTGTTCTTTTTGCATTTGTCACCCCTAGTGGGACCGGTATGCCCAGACATGGGTCCTGTGCTCTCCATGCCACTGGAATCAAGCTATCTTGGCTGATGAGGGGTGAAACCCCAAAACCGGTCCTAGGATGCTTGTTTCCAGTCCAGGGACGACCGGGCCTGGCAGTTTAGGCTGGACTGTTCCATTGGGCACAGGGTCAAGACTGATTTGCTTATGGCTGGGTTCAAACTGGAATGGCATGGTGAGCAAAAAAACGATGTATTTAGGCCCAGATCTCTGTACTGGGGTGAATGTATGGCATTGTTCGGCATTCTGTCAATCAGTTGTTCTTTTTGCATTTGTCACCCCGAGTGGGACGGGTATGCCCAGACGGGGGTCCCGTGCTCTCCATGCCACTGGAATCAAGCTATCCTGGTTGATGAGGGGTAAAACCCTGAAACCGGTCCTAGGATGCTTGTTTCGAGTCCAGGGAGGACCAGGCCTGGCAGTTTGGGCTGGACTGTTCCCATTGGGCACAGGGTCAAGACTGATTTGCATATGGCTGGGTTCAAACTGGAATGGGGAGCAAACAAACGATGGATTTAAGCCCAGATCTCTGTACTGGGGTGAATGTATGGCATTGTTTGGCATTCTGTCCATCAGTTGTTCTTTTTGCATTTGTCACCCTGAGTGGGACGGGTATGCCCAGACGTGCGTCCTGTGCTCTCCATGCGACTGCAATCAAGCTATCCTGGCTGGTGAGGGGTAAAACCCAGAAACCGGTCCTAGAATGCTTGTTTCCAGTCCAGGGAGGGCCAGGCATGGCAGTTTGGGCTGGACTGTTCCCATTGGACACAGGGTCAAGACTGATTTGCATATGGCTGGGTTCAAACTGGAAAGGCATGGTAACCTAAAAAACGATGGATTTAGGCCCAGATCTCTGTACTGGGGTGAATGAATGGCATTGTTTGGCATTCTGTCCATCAGTTGTTCTTTTTGCATTTGTCGCCCCGAGTGGGACGGGTATGCCCAGACGTGGGTCCTGTGCTCTCCATGCCACTGGAATCAATCTATCCTGGCTGATGAGGGGTAAAACCCCGAAACCGGTCCTAGGATGCTCGTTTCCAGTCCAGGGAGGACCGGGCCTGGCAGTTTGGGCTGGACTGTTCCCATTGGGCACAGGGTCAAGACTGATTTGCATATGGCTGGGTTCAAACTGGAATGGCATGGTGAGCAAAAAAACGATGGATTTAGGCCCAGATCTCTGTACTGGGGTGAATGTATAGCATTGTTCGGCATTCTGTCCATCAGTTGTTCTTTTTGCATTTGTCACCCCAAGTGGGACGGGTATGCCCAGACTTGGGTCCCGTGCTCTCCATGCCACTGGAATCAAGCTATCCTGGCTTATGAGGGGTGAAACCCCGAAACCGGTCCTAGGATGCTTGTTTCCAGTCCAGGGAGGACCGGGCCTGGCAGTTTGGGCTGGACTGTTCCCATTGAGCACAGGGTCAAGACTGATTTGCATATGGCTGGGTTCAAACTGGAATGGCATGGTGAGCAAAGAAACGATGGATTTAGGCCCAGATCTCTGTACTGGGGTGAATGTATGGCATTGTTCGGCATTCTGTCCATCAGTTGTTCTTTTTGCATTCTTCTTCTTATCCGGCAGACTAATCTCAATCTTGTTCGAATCCAGCTCTATGCCTAAAAAGGTAATCACCTGAAGAGGTCCCCCTTCTTTTCTGGACCTAAGGGGACCCCCAAATCCTGCATTAAGCGCTGGAACAACCGCAAACTCTCCTGACTCTCCCTGGAACATGGAGCCCCAACAATGAAAAAAATCATCCAAATACTGAGTCATCACGTCCTTTCCTGCCACGTGGCCAAACATTTTTTGCAAAAAGGAACTAAAAGCCTCAGGATGCGGGAGTACGGACGATCAGTGAATATTTTAAAGATAACTAATTATTGCCACTAGACGACTTTCTGGAATACCATGAGTTACCACCGGGGCAGTTTTTAAATTACCATAAGATACGGGGGCATTAGCAGAAGTATGGGGGACAGCCGTAAATGAACCAGATACCCATCTGACCCTAGAGGCACTGGTGACTTTGGGCTCGGCGGGACACCTGGTGAGATGGCTCTTCCTGGCAATAATGGAAATGAGGAGTCAAACATGAATTTGATTTATTGAATTCATTCGTGAAGGTCGTGGCTGTGCCGCTTGATGGGGCCTCAATGTGGCTCCTTCGTGTACCTTCTACATTGCAGCGCAATTGGGTGGAGCGCAGAGCAAGTGTGCATGCCAACAGAGTGTTTAAATTACAGAGTACATTAAGCTTGGAGTACAGACAATAACGGAGTACAATGGTGTGCATCTCACCACTTCTGATTTGCATTTGAATGAACTTTCCGTCCAACACGGCGAGATTGCACCCAGGATAAAAGTGAAGTGCTGAAATGTGATGAGCATTGGGACATTAACAGACAATGGAAAAAGCAGGAGTCATACATCCTTGGCATGCACGAGATTATCATTATCAAGATACATAACTCTTTATGTTTTGGATTTCTTTGATGTAATTTTTGAGGCAAATACGGTCCACATGAGGAATCACTGTTGTAACATTTAAACCCTTCTGTCTATGTTTCTAATAACGCGAATATTGATTTGTTAAAGCATTAGGAAAGTGCAGTTGTTCAGGCAGGGAGGTAAAGATTTTGTGACTTAATTATTGAGGCATTCTGGGAGAGCGAGTATTTTAAGATTAACAGCATGAGCGAGGGTAAGCACGTAGTACTTCAAAGTCCGGCGCAGAGTTTAGTTCATGCACTAGGACACGAGACAGATCACCTGGGGGGAGTTGTGGGTGATAAAATTAAGACAGGGCCTGAAACAGGTTGATGCTGCTCATAACGATCACGGAAGGATGTGCGTGAGCGCAACATTTTAAAACTGTGTGATGGATTATAACGACGTGAAAAGGAGTTGTAATGGAGGACCGGTTTGAGCACAGGCAAATCAACAGATGTCACGGTAAGCGTGCTTTAGGCTTTGGCAGCAATAAAGATAAAATCTAAGTTCCATGTGTGAACACGGGCTCATGAGCTTCTCTGAACTAGGGGATGCTTGGATTTCAGATATGTGAAGGGTTTATTTAGTTGAGAGGTTGTATAACGGTCGTTTTTAAGTTCACGATTGTAGGAACAGAACAACAGGTGGGGTATGTTGTAGCAGTTCTTTAAAGTTTAAGTAGTTTAGAATTAAATGTCTGTTTGCAGTTTATGTATCGTATTATATCACAAAATCTAGAAATGTATTGATGTTTTTTAATTCTTTGCACCCTAGATACCCCTGACGAAGGGAACATCCCGAAATGCATTGGGTGATTTTAAATAAAATCGTGACATGAGGAAGCATGTAATTCTCCTGTGTTTTTTGTGAAAAACCACGAATAAAGATGAGAATGAGTAGAATGAATTGAAAAAAATCAGGAGAAAAGGTGAAAAATAATGGAGAAACATATGGAATAATTGAGGAGTCAAACATGAATTTGATTTATTGAATTCATTCGTGAAGGTTGTGGCTGTGCCGCTTGATGGGGCCTCAATGTGGCTCCTTCGTGTACCTTCTACATTGCAGCGCAATTGGGCAGAGCGCGGAGCAAGTGTGCACGCCAACAGAGTGTTTAAATTACGGAGTACATTAAGCTTGGAGTACAGACAATAACGGAGTACAATGGTGTGCATCTCACCACTTCTGATTTGCAATAATGGAAATGACGCCACAAACATTACCCCGCCTACGTGAGAGATGGGAGGGTACACTAAATAGACGACTGACTGAGAAGGAATGGCAGAAGGTTCTGGGTGGTCCAAAAAAGGTATCTAGGAATACAGCTTTTAAGCTTATACAATTTAATATGCTCCATAGAACTTACCTCACCCCACATCGGCTGAATGTGGTATATAGTAGGGATGACCAAGCTTGTGCTAGATGCTCGCAGAGAGATGCAGACTTCGACCATATGGTTTGGTCTTGTCCACGGCTCACGGATTACTGGACTAAGATTGTAGACATGGTCAACGGAGTTTTGCCTTGTGACCTGACATGCTCTCCAGAGGTTTGTCTTCTGGGCCTATTCCCGAGACCCAAATCCCAAAGACTGGGTCACAGGTTCGTAGATTTGGCTTTTCTCTTGGCCAAGAGGAGGATAGCTCTTGGTTGGAGGTCGAAACACTCACCATTGGTAGTCACCTGGGAAGCTGATGTCTCTTGCTGGACTAGGGCAGAGGAAAAGGCGTTGCTTAAAGAAGATAGAATCACTAAACGTCGTAAACCGCTAGCAGAGCCATGGGCGGACATAGCAAGGGCATGGGACACACGACATACACCCGAACAGGCATCACACACTACCTCGACCGACTCTGATGAATAGAGAGAGACAATTGCACATGCTTCATTACTCCCTTCCCCCCCGATATCCCCCCACCTTAAAATAGCGTCGATTTATAACTCATAACCGCTTACACAGACAACAGACCCCTGGTAGTTTATATTTAGTTGTTGTGGTATGTTCATTTTACGTTGTTTCAAAGTATAATCTCTTGAGTTCCTCTTTTTTTAAATTCTTTTTTATTTTTATTATCTTTCTTTCCTTTTTATGTGGCTTATTACATCCTTTCTGCACTGATTGAATATTTTATTGTACGACGAAACTGAACCTACTGGGCATATGGACAACTATGAAAGGCAATGATATTTATGGGCCTGACCACTCCCTATTGTTTATTAGACCACAGCGAGAGATTACTTGATTGTTGCATGGTAATTGGAAGGGAAAGCTGTCCTGGACACAACTAGGTATGGACAAAAGATCGCGTGAACACAACACTGCAGGCGCTTGCTTTAAACGTAGATGATTGTTGTATTATGCTGACTACCAACCAAATGCATAACATTTGGTGATTCTCTTGTTATGATACTATAACTATGTTGAATATATTCTTGTTACATATATAAATGCCAATAAAAAGATATTTCTAAAAAAAAGGAACTAAAAGCCTCAAACAAAGAACAGGAAGCTGAACATCCCATAGGCAAAGCCTTGTCCACAAAAAACTGCCCCCCGAACTGAATGCCCAACAACTCATGGTCCGCAGGGTGAACTGGAGGCAATCAAAATGCTGATTTGATGTCACATTTAGCCAAAAGGGCACCCCTTCCCACTTTGTTGACCAACTGGACCGCAGAGTCAACGGAGGCATATTGCACCTTGCTAAACCCTTCAGTATTCAAATCATTGACCGACAGCCCCAAAGGCCAAGAAACGTGATGAATGAGGCAAAACTCACCCGCCTCCTTCTTTGGCACCACCCCACTGGGCGAAATCCTCAAATTCCCTAGTGGCCAGTCCGGAAAAGTCCCCTCTATTCTGACCTCCGACACCTCCTTCATTAACTTTCTCCAAACCAACTCCTCATGTCCTCTGACAGATCTCAAATTTTCCGCCTACTGTGGAACACTGGGACCATTGTAACACAAATGAAACCCAAACTGGAAAACTGTCAGCAACCAGTCCCTCTCCCTGTCGGACCCCAGCATGACCAGCCATTTTGTCGAACAGTCCAACTTAACCGGTGTATGTGCCTTTGCCCATGCACCCTGACCTCCTCTACCCCGTCTTTGGTCACAGTACCCACTCCACTGTCCCCCGACACCCTCCTGTGGCCTAGCAACCCCTCCCTCATTGCCACACTAGGTAAGCATGTGCTTGCCACCACATTTTGAGCACTTGTGGCGGTATTTGCAATATTCTCGCAAACACGGTCCCCTATTGAATGACCAGCATGCTCCAGCTGTCGCTGTCTGTCCCCGACCTCCTGTACCCACCCTTGTCTGGGTGGGTCGACCTCGAAAGGACCTGTAGATGACCGGCAAGCCGCTTGCCGTATAAGTCAATGGGGCTGGCCTCTCCGGTGTCATAGTTTAAAAGAACAACTCATAATCCAACTGCCCCCACACCCCATCCTCCTCCTCCCCCAGTGGTGCCCGAAATTCCTCATCGTAACGTACTGTCACGTGGTCGCTAGGCACATTGTCGACATCTTTAAGTTAGCATGAGCCCAGTAATCATGATGCTGCTTTTGCGCACATTACTACATGCCTTTATTTTTGCAAGACTCTGTATATGCCTTTCACACGAGAACTCTCTGCTGTGCTCGTTCTCTGCCTGTTCCTGGAGTTTAGTCTGAACATTGTGAGCAAGGTCGATAAACACTGCCCCTTGTTATTCTGTTCTGGACAGGCCCTAGCACCTAGACAAAACATACCAATGCATCTGTTTTTGCTGGAGACTCGTACTTTGATATTATGGGGATGCATGCTTAGGTAAACCACACTTGGAAAGGGACCTTTCCAGGGAGAAGAGAAACACACACCTGTGATGTAGAAATACGATCTTTAGACTGAGGTATGGGGTCTGCTGACAAAGCCCAGAGATCTTCTAATATATAATAATACTTCTTCTTACCAAGGGGAGGGAGCATAGGCACTATAGTCCTTTCTCCATAGTCTTTGTATAATGACGTCTCCCATTATGATATATGGCCTTACTGCAATGCTAACGCTACTGGTGTTAAGCATCTTTATGTTTGTTGTGGCACGTATACTGCATTTTAGAGCACGTTAGTTAAAATAAATATTTTAAACTATCTTCGTGTCTCTGTCAGATCTTATTGTGGACAAGGACGAGAATGTGGCTTTTCTCTTGGCCAAGAGGAGGATAGCTCTTGGTTGGAGGTCGAAACACTTACCATTGGTAGTCACCTGGGAAGCTGATGTCTCTTGCTGGACTAGGGCAGAGGAAAAGGCGTTGCTTAAAGAAGATAGAATCACTAAACATCGTAAACCGCTAGCAGAGCCATGGGCGGACATAGCAAGGGCATGGGACACACAACGTACACCCGAACAGGCATCACACACTACCTCGACCGACTCTGATGAATAGAGAGAGACAATTGCACATGCTTCATTACTCCCTCCCCCCCCTCTGATATCCCCCCACCTTAAAATAGTGTCGATTTATAACTCATAACCGCTTACACAGACAACAGACCCCTGGTAGTTTATATTTAGTTGTTGTGGTATGTTCATTTTACGTTGTTTCAAAGTATAATCTCTTGAGTTCCTCTTTTTTTAAATTCTTTTTTATTTTTATTATCTTTCTTTCCTTTTTATGTGGCTTATTACATCCTTTCTGCACTGATTGAATATTTTATTGTACGACGAAACTGAGAGTGTTGTGTTCTGGAGTGTCTAATCATTTGTTTCTCCATTTGTGAGTAAGAGAGCGAGTGAGACACTATAGCTAGTCGGTCCTGGGCTCGTGGGCACTAAGGTGGTAGGAAGGCACAGCCCCTATGCACCGAGGTCCCATATTCCTGTGCATAGTCCTGTGTATGTGCAGAATCACTGCAACAGTACCCACACCCACCCCCCAAAAGACACCTGCGCCTTTTGCACTACATCCAGGTATTTAAACAGAGCAACGCACCGCTCTGGGTACTTTTCGCAATACACGCTTGCGTATATATTAGAAAAGCTGCTGTCCAATTTTCAATATTGACGGGCACTCTGGGCCTACGTGACAGCTCATACTCCTCCTTCTTTGATCCTTCTTTGGCAGTATCTCCTGATGTAGCAACTTAAATAACTCCACATATTCCCCTTTCCAAATCCCCTCTTTAGTCGCAGCCATCAAATGCACCCCCAAAGGTTTAGTGATCCCCATGTATGGCATCCTCTTCCGTCTCACATCTTTGCTCTCCTTTTTTCTGCTGTCACCCTCCCCATCCCCAGTTTCGGTGGTCTCTGTGGCTTGCGTCCCCTACTAGGTACATACCCGTACCCTGGTCCTGCACATACTTACCACTCCGCAGCCGCGTACCCCCCTCCTTTTGTGCCTCTGCCTCATATCCTGCAGCCTGAACCCCCACCGCTGCAAACCTACCTATTCTCCCTTTGTGCATCTCCCCCATCTTACTTGGCTTCAAGATTGGGGCCAGCGCCTAAGCCGTCCGTCCTGCCACCACTGGCCTCTCCTTTTGAGTCGACTTTGCGCTTGTCGCCACATCCTGCAAGACACCAAAACTACCCCTCCGATTAGGCACACCCCGTCCCCTACTTGTAGGAGGTGCCGCCCACCACTCATTCTCACAGTCACCCCCTTCTAACTCGCCACCATCCACAATCTCACCCTCCTCCACCTCTTCTTCGTCATAGTCATGGTCCCAGTCCCCGACCCCACCATCCCCACTCTGCGCACTCGTGCGAGGCACTTCCTCATCGCCTATTCCCCCATCTCCAAATTGCTCTTGAAACAAATCCTGTGAAGGGTCATATTCTCGCCAGGCAGACGCACCATACTGGCCTTGGCTCGCTTGACTTAGGTGCCCCGCCGTCCCGGGGCTGGCCGTAAAGATGCACGCTCTGTCTTCAGGCTGGGGTGGACAGGTCGCACTAGACCCTTCCGACTGACCCACCCGCCACAGTTCCCCTACGCCTACCTCCAACCCCTGGTTGGCACTAGCCTGCCCAGCAAAACCAGGGTGGGGGTGGTGGGAGTGGCACCACACCCACCGACCTGGGTCCCCATCCTGAAAAGCCTTAGCCCCCACCCAAACCATGGATCGAGGTGGGGGTAGGCATGACCCCCACCCCAAAACCCCAAAACCTCAGCACCTATGCTCACCCAGGACTAGAGCCCCACACTCCTCCACCCCCGCTGGAATTAACCTGACCTCTCCTCCTCCCACAAGCCTGCCCTCTAGCCCCCGAGAAAACCCTCCCACCCTCAGTGCAAGGGCCTCCACACCAGCCAACCCCTGCCCACCAGGCACCAACGGCTCAAGCTCAGGGGTCCTAGCTTGCCCCTCGTCTGACACGGGGGGCAGGTGCCAGTTGCTTGCGCTGCCCTTCCCCTCTCCCCCTTCCTGCCTTGTCATGGCTCTGCATAGCCAGGGCCTGCCTACGCGGACTCGAGAGGTCCAGCGGCAGGCCCCGAGCTGGGAATGCCCTGCCCCTGCCACGTCATGCTATCCAGCCCCCTCGCGGCTCAATTGCGTCAACACACCCTCTGGTTGCACTACAGGATGCAGGCCCGAGACACCAGGACTTGCTACCTCCCTACCCGCAGCCTCACCCCCTCTGCCCGCCTCCCTCTGCCCGTCCATGAAAGGTAAGGGCCTTTAACTGGCCGCGCACAGTGACCCCTGTTACCTCTGCCACTCAGCACCCCTGCCACATTGCGTATAACGCAAGCCGGCTCTTTCACATTCCCCCTCCCCGCCCGAACCATCTCCGCAACCGGCAACACCTTCGACCTGCCCTGGTTCAAACCCGCACCTTGCCCCTCCCACACGCGGAGCCTCAGCCCAAAACAGACGGCCAGCCCGTTTTCCACCGCCTGCACCCAACCCACCTTTTTACACCTTGCGGGCGGGGGACGCGCAAGCCATGACGGCTGCCACCACTCCACCTGCAGATCTCTGTTTCGGGCGCTCCGCGGGGGCAATGCCCGTCTGTACCAGCACCCCAGCCGCCAGCAGATCGGTCCTGCCCGGTTGTTGCAACACAAGCAGCGCCTGTTGAACATCGCTCGGGACAGCCATGCTTGGTCCACCAAATCCCTTGCGTACACTAGGACAACCACTACACTGCCACAAGGCTAACGCTAAATGGCAGCTAAACCCTGCTAACTGCCACCCAAAGGACCTATCTAAACCCTGCCCCTGCACCCCCTAGCCAATCTCTATGCCCTCGGACCCTACCACCCGCCCGAAACTTCCGGGGGATAGTGCTTTTTGCCCCCACCACCCCAAAAACCATCATTATCTCAACCCAACATAAATTATTCAAGGTCCCATTCTCTGAAGCACAACATTTCTAGCTCAGTTTTACAAAGGTGTTTAATGCGTTGGAATTTCTGATTTTGAAGACCAAATTCCAAGTCACCTGGGCTGGGGAGGATGCTACGGGGAGACAAAACACTGCTTTATATGCCTTAGTTTGTAACTGATTTAAGATGGCTATCTCCTCGCCGTCAAACAACAAAAGAGAGAGAAAGGGATTTGAAGGGAATACTCCTGGTCCCCTTATGGTATAATTTTTAAACAGTAGAAGGAGTATACCCTGAAGACACAACAATGTCTCCGTGGTATAGGGAGAGGTGCACAAAAAAGGAGAGAATTCTCCTTTTTTATAAAGACCCCTCACTCACCAACCTAGTTGGTGACATGCTTCATCATAGGGGTCCCACCCGAATAGCCGAGTGCTATCCAGGTGTGCTTCAACACCTGATTACAGTAGAGCAGGTTTATTTCAGTGGTGCAAGTGAGTGAAAAAAAATTGTGAATTAAAAATTGGCCAGATTTAACTCCCTAAAGGACTTTAATCTGGAGCAACTGGACAATGTTAAAAGTTAGGTAAGATGCCGTGCTCGGTTAGATTGACCTCCGGTATCTTGATGGTGATAAAAAGTGAAAAGTGGTCTACATGTTTCAACCTGATGGCGATATTACCAGGTTTTTGTCAGGACCAAGTGACGTGACCCGAGTGGTCTACACACGCTAAGGTGTACCCAACCCTTGGTCACTCAGAGACCAAACCGTGTACTCACAGTCTGGCGCCCTCTCTTCAATTGTAGAAAGGGAAGTTCTGAAAGACAAACAAACAATCACACGCAAAACAAGTTTTTTGCCTCAGAAATAATTATAGGTGCTCCTCTCATCCAAGATCCAGTGTATTTATCGTTAAAATACACATACTGTGTCCAGTGACTAATAAATATCACACGCGGTGTGCCCCACGTAATGCAAGGCACCTGTGAGTGACAATTGCCAGTCGCACAGTCATTCAGGGCTTTAAGTCAGCCCGTTTTGTTATACTACAACCCACATTCAGCATTTCTTTAGAGTGGGTGTCTACGCGCTCGATCCAGTGGTGAGAGCGTACAATCATGGTGAAGTACTCCAGTTAAAAAAGCATGCATGCTTATTACGAGCTTGAAAAGGAACCGCCGTGAATAACAAAATGGGGAATAAAAGGCTTACTAGAGACGCAAAACTATCGTGCCTCATGGAAGCCGGGGTCAGGGCGCTGGCTCTAGTCACATTCTAGGGAGGAAAGCGAGATGGCATATTAGGGTGTTCGCATAGCGCATATCTGAAAGGTGGATCGTGAAGAAATGGAGCCCACCCGCATGGTGTCCGGAATACTTACTGTGTCAAGCCATGCCACCCGCTGCTACGCCTATTCTAGGACCCGACACGGCGACCCGAGGATCACCGGGAGTGTGTATCCTCGCTATTTTACCAGGATCCAGCAGTGAGCCCTTCCGGGTGCGTCACGGTGGGCGTGGTCACGTGATCACGTGGACGCGTCACCACGTTCAGAGGGGGCGTGGCTGAGTGTAGCTGCCATGTTGTTAGGGACGCTTAGCCTAAGCCATTAGCATCTAGGGGCTTAGTAAGCCAAGATGACGTAGATTCAGGGTGAGGGATGGGATTCCCTGCATTACAGCTCAAATAGGAACGGGAAAAAAGGACGTACTCTGCGAGCGCACTGCATCGTAGGTACTGTAAATGAAACCACTATAGCGGAGTGAAATAGAGCCATTCTAACACTACATGAGCCTTATTGTGTGTGGGGAATAAAGAACTCCCTGCTTGAGATGGAGAAAAGGGGGGGGGGGTTATAGGACTCCCTGTAGCTCAAGCTCCAAATGGGAAGTGCCCCCATTAATCTAGATTACGTAAGAGCCATTACATCAATGCAAACGCCTTAAGGTGTGTGACTCAAGCCCCAGACAAGGCGGAGTTTTTCCTGAGAGTCAGATTAAACCCTCATAAACAGCGCTAACAGTGAGTCTTGTAATCTGTAAATGGAACTCCCTGTGTCTAATGCCCCAGATGGGTGAAAGGAACGCCTCCTAAACATAGTTTCCAGCATATAGTGTGGTCTGGGGGTTGGAGGTAGGACGTCCTGCAAGAATGGGCCCGCTAGTGCAGACTTGTAGGGTTTAATCAATAATAATGATAAGGGGGAACCATGTCCCTAGCTGGGATGAAAGTGTCAGTTCAGAAATCTGCATAGTATAATGCCCAGAGTGCTAAGCATCGTCGTGGTGTGCAGCAAAGGATCATCACAGTGTCTTAGGATGGACGGCACGTCAGAAGACACAGAGTTACCTTTGGAGGACTGAGTTCCATGGGATATTTTCGTTAAGTCCGTTTTTGTGTGTGGACAGTCTATATATCCAACGCTGTTCCTTTTCAAACAAGCGTTGTTGGATTTTTTCTCCTGGTTTGACTTGTTCGATTATAGTCCACTTCATGTCATTGGTTGTGTGGTTACTCAGGAGAAAATGTTCTGTAAGTCTTGTTGTTATTTTCTTGCACCTGATAGTGCTACGGTGCTCACAGATTCTCTGCTTGACTTTCCTGCTGGTCATGCCCACATATTGGAGGTCACAGGGACAAGTGATCAGATAAACAACGTTGGTGCTGTTGCAATTTGTGTGTGCCCGTTGTGTCCACACTTTTCCAGGTTCCTGGTAATATCGCCATCACGTTGAAACATGTAGACCACTTTTCAATTTTTATCACCATCAAGATACCGGAGGTCAATCTAACCGAGCACGGCATCTTACCTAACTTTTAACATTGTCCAGTTGCTCCAGATTAAAGTCCTTTAGGGAGTTGAATCTGGCCAATTTTTAATTCACAATTTTCTTTTCACTCACTTGCACCACTGAAATAAACCTGCTCCACTGTAATCATGTGTTGAAGCACACCCAGATAGCACTCGGCTATTCAGGTGGGACCCCTATGATGAAGCATGTCACCAAGTAGGTTGGTAAGTGAGGGGTCTTTATAAAAAAATGAGAATTCACTCCTTTTTTGTGCACCTCTCCCTATACTACGGAGACATTGTTGTGCCTTCAGGGTATACTCCTTCTACTGTTTAAAAATTATCTCCTCGCCGTGCCATATTCCCAGGCTATATGTCAAGGAGGGTAAGAATCGTGCCGCCATCACGATCAGAAGATGGCTGTGTGATGGGTAACTCAATTTCTTTTTTAAGAGCTTGAAAGAAAAAATTAAAGATTAAGCTTTTGCTTGTGACGTAACATGATTAGTAAAGGATAGTTGGAGCCCCAAAGTGATGCCGAGATACTTGTATGAATGGACAGGCTCGACCTGCTCACCTCTCATAAACCACTTATACATCCTGTATTTGAAGTCCACTAGACATACCACTTTGGTTTTCTGCAAGTTCTGCTCTAACCCTTGTAGCTCGATATAGTTTGCCAGGGCGTTGATCACTCTTTGCAAGCCGATTGGGGTTTGGTTCAGAACAACTATAACATGTGCATATTACAGGCATACAATTTTCTCATTTGCCAATATGGATGGATGGCTCTCTACTTTTGTCAGATAGCTGTTCATGTTGGCTAAATACAAGTTGAATAAACTCGGAGCCAGCACGCATCCTTGTTTCAGACCAAAACTGATGTTGATTTTTGAGGTCACTCTGCTACCCTCTCCAAGTTTCAGCTGTGCCCACGTATCGCTTTATAATGCTATGATTGCACTAAGTATTTTCCCTTGCATACCCCAAGCTTTCAGTTTTATCCAAAGGCAGTCTTGTGGCACTCAGTTGAATGCAGATTTAAGATCTATAAAACGGGCAAACAACCGGGTTTTCCTCCTTATTGCGTTTTCCATCAAAATCGCCAAGATTGCTATGTTTTTTATTGTTCCCATACCGGCGCTACACCAATACGAACCATCACTAAGTACAACACCGACGACATCAATTGGTACACAAAGTAATACAAAGGTGCCGGACTGACTTGACTTCAGTCAATCCGGGACAGTGAGGAGAAGTGCCCTCTGGTGCTCAGGCTAAAATGAAAGCAAAAAGAACAATTGATGGACGGATCTCTGTTTTGAAGAGATGGATCACCATTTACCTTTGAAGAATTGTTTTATTAAGATCAGGAACAGCAACCCCCAGCAGCTGTCCATCCAGAGCAACGTCTGCCTCCGTCTCCTCGATTCCAACAAGCTGGATTCTAGCAGTGGAAGCATGCAGTTGCTAGGATGCAGTTGCCAGGAAATAAACATGACATAGTAGAATGGAATATAACATATCCTCTTACTTTAACAAACTAAAACAGATAACTTGGCAGCACTCAATATAACTAATCACAGATATAGTCTTGAAATTTCCTAGGCGGTTTTTTGGGACGCGCACTGAGCTCTCTGTTAGGAACATCACTACACCCATTACTGTCACTAGGTTTAGATTTAGTATTTTTGGGATTCAACCACTCCCGCACCTCTGTCTCATTGCACTTGGCCACGCGATTGGCATTCCACCACTTCCCATCAGAAAGCTTCAGGAAGTCACCTCTGATTAATAAAATCTTCCTAGGATCAGACAGTTTGGAACTACCTTTACAATGAGTAGTTCCTATTTTCACTCTTACATACATGCCTAACTCAAACATCCTCGGTTTTTTGACTAACTTGTCATTGTGTCTCTGCTCATACAAACATTAGTAATTTTCCACTTTCGTTCTTATTGCACTTTCATTGATTAATTTCCTTCCACTTCTCCCCATCCATGCAGGCACAGCTATTGAGCATGGAACTCTACCCTTCAGTAAACAAAAAGGAGTTTCTCCCGTTACAGAGTGTGGAGTTCTGTAATTCCACAACATTTTTTTTACTCGACTCTTCCAACAAACATTGCTATGCACAGCCATCTGCAATACACTCACCTAAGACGCGGTTAAAGCGTTCTATTAAGCCGTTACCCCTTGGATGATAGACCGGTGTCTTAAATTGTTTGATGCCCCTTTTTTTAAGAAATTCACCAAACTCATTAGACACAAATTGGGGGCCGTTATCAGTCAAAATTTCTGCAGGACATCCTTCTCTGCAGAAAATTTCTTCACAAAAATCAATCACATTGCTAGTTTTGACTTCACGTACAAAGGTTACCTCCGGCCATTTAGAGAAATAGTCCATCAATACAATTGCATACTTACTGCCAACACCTAAGATCTCGAAAGGGCCACAAATATCTATAGCCACTCTTTCCCATGCGTGCTTTGGCCAATTCATATGATGAATGGAAGTTTCCTGTACCACATGAGCCTTGTCACTACGTGAACATGCTACACAATCTCTTACAAATCTTTCGATTTGCCTGTCCATACCCGGCCACCAGAAGTTTCTCTAGCTTTCCTCTTCATGGCGGTCATACCACCGTGACCCTCATGTAATAGTTCTATCAATCTTGGTCTTATAGTGATAGGGACCACTAGCCTGTCATTCCTCCTCAAAATATAATTTACAACAGATAATTCACACCAGACCTCTTTATACTGTAACATGTCATCATGTAGTTTCCATCCTTCATTCATCGGTAAACATTCTATAACTTTTTTATAGCAACATCATCCGACATGGCCTGCTTCCAATCAAATTCATCAATGGCTTGACATACATCGACCAGATTAGCCACAACCCAATCATCAACCTCTGAACTAAGTTCCTCACAGTCCATTTTGACCACCGGAAGACGTGATAAGCAATCAGCATTTATATTTCTCATGCCTGGAACATACTTCAAAATGAAATTGAATTCTTGCAAACGATATATCCACTTAGCAATTCGCGGTGTGGCCCTGCCCGCACCTGCAGTGGAGAATATGTCAACTAGGGGTTTGTGATCTGTGTGTAATTCAAAACTAGTACCCCACACAAAATTGCGGAAGTGTTGCACCCCCCACCAACACGCTAATGCTTCTTTTTCAATAGTGGAGTATGTGCTCTCGGCTCCATTAA
Organism: Calotriton arnoldi; assembly: GCA_963921515.1. Taxonomy (NCBI): domain Eukaryota; kingdom Metazoa; phylum Chordata; class Amphibia; order Caudata; family Salamandridae; genus Calotriton; species Calotriton arnoldi. Next base: position 146,427 of record CAWUFW010012835.1, on the reverse strand, counting down.
GTGTGCGTGATGCGAATGCCACCACCCGTTCTTTACCATCATGTATTTGCATTAGCACCGCTCCCAATCCGTACCCACTGGCATCTGTTACAATAATGCACTTATCCTTGGAATTGAAAGGTTTCAAAGCGGTTGCCTTTGCGACAGCTTTCTTCACCTCTTCGAAAGCACGTTGACAATTGTCAGACCACACATGTCACGTTTTTCTTCATCAGTTCACGAAGAGGTAACACACAGTCGGAAAAATTGAAAATGAATCTTGAGTAATACTCAGCAAGTCCAAGAAATGACCTTAACTGGCCCTTATTCTGTGGAATAGGAGCATTCTCTAAGTCTTCCACTAATTTGAACTTAGGTTTAACACCTTCTTGGGATAACGTGTGACCTAAGTAATCCACCTCTGTTTGACAGAATTTACACTTCTGTAAACTAATAGTCAGGCCAGGTTGCTCTAGTTTGTTTAGCACAAATTCTAACAGATTGTTGTGCTCCAATTTATCTTTTCCCCACACTAAAACATCATCTTGAAAAACAAGCACATTAGGGACGTCCTTCAAAACTCCTTCCATTACCCTTTGAAAAACTGCAGAAGCAGAAGCCAGACCAAAGGGCATTCGAACAAACTGAAATGCTCCTTCAGGAGTTATGAAGGACGTCAAGTGCTTGGGTTCTGGTTGTAATAAGATCTGATGATATGCGCTTGACAAATCCAGAGTGGAAAAAACTTACCATTGTCAACACTAGCCAGCATCTCATTGATATGAGGCAAAGGGTAACGATCAATCCAAATGCATTCGTTTAAATCTCTTAAGTCCACACACATGCGGATACTGCCATTGGGTTTGCGTGCGATCACAATCGGACTCAGCCATTCTGATGCTTCAATCGGTTCTATAATGCCTTCCTTGCACAACCTATTTAATTCTTCTTTGAGAGGTCCCCTCAACGCTAAAGGTACGTTCCGCACTTTGTGTACCTTTGGAATTATTCCTTTCTTAAGAATTATACGATGTCTAAACTTCTTCAGACAACCCAATTCCTTTTAAAAAGATTAGGAAACTTGGACACCCATTCATTACTTTCTTGAGATTCAGTCAAAAGTACCCGAGCAGGATGATTAGGATTGAGTATAATGTTTAAGGCTTTTTGCTCTCTCCATCCAAGTAGGGACTTCCCTTTTCTACTACATACAACTTGGCTAAAGTTTCTCTATCTTGAAACTTGATTTTGGATGAAAAGTAACCAAGAACAGGTAGTTTTTGCCCACAGTACCCCACAGGATTCACATCCGCAATTTGTAGATTCTTGGAACCCAAATTTACCCAATATTGTTTGTCAATTAGGGTAAAAGGGGAGCATGAATCCGCCCACATTGGTATGATCTTGTCATCTACATAAATGTTGCATTTGGGAGGGTTGTAAGTGTCACTGACACTAGTACATACATCATTGACATCATTAATTACCAATACTTCAATATCACTCTCATTAGAATTAATTGCAGAATCATCTCTAATAACATTTATGACTGGTTTTGGACGAGATATGTCAGATGCTTTACAAACCCTCGAAAAATGCCCAATTCTTTTGCATTTGTAGCACCTACTTTTTAACGCGGGGCAATGGATAGCATATGCAGAATGCCTGTTACTCCCACATCTGTAACATAATTTATTAACATTAGTAAATTGTTTTTTCTTTTCACCTTTGTTTTCTTCTGTTCTACTACCTTTCTTATTATTAACGCTTACATCACACACTTTAGATGTATTCGATTCAACAGAAGATTCAACACTTGTTAACTCCTTCACATACTGTGAAGTATTCTCAATACGTTTGGCTATTTCTATAGCCTTATCTAATGTGGGGTCAATTAAATCCAACAATGTTTCCTGGACCTTCTTGTTATTAGTAGCATTTATCAACTGATCTCTTATGATCTCATCTCTAAGGTCTTTAAATCTGCACGAAGATGCCAATCTTCTTAAAGCTGCAATGTACTGTTCAATCTTTTCTCCTTGTAACTGTTTGCGAGAAAAAAACTTGTGTCTCTCCACCACTATGCTCAATTTCTTACCATAGTTCTCCTCCAACATTGTTATGGCAATTTCATATACATCTTCGTCGTCATCGGAGTCGTCATCTGCATTTCTTATAACTGTTAGAGGTTTGGGACGGGTTTTTAGTATCTTTCTACCCTCCACGCCCAAATGATGTTTCAGAATTGCTAACTTTCTGTTGGCAACATAAACTTCACCTCCAATTGCCTCCAAGTATGCTGAAAAGGACTCCTTCCAATCCTCCCAGTCTATGCAAGGGGATCCTGGTTCTTGTAAAAATGTGGGAGGAGGAGCAATAACTTGGTTGGCCATGGTTTAATATGAAATAAATTACAGTTACACCTGAAAGCAGATTATTTTCTACACGCCCAGACTCTTTCACAGGAAAAAAATGTCAAAAGGATTTACCCTGTTATGACAGGCGGTGTGCCTGTCACCGATGTCTCCCGTAGTTTTGTACAGCTCCACTTTATGACGACAAGTGGCGTACCATCACCGACGTCTTCCGTCGCTCAACACTAATTCGCTTTGTACTGACAAGCGAAGTGCTTATCTCCGATGTTCTCTTCCTCAACGTCAATACTTCCGTGGTTGGCAAAATATCACTGCTTAACAAGGCATCTCTGGACGAATATAATCACCCCAAGATGGCAGTACGCACAACGTGACCTCAGGGAACAAGGTCACGCCGCGTTGGATCACGCAGCGTCAGAAAGCGTCGGCTTGTGAGGAAGGAACACTTCGCGCAAGGCACTGGAACAAAGGAGAGCAAAGAACTCACCGGAGCCTGCTCGCGTGACTCTATGATGGTCCAAATGGCATTCTTCTATGCACGTGCATGCCTTGCCCGGAGAAGGAACCGTTGTAAAGTAAGTTAGGTTACTCACTTAAGTTTGTGCCACAACACGAAGTTGTCAATTCCAATCAGTCAGAACAGCATACACGTTGCTAGGGGTCTTCGGTACTTCAAAAGGACGAAGTATCTTGTACGTACGATCCAATACCGTTCCAAATAATTAAAGTTTTCCAAATCTGAATGAAGTCATCCACCCTTCCTTCTTCACAGGGTGTATCCCATCCTCGTCGCCATTTTTGAAGAGATGGATCACCATTTACCTTTGAAGAATTGTTTTATTAAGATCAGGAACAGCAACCCCCAGCAGCTGTCCATCCAGAGCAACGTCTGCCTCCGTCTCCTCGATTCCAACAAGCTGGATTCTAGTAGTGGAAGCATGCAGTTGCTAGGATGCAGTTGCCAAGAAATAAACATGACATAGTAGAATGGAATAAAACACTCTGTACTGGGGGTGAATGTTTGCATTGTTCAGCATTCCGTCCATCATCTGTTCTTTTTGCTTCCGACTATAACGAAGCCATGCAAATGGCAGACATGTTCTACGCAACTTTTATTCGCATAACATATTGTAATGGCTAAGATTTGCATGAAGATGAAATCAGAATGATAGGGGTTCAGCTTCTGATGTGGTAAAATGTATTCTCGTGCTATCAGGTCTCACTATCCAGGGGTCACTTGATCCAGCGGGTTACTAGCAACAAGCATTCATACACAAAATACTCACTTGGGCCCATACATTCATACTACGCTAGCAATTTCCGCTGGTGGGTCAGTTGTACTCTTTATCAAAATCCCTGCTACCAATTACTTTTCTGATTGAAGAGTAATGACTTACCAATGGACCCTTTGCCAATGGGAAGTTTAAAATGAGTGACATTCAATACAATTCATAATTCCTGAAATAATCACTGAGTCAGGAAGTTTTAAAATGTTTATCTAAAGATTTAGCAGAGTAAAATACAGAACCACATGATACTTAAATCGTATATCAAGGATGAAGCATAATAATCAATTATCGATCAATGACAGTCCCTCAGAAAAGGAGAAGATATAGACAGCAGCGCAACTAAGGTTTGCATTTATATTTACCTAAAAGTGCGAGAACCAAACCCCTTGGCCAAGGAGTTGGAAAGGTAGGACCCAGGAAGGATGAAGAGCAAAGACCTCCTCCAGGTTCAGGACAGGACCGGTGACCTCTCTATCAACGACGCCTGCGTCGTTCCCCTCTCTGATACTTCGCTTCTCCTCGATTTCTCCTGTGTCTTCCTTCTATTGTACTCCGCCGCCCCCACCTCAGGACCTCTCTGGACAGCGGTTCAGTCTGCAATCGATCAGCTCGTCATGGATCTCGAACCTCGAACTCTAACTAATTAGCTAATACTATATCTATTATACCCTTCTACGCCCATGTACCTCCCCTTAATGTTGCCAAAATATGGGTCCACTACTTCTGATTGGACGGGGACAGGGGGTTGATCCTCACACCATATTGATTTAATTCAATTTCTTTAGGCCCATTGTTTTAAAATACCGCCCATCATAATTAATACATTTGCTTTATTTCCCAGTTTATTACAATGTTTATATAATTTGTTTCTTTCCGTAGGGACATCGTGGGTACAATAATGTTGGCCATCAGGTCATGGCCTTGGACGACGTCCAGGTTGACTTCATCCTCTCTTCTGGGCAGCCTCGCAGGGCGCATGCGCAGAACCATTGTCTCTCAAGTTTTCAGTTCAACCAACCCCAGGCCCATTTACGAACTAATAAAAGTCAAAGAAGACAATATTAAAATCACAAATAAATGGTTTCACTGTATACCCACTCTTTCTACTCTATTCCCATTTAATTATAAATTCTATCCCGCATTAATAGCATTAGCATATCACAGTTTAATTGCAACATGTAAGCAAGCTGTAGCACGTGAAAACATTAAGCAGCCATTTTAATACACACTGCGCAGAAGCAAGGATTTCCCTCCAAGCAAAGAAAAGACGTCACACCACGTGATATGGTTGACACATGCGCAAATAGATTTCCCGCGTTTTAGCGGCCATTTTAGATTAGACAAGCGTTAATTGTTAGTTTAAACACATAGGCAAGCTTCCTTCTCTTTGTATTTGTGTGTGCAGTGGTTAGTACGAACTTTAGAAAGATTAATAATTAATACTGTGAGAGGATTGCTTCCGAGCAAGTCTCATTTGTGAGTTCTTGCTCCATCAATCCCCTCTCTGATGGCGTTTCTGAGCCATCAAAATACTACCCACAACCAGATGCCAACTTTTAGCATAAAATTGTCTCAGCTTCATTTTTACACTTTCTATTTTTCACATCTCCTTTCAGTTTCTTGTATAATTCACTTCTCAAATCTTCTAGTTCAATTTCGTCAAACTTTCTCTTCTTTCCTTTTCCTGTCACATTATACGATACATTCTTTCTACAACATTTGCACCATATTATTATTGACAGTACTATTATTGCTATCCCTGCTAAGGGTACTAATATTTGACCTATAAGTCCTTTCCCTACATTAGCAAACCAGGTACCAATTGACGTAATGCTATTTGTCAATCTTTCCCATACACTATCAACTTCCAGTGGTTTTAGTTCCTTCTCAAGTTTAGTTATATTCTGTATATACGTTCCAATTTCTGCACTTTTGTCAGATATGTAAGTGCAACAGTGTTTCGTCTTCAATAATTTACAGACTCCGCTCTCTTTTGCTAATAGTATATCAAGAGCAAGTCGATTTTGCATAACCATAGATCTAATCGCAACCATCTCCGCATTAATCATTAGAAATCCTCCAGCAGTGTCAGTTGATAAACGATCAACCACTGTAGATAATTTACATATCTTCCTTGAGTTCAGAATTATTCCCACTGAAGGTATTAATGCACCAAATATATCACCTACAATTTCAGAAAAACTAGCTCTTTTGCTACGTGTTAATTCACTATTATTTTCATTGCTCCCAGTGTTCCTTTTTACATGGTATATTTTTGGAAATACTATTCCAAAATAACAACTTCCATACCACCGTGCAGGAAGCCTAAAGTAAGCCTTATTTCCACACACATAATAGATTCCAGGAAAAACTGAATCCGTTCCTCCTTTTAATCCCCAACCTCCAAGAATTAAGAAATTGTGTTCACATTCACTGGTACCGATGAAAATATTGTTATAATCAGTCTTTAACCTATGTAGACAAATTTTCCCTGTCTTTACAAAATCCAGAGCCATAGCAGCTTGAGCCTTGCCAGGTGTGTAACTACCCTCTTTCTCAGCCCAAGGTGGCAGATGAGCCTTATGCTCAGAAACTTTCTTTTGGAAATCTTGTCTTCTATTCTCCACTAAATTCAAAAATATCTTTTCTTCTTCATGTAATGAACATGTTAGATTGCTTCTATGGGCATGTATTATGTCTATTGATTTCATTGTTAAGAAAAATTCTCCCATAAACTGTGCATCTTTACTACTAAGCACTGGATTCATATTCTTTCGAATCGGAACCTCAGAAAATATCACATCTATATTTGAATAATAATACTGAAGTCGCCCTGTTCTATAAAATAAACTAGCCAATACACTACATGATATGCCATAAGTTAATGGCAAGTGATGATATGTTAACCCTTCTGCTACTGATTCAGGTAATTTCATACAGACATAACAATTACTAACTTCCATGGTATCTACATATTGAAACAATAATTTTGTGAAAACATTCAGACTAGTGTCATTATCTGTTACTTCATGATGAAATTCTGGTTCATCTTCTGCCTTTAGTTCTACTCTATTACTTTTCAAGTTATCTGTCCTTTCCTTCGTTTCGTTGTTAATCTTTTTATCTATTATCATAAGGTAAGGAATTGCTATGATCACAACTAACCATACTATAAGCACCACTACCATATTACATATGCATATAGCACAGCATCTTTTATAACCTTTCTGCTTTGGTCTCCCAGAAACTCTATCGTCAGGCATTTTTGACAAGGAAGATTCCTCTTCTTATCGTTATTTCAAGTCTCTTTACGTTATCACGGTGGTTTTATTTCTTTCTCATAAGTCAGTTCCACACTTGTTCCTTCGTCACCACTTTCACTTGACTCTGAGCTCTCGTAGTCTTCAAGGATAATATAAGTCCAATCGGGACCTTTAAATTTGTTGTTCACAAGTTTCAGTCTTTTGCTTTTTCGTTTTTCTATTCCACTTGTTTGTCCTGTTAGGCTTGTCACTTCATTTACTTGTTCTGGATCTTCACTTCTGGTTGTTATATGGTATTCCACTCTTTTAATGACACTAGGCGAATGATCACCTTTTCTGACCTTCTTTGTTTGCACTGTCTCTTTGCCTTTTATTTCTTCTTCAGGAATTCTTTTATTTTCGGGTTGTGGCACAGTTTTGTTTTCTTCAATTTCTGTTTCCTCTATTTGTTCTTTTTCAGGTCTTATTGGTTTCTTTTCAGCTGTTCCACTGTGAGTTTCCAATAACTGACCTTGTTCAGAATCTACGTCTTCATGTTCGAGATTCTCGAGATCTTCTGTTTGAATGTATTTTCCTAGATCTAACTGGTTCTGATCAGGGCTTATTGCACTTTGTACTTCTGCAGCCTGACCGCATTCTTCTAGACCTGTCTGTCCCTGCTCAAATTCTGTTGGTTCGTTGTTGATTTGAGCCCAATTTCCTCTCCCTATCTGATCCTGCTCAGGTTCTCTTATTGTTTCTTCTTCTTCTTCCTGAGCTGCTTCTTCTTCACCTATCTGACTTTCCTCAATTTCTTCTAAATTTTCTTGACTTCTTGTTTTGTTGTAGACTTCAGATATTTCCACCACCGGTATCCAGTCCTGACTTGTGCTCGGTTGTTCTTCTTCAGCTTCCCTCAAATCTTGGACCTGAGATTCTTCAGCTGGGCAACCTTCAGCTTCCTCAGTTATCGATGCTGTCTGAGGATTTTCTTCTTCAGGGTCTGGTACTCTTTTGGTGTGGCTTACATGGATCCAATTAGGATATCCTGCACATTTCACTGCTGTGTTCGGAATCGTAACTAGTATGACCTGACAAGGTTCGCCCCACCTGGGTGATAGACCCGTTTCTCTGGTGTGATGCTTCACAACCACCCAGTCACCGGGATTCAGATCATGCTCTTGTTCTGGCTGCCTGGAAACTGCGTCTTCCCCAACCTGGTGAGAGACAGAACGCACTAGGTCAGCCAATGCTTTGCAATAATCCAGAACCATATCATCAGTTATATTCAGCAGTTTATTTGTAGGAACATGTGCTTGTCTCATTGCTCTTCCCATGATTATTTCGTGTGGACTCAATCCGGTATTTCTATCAGGAATGCTTCTGAGTCCCATCAAAACAAGTGGCAATGCATCCGGCCAATCTAACGATGTTGATGCACACATTTTTGCCAGTCTAGATGTTATTGTGCCATTCATTTGTTCAACCACTCCAGAAGCCTCTGGAGGATATGCACAGTGCAATTTTTGCTCAATTTGGAAAGCTTCACAGATTATTCTAATCACATCATTGTTGAAGTGCCCTCCTCTATCTGATTCCAAAGTTACTGGGAAACCAAATCTAGGAATGAGTTCTCGTAGCAACAACTTGGCGACCGTAATACTGTCATTCCTCCTGGTAGGGTAAGCCTCCACCCACTTTGAAAACAGACACACTATGACGAGTACATATTTCAGTCCTCTACATGGTGGTAACTGAATGAAATCAAGCTGCAATCTCACGAATGGACCCTCTGTCTTTCCTATTTTCCCAAACCCAATTACTGTTTTTCTTCCTGGATTATGCATTTGGCAAGTTAGACATCTCTGGCAAAGACTCTCTGCTACAGCCCTAAACCTTGGATTGTACCAATTTTGTCTGAAGAGCCTAATCATTGCATCTCACCCTACATGTGTGTCTCCATGATACATTCTGGCCATTTGTGAAATCAGACAGTCGGGTATTACTGGTCTGCCATCGGCATAAATCCATACATCGTCGTCTGACCTTTGAGAACATCCCATTTTAATCCATGCATTTCTTTCACTCTCATCAGCATCATCTTGTAGTCTTTTCACATCATTCCATGTTTCAGGAGGTGCATACAGCATAAGTTGGCAGCTGATTCCCATTCTTTCAACCCTTTTATTAACTGATAACCTGTTTTTGGCATAGTGTTGCGCCACCAAATCTGCATATCTGTTACCGACTACCACCCAGTCATCTCCTGACTGGTGTGCGGCACATTTCACCACAGCCAATTCTTTTGGTGATTGTATTGCTTCCAATAGTTCTTTTACGAACTGTCCATTTTTAATGGGGGATCCTGAAGAAGTCATGAAATCCCTCTGCATCCATAATTGGCCAAAATCATGCACAACCCTGTAACCATATTGGCTATCTGTAAATATAGTTACTTTCTGGTTCTTCCCAATTTTGCAGGCTTTTATCAAAGAAATTAATTCAGCTACTTGTGCAGATTTTACTCCTGGTAAATAGGATGCTTCGACTATTCCAGTTAATTCACATACTGCATATGCTGCAGTTAGTTTACCATCTTCATGCCTTTGGCGCGAACCATCAACAAACAGCTCCCTGTCTGGTTCCCTGAGGGGTAGTTCTTGTATGTCAGGACGTGGTTTTGTGCACAATTCTGTGACTTGTAAACAATCATGTTCCTCTTCATCATCTTTAACTTCCTCATGATATGGGTCTGGTAGTAAGGTAGCAGGATTTACTATTGTGCACCTTACAATAGTCACATTCTCAGCACCTAGTATTATTCTTTCATATCTAGTCAGCCGACTAGGAGTAAGATGCTGAGTTCGGGTTCTTGTCAATAGAATCACAACTGAATGTGGAACAAACACTTTGACAGGATGTCCCATTACAATTGATTCACTTTGCTCAATGCTCAAACATGTAGCCGCTACTGCTTTTAAGCAGCCTGGCAATGCGGCTGCCACTGGGTCCAATGTAGCAGAAAATATGCTATAGGACGTCTGTCCAAACCATGTCTCTGGGTTAGGACTGAAAGTGCGCAATTTTCTCTTTCATGGCAGAATAATGCGAATTTTCTTTTATAGTCAGGCATGCCTAGGGCAGGTGCTGCACACAAAGCATTTCTCAATTTTACAAAAGCTCCTACGCTCTCATCATCCCATTCAACTGGGTCCTTTGCCTTCTTTTTCGTCATTTGAATTAATGCCTTTGCTAGCAGAGAAAACCCTAGTATCCATTGACGACAATAACCCACTATTCCAAGGAACATTCTCACTTCTCGTTGGGAGACAGGCATTTGCATTTTCTTGATTAATTTTACTCTTTCAGAGGTTATCCTTCTTTTTCCCCTCTCGATTTGGTGTCCTAGATACTTAACTGCTGTTGTACAAAACTGCAACTTTTCAGGTGAAACTTTATGCCCTTCTTCAGCTAAATGATTTAATAATGCAATGGAGTCAACAACACAGTCCTCTCTGGTGTTAGATGCCACCAGTAAATCATCTATATATTGTACTAGGACAGAGCTTCCTGGCATCACTAGTCTCTCTAGGCACTTTTTCAATATCTGATTAAAGATGGAAGGACTTTCCGTGTACCCCTGAGGAACACGATTCCATACATAGACTCTGTTCTCAAATTTAAATGAAAAAAGATACTGACTATCTGGGTGCAATGGTATTGAAAATAATGCTTGACATAAATCAATCACGGTAAACCATCCTGCACTCCAAGGAATTTGGTATAGAATCACTGCAGGATTTGGCACAATAGGACAACAAGGTTCCACAATTTTATTTATTTTTCGCAGGTCTTGCACAATCCTATATTTTCCACTAGGTTTCTTTAAACCCATTATTGGTGAGTTACAAGGGCTACTCATTACTTCTTTTAATATGCCTTGTTTTACCATTCTGTTAATTTCTTCAATGACTCCTGCTTTTACTTCTGCACTCATTTTGTACTGTCTGGTATTTGGGAAAATTGCACCTTCCTTTACAGTAATTTTAACCGGGTCTATTTTGGCCATAAGTCCTACTTCCTTTCCCGTGAAATCCCATACTATGGAATTTACTGTAGTTTTTAACTCTTCTGGCAACTCATCTTTTGTTATCAATGAGAACATCTCATCTACTTCAGTACCTTGCTTTGCAATCATAAATTTATATACATGGTCTTCATCCGGTGTCTGGACTGCCACACCATCCGGTGTGCAGAAAATTGTGCAGTTCATTTTACACAACAAATCTCAACCCAATAAGTTTACTGGACTGGAATCACACACTACAAATTGATGCATTTCTCTAAAATTTCCAATTTTTACTTCCATTGGTTCGGTAAGAGGTGTTCTAATCTTCCGATTATCTACCCCAACAACTTGGATAGCTTCTCCAAAGAGAGGAAGGTCTGGGATGTCTGCTGTTCTCACAGTAGACCTGGTAGCGCCAGTGTCCAAAAGGAAAGTAATATCATTACCTTTCACATTCCCTTCAACATATGGACCTGACTGATCTACCGGTAAGGATGCACCAAGTACGCACTCCTTCTCCCCCTCTCCTAGGCACCGTTATTGACTATATGGACAAAAGTCGTCCTGTAAAAGAAATTGTGAGGTTACTTACTCATTCTTACCACTTCCTCCTTGATATCCGACGTCTGTACCGTGCTTTGCTCTGCTTACGTTACCCTGTATAGGTGCAGGTGGCAACTGACTCTGAGGATTTACACCCTGCTGTGAGTCATTCTGCGTCTGTGGATTTAAATTTTGATTTGGGCCATTATTATTCCGCATCTTTTTACATTCATCCTTCCAATGCCCCAATTTTCCGCACCCATGACATGGAAACTTCTTTTTAGCCTCTTCTCTGCTCATTCGTCCTCTTACTTTTCCTCCATTCCCAGTGTCACCACTCGTTCCAGAATCTTTTCCCTGATTATCACTTGTATTATCCAAATTAATTCCCTGTCGCTCAGCCATTTTTACCTGAGCCCACATCACTTTCTCTTGCAGTTTCTTGTGCCTATCCTCAATATCATCTCCACAATATTTCGCATATTTCAAAATCTCATCAATCGGTTTCCCTTGCCAGCACAACATGTGCTGCTTAATCATCTGACAAATCTCTGGTTTTAATCCATAAACAAATCGGTAAACAAATTAACTCATGTTTTTAGCTCCAATATCCTCAAATCCACTATACTGTTTGAGTACCTGCAATAAACGTTCATAATTGGCATGTACCGATTCGCTGGCTTCTTGGGTAGTTCTGTCTATTTTCACCCAATCTGTTTCTTTTGGTGGTATTTTCCCTTTCAGGTAAGTTATTACCTGCTGATACTTTTTCATTACATCACTTGACGGGGCACCTGTTTTTGGATCTCTAGGATACTCTTCGCTTGGCCAATCAACTGTGATTTTACAATCTGTCCATAAATCGGCAGGTACCACTATGTCGAACAATCCATCTAAGTCCTTCAACAATACCTTTGACATTTTCACAAACCTCTCAACTTGCTTGTACCATTCTATTGGCTTTTCTCTCAACTTTGGAAAATCATTCGTAAATGACAAAATATCCTGTCTACTCCATGGGACATGTACATAACCTCCTCCTGGAACTTCTCGCATCGGGTACATTTGATCTGCTTTCCCTGTTTCCTTCATTAAATATTCAGAAGTTGTTCTACTGTACCGTGCCTCTTCCTTTTTCTTTGTCCATCTAGCTTTCCATTTATCTAAATCTCCCCATTTCTGTAAAACTGTCATTAATTCTTTTACTTGTAATTTCCGACCAGAGGCATTCATGTTTTCTAAATCCTTGTCAGAAAAATCTGCTCTATAGGGTTTCTGTAGTACCTTTGACTTTCCTATTTCGATTCCCATCTGTAAAGCCAAATCTGATAACTTCTCATGAAATATTTTTACATTTCTAGTGATGCTTCTGCATACAAATAATAGTTCTTCTTCATCGTAAGTATTTAGCCGATCTACTCCTACATTGCCTGCTATCATTTCTTCTAATTCAACCTTTAATTTGTAAATGTCCATAATCTTTGGAGGTGAACTCTGTTTGTCTGATCCTTGTGCCCACCTTTCTAAGTCTTCTGGTGTAACTACTGTGGCACTTTTGGTTCCTGATGAGGTTACTATGTTTACATCTTTGGAACAACCAGGTGTTATTCTTCTAGGAGTACTATTTATAGACCCTCGAATAGGCAAATCCATTAAGGATACCATAGATTCACAATCACTAAATTGATCATCAATTATTACAGGATCTGGTTTTGGGATTTCTACAGATGTGGGCATTGCTAAGGGTTTTGGATAACTTACTTTGTCACCATATAAGGGAACCACTGGACCAATTGTTACAGGTATGGTCAGCGAATCAGGATGGACACTCAATTGTGTTACTTTCTGTATTAATTCTGCTCTGTTTTTATCTATTGCTTCCTTTTCTTTATCATGAAGTACCCTACTAACGGGGGATTATGCAATACTTGTGGTACCAATGGTGTCTTTAGCAGTGGTGCACTTGGGGTGCATCCACTTGTCCCTTCCTGATATGGTGGCGGGTTCTTTAATATTTCTTCCATAAACTCATCTTCTGAATCTCCAAATCTAGTAAAATGTTTTGTCTTTTCTGTGCATTTATTCCCTGACGAATCTTCTGCCATTAATATTGGATATAAACCCTCTGTAAACATCGCTCTTCTCCACTGTTTCATCTGACCGTCCCTTGACTCATTTTGGTATCTAGGAAAAAATCCCCTATAACCCCTATTACTCCTGGATCGGTCGCGTTCGAATGCCTCGGTTTCCCACTCTTCTAAGGCTTCATATTGAGTTAATCTTGGTCTGGGTTCTAAGTCATTCATCCTCAATCTCAAATTTTGAAGAATTCTCCCATTGAAAGTACCATTCTCGGGAAATGCTAATATTCTTCATTTTTGGTATATTCTATCCAATTTTCTAACCATACGCAAGTATGATAACCTCTCTCCATCATCATGAATGAAGTGGGCGTTTTAGCTGGTGGAATGATAATTCCTTCTCTAGTTTTGATTGTTTTATCCTTTTTAAAATAATTCTTAATCTTTTGTAGGAATGACATTTTCCTCTTCTCTCCGTACATTTTGGATAAATCTCGATGTACAAAATTATGTTCTGCAAAACCTAGGAATATCCTATCCGGACGAGTTCCTATTAAAGTTGGATCACGTTTTAACATACGATCTCCACTATCCACTAGAATTCCGACTTCTATGGTAACAACCAATCAAATTCCAGCTAGCTTTTTGTCTCTGAACCAATCCTAGCGCGGCCTTTCAGTGACGTCTTTTCTGGCGACCCCTCCTTTACAATCTGCGCTTCTCTGTCCCTCGCTGTTTCGACCAATCCCAGCGCGGCGTTTGTGACGTCAATACTGCTCCTGACTACTGACCCCTCCTTTACAAGAGTCGTTCTACGCCCGCGGTTTCAACCAATCCCAGCGCGGCGTTTTGTGACGTCAGCTTCCTCTCCGGCAACTGACCCTCCCTTTACAAAATCATACGCAAAACTTTATTTTCTCTATACTTCTTATTAAACTTCAGTAACAACATAAAACATTCGCTATCATGCCAGTTTCTCTAAAATTGAAACGATAGTTTCTCTCACACTTAGTAAACCCTTTCAGTTTACTAAACATACACTACGAGTAAAACCCTTCCGTTTACTCTTCACGTAAGCTTCAGAAATACCTGCTACTTCTTCAATGTTGCCCTTTCTAGGTGATATAACATCAGATTTTTACCAGCATATTCCTTTGCTATTACTCACACGCATAGAGTCCCTAACAAGTACTGATAGCCCTACTTAACTTTTCACTACTATTTCTGCCTGACAGATAACCTCACTGCAGTATGGCTTCCACTTACCATCCGCTATTCTTTCCCCCGGGGATTTTCTAGACAACATAAAACAAACTTTAAACACACGGATGTTAGTTTATAAAAATTCTCATTACCCAATTAACAAAGTGCAACCAACCTCTGATAACCAGAAAACTGATCCAGCGGGTTACTAGCAACAAGCATTCATACACAAAATACTCACTTGGGCCCATACATTCATACTACGCTAGCAATTTCCGCTGGTGGGTCAGTTGTACTCTTTATCAAAATCCCTGCTACCAATTACTTTTCTGATTGAAGAGTAATGACTTACCAATGGACCCTTTGCCAATTGGGAAGTTTAAAATGAGTGACATTCAATACAATTCATAATTCCTGAAATAATCACTGAGTCAGGAAGTTTTAAAATGTTTATCTAAAGATTTAGCAGAGTAAAATACAGAACCACATGATACTTAAATCGTATATCAAGGATGAAGCGTAATAATCAATTATCGATCAATGACAGTCCCTCAGAAAAGGAGAAGATAGAGACAGCAGCGCAACTAATGTTTGCATTTATATTTACCTAAAAGTGTGAGAACCAAACCCCTTGGCCAAGGAGTTGGAAAGGTAGGACCCAGGAAGGATGAAGAGCAAAGACCTCCTCCAGGTTCAGGACAGGACCGGTGACCTCTCTATCAACGACACCTGCGTCGTTCCCCTCTCTGATACTTCGCTTCTCCTCGATTTCTCCTGAGTCTTCCTTCTAATGTACTCCGCTGCCCCCACCTCAGGACCTCTCTGGACAGCGGTTCAGTCTGCAATCGATCAGCTCGTCATGGATCTCGAACCTCGAACTCTAACTAATTAGCTAATACTATATCTATTATACCCTTCTACGCCCATGTACCTCCCCTTAATGTTGCAAAAATATGGGTCCACTACTTCTGATTGGACGGGGACAGGGGGTTGATCCTCACACCATATTCATTTAATTCAATTTCTTTAGGCCCATTGTTTTAAAATACCGCCCATCATAATTAATACATTTGCTTTATTTCCCACCCGTCTCATGACAAAGTTTATTACAATGTTTATATAATTTGTTTCTTTCCGTAGGGACATCGTGGGTACAATAATGTTGGCCATCAGGTCATGGCCTTGGACGACGTCTAGGTTGACTTCATCCTCTCTTCTGGGCAGACTTCGCAGGCGCATGCGCAGAACCATTGTCTCTCGAGTTTTCAGTTCAACCAACCCCAGGCCCATTTACGAACTAATAAAAGTCAAAGAAGAAAATATTAAAATCACAAATAAATGGTTTCACTGTATACCCACTCTTTCTACTCTATTCCCATTTAATTATAAATTCTATCCCGCATTAATAGCGTTAGGATATCACAGTTTAATTGCAACATGTAAGCAAGATGTAGCACGTGAAAACATTAAGCAGCCATTTTAATACACACTGCGCAGAAGCAAGGATTTCCCTCCAAGGAAAGAAAAGACGTCACACCACGTGATATGGTTGACACACGCGCAAATAGGTTTCCCGCGTTTTAGCGGCCATTTTAGATTAGACAATCGTTAATTGTTAGTTTAAACACATAGGCAAGCTTCCTTCTCTTTGTATTTGTGTGTGCAGTGGTTAGTACAAACTTTACAAAGATTAATAATTAATACTGAGAGAGGATTGCTTCCGAGCAAGTCTCATTTGTGAGTTCTTGCTCCATCACACTCTGTGGTTAGGTCAGTGTAAACTGTAGACACGTCAAAATGAAGTCTATTATTTAATGGAACATTTATCTCACTCCATTGTGAAGGATATGTCATTTAGATTTATACTCCCACCTGCACGAGGGGCTTTAATGTAAAATGTCCCTAAATGTAAAGGATTCCTATCCTGTTTTAGTTGTCGAAGGGATTATTTTCATTACTCTTACTGGCACCTGAGTCTACCTTAAGTGACTATACAAGTGACAAACTAATATTCTCTTATCCATTCCTAAACGCCAGGCCGTTGGGTTTGTATTGATCCAGCGCGACTAATATAATTTCTTCTCCTATGGACATAGCATCCAAGTTGGAAACACTCCTTTTCCACAACTATACCAATATGACGGTGGGGCCCATAACACCGCATATACATTCACTCACTCAAATATTCCCTGGATCTCATCCCCTTCTATCTAGGAGAAAAAGTTAAATGACTGCTGGAAGAGAACGGGATACCTTTTTAAAGTTGACAAGATAACTGTTTAAACATCATACATAATTAGTTTTTATCCTGTCAATTTCTAAAACATCAAGGTATTCCGCTCATTGGTCGATGGACCAACTAGTAGGAATCAGTTGATGGTGATTAAGACCAGCTCAATCACTTTAACATATTAAACATTTTGCATTTATTATTGAGCTAAAGAACCACAGACTCATAGTTTTATTTATAATAAAGTTTATCTAATTGTTTTAAAATGCATAGAAAAGTCTCAATTTTATTAATCAATTAATACATCTATAATCATTATAAGAAATAATACTTCAGAGAATTTATGCATACCCTTTTAGATGGAAAAATAAAGTTCGTCACAGCAGATCACAGCATAGAACTCCCAAAACTGACTGACTGTCCCGCTAAACAGGCCTCCTCGACGGACCACCTATACAGGTTTCCCGCATCGATCTCGTTCCTTCCCAGTCAGATTTAAAAGCAAAAGATTAATTAAATTAAAAAGAAAATGGCCTAAAGAAAATAACAGCGATTCTCCAGCGTCAAAGTTCTGTGCTCAAAAATTATGTATGAATAGCGCTCCTCCTACTTAAGAGTAGGTCCTCTTATACCCTATTACTAACTTACTAAACAGAAATGTTTCAATCTTTGGGGGCGAGATTCACGCTAATTGGTCCATTGGAGGGGTGGCAAGCATCTCCTCATTGCCCTCCTTGTTCAAACCAGTTCCGAAAATGTTTATAATTTCGTCCTTTCACACGGTTTTAGGACATTACCAATCCGATTGACAGTTCCTCATATGTAACTTCTTTTGTATCTTTATTAAAACAGTTCATTGTTAATTCACGGCTGCATCTTTGGTTCTCATGTATTCTTGCTGAGTCCCTTTTTGGCACCCATTCTGGTGACAGGTCATGGTGACCTTGATCCTTTTCATTCTGGGCTCAACTTTCAGATCACGTGACATTTTTCCACAGCTTTCTCCCAATTGGAAGCCATTTTGCACTTGCGCATTTAGCCCATCTGCCTCGGCAGCCATTTTTACAGCGCGGCCTAGCAGGCCCGAACGAACTATTATGAAAACAAACACAATCATAATTAAAACAAAGAAAATAAGCCTTTTCGTTTCCCACCAGTCATTCTACGTAGCCCAATTAGGTGTTACCTAGCAAAAGCGACATATAAAGCTATGTTTACTTACCATCCGCATACTTTTGCCACAATACGGTTTACTACATAGCACAAATCATGCAACATTATTTTAATTTAGTACGCAAACCATTATGTTATTATTATTTCACGTTGACAAGCGTTAGTAGGTTATCTTTTGTACATAGATTGCGGTTACCCCTTATAAAAGATGTCTATGAAAGACGTAAAGTGTTGATTAATCATCAAACAATTAATAGTATTAATTATTAGCATTAATATTAGGGGGTTCAAAATTTTCTTTTTTTACCTTGCTCCATCAACTTGATTTTTAATATCACCACAAAACCCATGTTACACAATTTTACTGATAGCATTGTTTCTTGTCCATTTGCTTCTTGTTAGTTTCACACATCTGTATCCCTTTCATCTTGTCTTTTTGTTCTCTCATACATGCTTTCTTTTAGTTCTTCCAGTTCTATTTCACCTAATTCTCGTTCTCTTTCTTTATTTATCTTATTTTCTCTTTTCATTTTGTTTTGTCTTTTTCTCCTTTTAATACATATAATAACAAATTTCAAGAATAACACTATTAAAATTACTACTGTTGCTGATATCAAAACTTTCCCTACAATAGAACTACCTATTTCAGTGAACCATTTTGGTATTGAGGAAAAACTCTTACCAAGCTTCTCCCAAGCACTTTCAACCTCCAGTGGAACAAGTTCTTTGTGCAAATTTGTAATATTCTTTATATACTTTTGTATATTTTCACTTTTATCTGGAATGTAAGTGCAACAATGTTGGACTTTCAGCATTCCACAGACTCCTCCCTCTTTTGCCAAAAGAATGTCAAGGGCAAGTCGATTTTGCATCACCATAGCTCTCATGGCAACCATCTCGGTATTTACCATCAAGAACCCTCCAGCAGTATTCGTTGATAAACGATCTACTACTGTGGACAATTTCCGAATTTTAAATGCATTCAAAGATATTCCCACTGCTGGTATCATTGCTCCAAAAATGTCACCCACTATTTCTGAAAAACTTTAACTTTTTCTACGTATGAATGTTGCACCCATTCCGTGTGTTCCTTTTTCTTCTCTATCTACATGAAAGATTTTTGGAAAGACCAGGCCTAAGTAGCAAGACCCATACCAATGGTCCGGGAGCACTGTAATAAGCTCTATTTCCACAAATATAATAGATCCCTGGAAATATTGGATCTTTTCCTCCTTTGAATCCCCATCCTCCTAAAATTTTATAATTGTCTCGGCAATCACTGGAACCCACGAAATAGTTGTCATACCTAGTTCTATTTCTACTAATGCACAACTTTCCCTGTTGGGGCCAATCTAAAGTCATAGCTGCATTTGTCCTTTTCTTATCATTACTTTCTCTTTCAAATGTCCGTAGTGGTGTTTTCATCTCTTCCTCTACTACTTTCCTTTGAAATTTTACTCTTCTGCTTTCTACCATCTCTAAAAATACCTTTTCCTCTTTCTTTAACTCACAAGTGAGGTTATGTTTAACTACATCATCTAATGTCAATTCTTTATTTTCTAGGAAAAATTCACCAAACATCTTTGCTACTTTCACCTTGTTCAATTCAGGAATTATAGGAATTTCTGCAAAAATCTTATTTATGTCAGTATAATAATATTCTAATCTACCTGTTTTATAAAACAAACTAGCTAAGACACTACATGTTATTCCATACGTCAAAGGAAGGTGATGATAGGTCACACCTTCGGAAACAGACGCAGGTAATTGCATACAAACATAACAGTCTCTTACATCCATTGTTTCTACATATTCATATAATAATTTTGTGAAAACGTTCTTTGAAAAATCTGTTATAGATCTATCCTTATGTAACTCTGCACTATCTATTAGTGTTGCTGTATTCTGTATGTTATCCTTCTTTGTGTTGTTCTCTAATATGGACGTTTCTTCTACAGCTAATCTAATTGGAATGGTGATTGCTAAAATAAGCCATACAAACATTAATAACCCTGTACAAAAGAAACACATTCTACACCATCTACGTAAAAACGCACATCTATTCTCTATGTCTACCATCTTGTTCTACTACCTATGTATATTTTTGTACAGCAAATGTGTCACCACACCTCTGAATGACGTTTCAGCCACTCTACTTTCTCACTTTGTCTCGTTTGGTACTCTCTTTAGTTCTTCTCAGAACTCTTTCTTGTCTTATTCAGGTTTTTATTGTCCAGTCCGGCTTTTCTTTGCAATCTCTTCAAACTTGTTGCACTTCACTTTCACCCATTTGTTTGTAGCTTTGTTCCGGGTTCTCGTGAGTGATTTCTTCTTCCTTAATATCAGTTAGTGCAATGTATAGCCATTCAGGTGACTTATATTTTAAATTAACTTTCTTTACTCTTTTTGTTTTCTGCAATTGTTTTCCACTTTGTTTTTCTTGTTCCTTTTGACTTGTTATCTCATTTACTTGTTCTGCATTATCTTTGTTTATCTTTATGATTTTGTATCTCAATCTCTTGACTTCGTGGGGCCAATTATCTCCTTTTCTCGGCCTTTTCGGTTCACTTTCTTTTTCTTCTCGTTCAGCTCTCCAAGTTCTTTTTCTTGGTCCTAGTCTCTGTTTTCTCTCTCCTTCACTTTCTTCTGATTCTGTTTCAGACCTTACTTCATTTCCTCTTATTTTGAACTTTATGATTTCACCTTCTTTGTCTTGCCCTTTTTCTTCCTGTGTCTTTTCTGTTTGATCACTTGTTTCTATCCCTCCTCGAGGTTCTTCCGGATTCTCGTTGATCTCTCTATCTGGTTCTATATTTCCCTGTTCATTTGTTTGTGTATCTGTCCCTATTGCTCCTCGGGTGTCTTCCGATTTTTCTACTCTCTATTTGAATCTATCCCTGCCTTGTCTACTTTGACAATTTCTGTAGGATTTTTACCATAACTTGTGCTTGGCTGTTCACTGTCACTGTCTTTTTGTTCAGTTTCTTCGTTTATGATGTCAATTTTCCACTTATTCTTTAGCTTTTCACCACAATCTGATTGATCTGTATCAGATGCTGAACTGGTGTCTGATATTTCCAGATGTCGACTTACAGGTCGATCTTCAAGTTCTGGAACTTTTGCTATTTCAAATTCTTCTTCAGTTGTTAGACTTGTACTTGGGTCCTCCAGATGTCGACTTTCAGGTCGATCTTCAAGTTCTGGAACCCTGTTTGTTTCTTCTTCTGCATCGGATGCTGAACTGGTATCAGATATCTCCAGATGTCGACTTACAGGTCGAGCTTCAGGATCTGGAACTCTGATAGTGTGGCTGGCATGTACCCAGTTTTTCACTCCTGCACATTTGACTGCAGTTGTTGTTACCAGGATCACCTGTCGTGGTTGGTCCCAGCGAGGAACCAAACAGTTTCTTCTTCTGTGGACTTTTATGCGGACCCAATCTCCTGGATTCAAATCATGAGCTGGTTTTCTTTCAAGAGTGGTCGCATCCGGTCCAACCTGATGAAACACAGAATGTACCACATCAGCCAATCCTTTGCAATAATCCATCACGAGATCATCAGTTATAGTCAACAGTTTGTTGACAGGTACATGTGCTTGTCTCATTGCTCGTCCCATGATTATCTCGTGGGGACTCAGACCTGTTTTCCTATCAGGTATGCTTCTGATAGTCATCAGCACCAGGGGAAGGGCATCTGGCCATTTCAGTCCTGTGGCTTGACACATTTTTCCTAACCTATTCTTTATTGTTCCATTCACTTGTTCTACCACTCCAGAAGCCTCTGGTCTGTATGCACAGTGCAATTTCTGTTTAATACCAAGAGCTTCACATATCAGTTGAATTAATTCATTTTGAAAATGTGTTCCTCTATCTGTTTCAATCGTTACCGGAAATCCATACCTTGGAATGAATTCTCTCAATAAGAGCTTAGCTACTGTAATCCCATCATTCCTTCTGGTCGGATAGGCTTCCACCCAACGAGAAAACAAACAGACGACCACAAGAACATACCTCAATCTATTGCTTGGGGGCATTTCTATAAAATCCAGTTGCATTCTCGTGAAAGGACCTCCCTCTCGTCCTATTGTTCCTAAGCTCACTACTGTTTTCCTTCCTGGATTTATCTGTTGACAGATAAGACATCTTTGACAAAGACTTTCAGCTATGGCTCTGAATTTTGGGTTATACCAGGTTTGTCTAAAAAGTCGGATCATTGCATCTCTTCCAATATGAGCTTGTCCATGGTACATCCGTGCCATGTCAGAAATCATGCTATCAGGCATAACCGGTCTTTCATCTCTATAAACCCAAACATCATCTTCCTCCCTTTTCCTGCATCCTGCTTTTATCCAGT
The DNA here is from genome assembly GCA_963921515.1 of Calotriton arnoldi. Classification (NCBI taxonomy): domain Eukaryota; kingdom Metazoa; phylum Chordata; class Amphibia; order Caudata; family Salamandridae; genus Calotriton; species Calotriton arnoldi. Next base: position 123,888 of record CAWUFW010012835.1, on the reverse strand, counting down.
TATCCTTTTCCTCATCATCTGCTGCTTCCTGTAACTGTCTCACCTCATCCCATGTTTCGACAATGTTAGTAACAAGCAAAGGACATGAAACATGCTCTCTTTCTCTTCTTCTGTTCAGTGAGTACATTTTTAGCACAATACTGAGCTACCTCGTCAGCAAAATTATTGCCCACGGTTATGTAGTCTTCCCCATCTTTATGTGCATTGCACTTCACCAAGGCAATTTGTCTAGGCAGCTGTATCGCCTCAAGTAATTTGTTCACAAACTCACCATTTCGAATCGGAGTTCCTGCAGTCGTCAAGAAACCTCTTTGGGACCACATCTGCCCAAAATCATGAACCACTCCGAAGCCATACTGGCTATCCGTGATCACTGGGATTCGGACATTCTTTCCCAGTTTGCATGCCTGTATTAGAGCAATCAGCTCAGCCACTTGGGCGGAACGTATCCCTCTCAAACAAGATGCTTCCATTATGGCACCTACTGTACATACAGCATACGCTGCACTCAAAACTCCTTCATTTGTCCTCAAGCATGAGCCATCCACAAACATCACATAATCTGATTCTTTTAAAGGCTCATCTCTGATGTCTGGCCTTGGTTTTGTACAGTATTCAAGTACATTCAAGCAATCATGATCAACCTCATCTTTGTCTTTTACACTCTCTTCATCCGGCAATGATGTCGAAGGATTCACACTTGTGCATCTGTCGAATGGTTACATTTTCTGCACTTAAAATCACTTTTTCGTACCTAGTCAGCCGACTATGTGTCATGTATTGAGTTTTGGTTCTTGTCAAGAGAATTTCGACGGAATGTGGAACATATACCCTCAGTGGGTATCCCATCACAATGCCTTCACTTTGTTCCAGACTCACACAAGTAGCAGCTACTGCTTTCAGACATCCAGGCAACGCCTTTGCTACTGGGTCTAAAACAGCTGAAAAATATGCAATAGGTCTTTTCATATTTCCATGTCTTTGCACTAAAACTGAAAGTGCACACCCATCTCTCTCACTACAATACAGTTCAAAATCTTATTCATAGTCAGGCATTCCCAGTGCTTCACACAGTCTCGCTTTTAGTTCTCTGAATGCCTTCATTTCTTCATCATTTAATTCAAATGGATCTTTAACATCCTTTTTTGTCAATCACTGTAATGGTTTTGCAATTAGCGAAAATCCACTTATCCACTGTCGACAATATCCAACCATTCCCAGGAACATTCTCACCTCTCTTTGTGTCATTGGAGCTCTCATTCCTCGGATAATTTTTATTCTTTCAGTCGTTACCTTTCGCACTCCCTTTTCAATTTTATGACCTAGGTATTGAACTTCTTGTTGGCAAAACTGTAATTTCGATGGGGACACCTTATGTCCTCCTCCTGCTAGATGGTTCAGTAAAGCAATGGTGTCAGTAACACATGCCTCTCTGGTTTTTGATGCCACTAATAGGTCATCAATGTATTGAACCATCACAGATTTTTCAGGCATTTTTAAATCTTCCAACGATTTCTTTAGGATCTGATTAAAGATCGAGGGACTCTCTGTGTACCCCTGAGGAATTCGGCACCATGCCAAAATACGCTCTCCGAACCTGAACACAAATAATGGCTGGCTATCTGGATGTAACGGGATAGAGAAAAATGCATGGCACAAATCAATGACAGTGTACCATTCTGCCTCATGTGGAATCTGATACAATATTACAGCAGGGTTTGGTACAATTGGACAACAAGGAACAACAATTTTATTAATCTTTCGTAAATCTTGCACTATTCTATATGTTCCATTTGGCTTTTTCAGTCCCATTATAGGCGAATTACATGGACTGCTCATTATTTCTTTCAATATTCCTTGTTCAATCATTTTATTTATTACAGGTGTTATTCCTTCAATGATTTCTGGTGTCAATTTATATTGTGGAGTATTTGGGTAATTTGTTCCTTCTTTAACAGAAATTTTAACGGGGTCTACTCCTCTCATTAACCCAATATCTTCACCTGTAAAATCCCACACCTCTTGTTTTACAGTTTCTTTTAATTCAATTGGGATTTTCTCTACATCGAACACAGGAAACAAGTCTTTCACTCCCGGTTCTAATTCTGCCATTGTCATTTTATATAATACATCTTCATCTGGTGTCTGAAATGCAATCCCATCCGGAGTACAATAGATGGTGCAATTCATTTTGCAAAGTAGATCGCGTCCAAGTAAATTTACAGGACTGCAATCACATACCACAAATTGGTGCATCTCTCTGAATGGTCCAATTTTTACTTCTACTAATTTAGTAAGTGGTGCCTTAATTTGCTGATTTGAGACACCAACGACTTGGATATATTCACCTGAGAGAGGAAGGTTTGGAATTTCCACTGATCTGACAGTAGAACGGGTAGCTCCAGTGTCCACAAGGAATGTTACATCTGCACCATTCACTTCTCCATCCACAAATGGACCTGTCTGATCTACCTCTAGAGTTGCGCCAAGTACGCACTCTTCCTCCTCTCCTAGGCACCGTCATAAACTTTCATCCGACTCATTCCCATCCTGTCGCAACCAATACTGCGATATCGCAGCTGCGCGCGGCAATTGTGTTACCTGCTCTCCTCCGTAGAATCCTGTCTCTGCACTGTATCTCTGTGGATTTACACTCTTGGGAAGTGGTGGTTGTGGCACCTGACTCTGCTGAGTAACTACCTGCGGTTGCTGCAGTTGTTGGTAACTCACCTCACTCTGCACCTGTGGTAACTCACCTCACTCTGCACCTGTGGATTTAATGATTGATTTTCTGCATTAGCTTTTGGAGGAAATTTACACTCGTTTCTCCAATGCCCTAATTTTCCGCAGTTGTGGATGGCATGGCCACTTTTCTTTGCTTTGCTTCTTCTATACTCATTTGGCCTTTTCCTTTACCTATATTCGGTTTGGATTTAGTTTGTCCTGCCTCATTAACCTGATTATTCAGTTGAGCTTCTTGTTTTTCTGCAACTTTCACTTGTGCCCACATTGCTTTCTCCTTTAATTTACGCTGTCTACACTCAATGTCATCACTACAATACTTAGCATACCTCAACACCTCATCCACTGTACTATTCTGCCAGCATATCATATGCTGCTTAATCATTTCGCTTATTTCTGGTTTTAGCCCATAAACAAATCTATATACAAAGTGACTCATGTCCTTCTCATTCAGAGTCTCATAACCACTATACTGTTTGAAGACCAAAAGCAGCCTCTCGTAGTAGGCATGTACAGACTCCTTACTCTCCTGCGTAGTTCTATCAATTTTTACCCAATCAGTTTCTTTGGGCGGAATTTTGTTTTTCAGGAAAGTAATAACCTGCTCATATTTCCTCATCACCTCGGGTCCTGGCGCTCCTGTTTTTGCGTCTCTAGGATATTCTACAGTTGGCCAATCAATGGTGATTTTACATTCTGTCCATAAATCGGCTGGTACTACAATGTCAAATAACCCATCCAAATCTACCCACAACACCTTCGAAACTTTGACAAACCTTTCCACTTGTCTGTACCATTCTACAGGTTTTTCTCTCAATTTTGGAAAGTCATTTGTAAATGACAATATATCCTGTCTGGTCCAAGGGACATGTACATAACTGCCTCCTGGAGTTTCTCTCATGGGATACTCCCTTACAACCAACTCCTTGTCTGTCACCGCAAAAGCTAAAGACGCTTTGTCAGTTGTTTTCTCATTCCTTTTAGTCCACCTGCTTCTCCATCTGTCCACATCACCCCACTTTCTCAGCAAAACAATCAATTCTTTTATCTGTGTTAAACGTCCTGATGTGTTCAGGTTTTCTATATCTTTTTCACAAAACTCTACCCTATACGGTTTCTGTAAACTCCTGACTTTCACAAATTCCACTCCCAGTTCATTCGCTGTTGCTTCCAATTTGTCATGTAGATTTCTAGCTCTCCAAGTAATGCTCTTGCACAAGAACATAACCTTGTCATCCTGGTATGTTTTCAATTTTTCTGTACCAATAGTCCCTAAAATTAATTCTTCCATATCTATTTTGAGCCTAATTACATCTAATGGTTTTGGTTCTGTCTCTTTCTTTTGCAAATTTCTCATCCATTCATTTAATTCGTCTGGAGTTGGACCTACAGGTGTACTATTTATTTCTATCCAATTTCTATTCCTCTCTGGTGTTTCTGATGCAGACTCAGTTCCCATAGGAATCCTCCTCATCTCACTCTCGTTTACTGTCAGGTTAGTAGGTGGGCTCGGTCTATATGAACTGACCAAATTTCTTGCCCTTTCATTTTCTAATTCCATCCCTTCTCTCATTCTTTGCAAATTTGAGTTCATGGGGATGACTAGGGAATGTTCATCTATTTTCTGGTTCTCAAAAACTGGTATTACTGGTCCTATTGTTACTGGTACAGTCACAGCTTCCATGCTCATTGTTAACTCTCTTATTTTCTCAGTCAATTCTTTTGTAGTTTTTGCTAATTCGGTTGCATTGTCGCTGTCACATTTTTCACTTTGTGGAGTTTTTAACTGTTCATTTGACCTATTTATCTCGTATCTTCGTTCTGGACTTTTATTTCTCCCAGTTTCCATTGGCGGTGCATTGGGTGTCACCACCGCAGAATTCTGTTGATATGGAGGTGGGTTTCTGTTTAAAATATCTTCCAACAATTCATCCTCTGTCTCGCTACCTCCATACCTGTACCTTTCTGTAACTGCATGTTTCTTTTTCTCTACACACTTCTTTCCTGTACCCTCTTCAACTGTAAAAGCTGGAAACAAACCTTTTGTCATATTTGCATATCTCCACCGCTTCATTCTGTCCTCATGATTCACTCCCCACAACCTTCCATGAACAAAACCATGATTCTTTGCACCTCTGTACCTTTCTCGCTCATACATCTCGTCTTCCCATTCACCTAACGCTTCAAACTGTGTCGGTCTAGGTCTTGGCTCAAGCTTCGTCATCTTTTCTCTCAAATTTCGAAGTACCGCTATGCTAAACGATCCGTTCTCTGGAAAAGCCAATACTCCATCATTCTGAGTATATTTTGTCCAATTTTCTAACCAAATGCAAGTATGATAACCGTATTTCAGCATCATATGCGAAGCTGGTGTTTTCGGCGGAGGAATTACTTGTCCCTCTCTAGTTACTACCTTCTTGTCTTTCTTAAAGAAGTTCTTAATTTTCGCCATACATGACGGTTTCTCTCTACCATATTCATAATAAGCCATTTTTCACGATTTCTTTCCTTTCTGCAAGCTCGTAACTCTGCTCTGATCTCTATGTGCTATTCGGACCTATCCCAGCGCGTCTCACACCAACGCACCAATCCGAAACCTCTACGTCACTGCTATTCAGACCTATCCCAGCGCGTCTCACACCAACGCACCAATCAGGGCGTTTTCCGTGTTTCTATTGAACTGGCCAATCCCAGCGCGGCCTTTTGTCTACGTCAGTTCTGCTCCTGACCCCTCCTTTACAAAATGTATCGGCAATTCTTTTTCTTGACTAAATCTTATTAGTTACAACATAAAACACATTTCCATTGTCATACAAGAATACAGTTTTGTTCGATAAGTGTAGCACTTCCCTCTACCTTACCCTTCTTTCAAGCAAGGGGTAAACCCGTTTCTCTGGGGATAAAACACATGTGGAGACTACACTGCTCCTGAGAATTAAGGCCAGAGTTTCACAAGAAAACCGGTTGCTATTTCACTCATACACGTTTTATACAGAAAATGTCCCTATCATAACACAACCTGTGTTATCACAAATTTTAAAAACCAGACAATGCACTATTCCATGTGACTTCTCTTGCCACACGTGTCCACTTCCTACTTCCCGGAAGCTTCAAAATTTCCGACTTACATATAACATAATACGACTCAACATAAAGTGTTAGACATGAAATAATCAATAATCGATAATCAATAATCACCAAACTAATCTATAGAAACCATAACTCTGCTACCAAGAAATCTGATCCAGCGCGACTAATATAATTTCTTCTCCTATGGACATAGCATCCAGGTTGGAAACACTCCTTTTCCACAACTATACCAATATGACGGTGGGGCCCATAACACCGCATATACATTCACTCACTCAAATATTCCCTGGATCTCATCCCCTTCTACCTAGGAGAAAAAGTTAAATGACTGCTGGAAGAGAACGGGATACCTTTTTAAAGTTGACAAGATAACTGTTTAAACATCATACATAATTAGTTTTTATCCTGTCAATTTCTAAAACATCAAGGTATTCCGCTCATTGGTCGATGGACCAACTAGTAGGAATCAGTTGATGGTGATTAAGACCAGCTCAATCACTTTAACATATTAAACATTTTGCATTTATTATTGAGCTAAAGAACCACAGACTCATAGTTTTAATTATAATAAAGTTTATCTAATTGTTTTAAAATGCATAGAAAAGTCTCAATTTTATTAATCAATTAATACATCTATTATCATTATAAGAAATAATACTTCAGAGAATTTATGCATACCCTTTTAGATGGAAAAATAAAGTTCGTCACAGCAGATCACAGCATAGAACTCCCAAAACTGACTGACTGTCCCGCTAAACAGGCCTCCTCGACGGACCACCTATACAGGTTTCCCGCATCGATCTCGTTCCTTCCCAGTCAGATTTAAAAGCAAAAAGATTAATTAAATTAAAAAAAGAAAATGGCTTAAAGAAAATAATAGCGATTCTCCAGCGTCAAAGTTCTGTGCTCAAAAATTATGTATGAATAGCGCTCCTCCTACTTAAGAGTAGGTCCTCTTATACCCTATTACTAACTTACTAAACAGAAATGTTTCAATCTTTGGGGGCGAGATTCACGCTAATTGGTCCATTGGAGGGGTGGCAAGCATCTCCTCATTGCCCTCCTTGTTCAAACCAGTTCCGAAAATGTTTATAATTTCGTCCTTTCACACGGTTTTAGGACATTACCAATCCGATTGACAGTTCCTCATATGTAACTTCTTTTGTATCTTTATTAAAACAGTTCATTGTTAATTCACTGCTGCATCTTTGGTTCTCATGTATTCTCGCTGAGTCCCTTTTGGCACCCATTCTGGTGACAGGTCATGGTGACCTTGATCCTTTTCATTCTGGGCTCAACTTTCAGATCACGTGACATTTTTCCACAGCTCTCTCCCAATTGGAAGCCATTTTGCACTTGCGCATTTAGCCCATCTGCCTCGGCAGCCATTTTTACAGCGCGGCCTAGCAGGCCCGAACGAACTATTATGAAAACAAACACAATCATAATTAAAACAAAGAAAATAAGCCTTTTCGTTTCCCACCCGTCATTCTACGTACCCCAATTAGGTGTTACCTAGCAAAAGCGACATATAAAGCTATGTTTACTTACCATCCGCATACTTTTGCCACAATACGGTTTACTACATAGCACAAATCATGCAACATTATTTTAATTTAGTACGCAAACCATTATGTTATTATTATTTCACGTTGACAAGCGTTAGTAGGTTATCTTTTGTACATAGATTGCGGTTACCCTTATAAAAGATGTCTATAAAAGACGTAAAGTGTTGATTAATCATCAAACAATTACTAGTATTAATTATTAGCATTAATATTAGGGGTTCAAAATTTTCTTTTTACCTTGCTCCATCAGTATCTATTAGTTTTTCAGCGCCACCTATTGGTAAAAAACGCAAAGGGATTGCTCATCTTCACACTATACCACGATACTTGATTTTATTTTACAGTACAGGTCCCATCGAGCAAAGCCCCGAAACTGAGACCCAATGCATCGGAAAATCAGGAACACGGGGATGAAACACCGACCCCTGCAACCCATGCGCCGCGGGGTGGGGTGTGGGGGGGGGTAACCCTTCAGAGGGCTCTCAACCCTTCAAGAGACTCCTTGTTAGCGTAAAGCCTTTGAATATTTGAGAGACAGTGGACACGCCATAACACACTGCTATGGGGGGGGGGCTTTAGCATAATTTTGCACTACGCCACCACAGCAACAAGGACTCTGCCGAACATAGAGAATAAGAAGGTCAAAATTCATCTTATAACAACACAAAGGGCAAACTCAACGAAAAATATGCTTCAGGATCCTGAAAACACAACAAAGTAATAGATATTATGGATCAACAACACACCTGAGAAACATTAACAACAGCGTATTCAGAAGCCTCGCGGTCTATATTGTCAGATGTTTACGAAGTACGAATGCAAACTCACTCCCGAATTGAGGGCGGCGAAGGCTGGAGTGGGAGCATGAGTCACCGTGACCCGGTGACCCCACCTCACAAGCAATCACTACCGGGCCATTCGCACCTGGGGGTCAAAGGTGCCTTGATGCGTATTCCGCGGCAGCAGAAACTGGTGGGCCGGGAGGGGGACTTGTGGGCTGGGGGCCAGGGGTGGGGTGGTGTGGGGGGTCTTGGCTCCAAGAGGCGAGAGTTTACAGGCCACGGGGCGAGGTCATTCGACCTCTTTGCTCCAGTCCTTTACCTGTCCACTGATCCAAACTGCCCTGTTGAGAACCAATCAAGCAACAGCTGGAGAAGTATACTATTTTATTGAGATTAGGGAAATGTGGGGCCCTGCGGCCCTCATGAATTAAACAATATTATCACATTAGATGCAAGACTTCAGACGTTTCTTTTTGGGAGCAGTAGAGGACGCCACCCCATTCCTCACAGATCTCTGGAAGCTTGGTGTGCAGTATTGCCAGAGCTCTTGGCTAACATCTTAGCATCCGGGAACAGGATGGCACGAGGGGGCCTTTGGGCATTACTTCGCACTCATGGGAAGGGGTCACCTGGGCACGCTCACCTTAGGGGCACGGGTTCGTTTTCCGCAGCATTTACAGGGAGAGGAGAGGTCGGTGGCATATGCATACAAATACATTGTGTCCGTGGCCTTCTTCTACATATCGAGGGCCCAGAATCTTTCACTGCAGTTCTTTTCACTTGCCGGCTTCTGGAATTGATAGGTTTGTTTAACTAACAGATATTCCTTGGTCTGCATTTTTTGAAAACATTTTTATTTATAGGTTTCTGGAAAAATAATAAACCCATCTAAATTTGATTGCTGTAAATGTCTAAAATTCATTGAAAAATCCTTATATTGTGAGAATATTGCATTATATTAATAAAGACAACCATAGCCCTAATCAACTCATCTGATTTGTTATGAGAGCAAAGTAAAAGATAGAAATGGTATCTAGAGCTTTTTATCTGTAAATTGAGTTTTTTGAAACAACATAGTATAATGACTTGTATTTCCCAATTTTTTTTTATGGAGTGATGGTTATGTACACTGTATTATTGATATATTAGTTATGGGAATGGGATGGGTCTTCATACTTGTGGTCTGTTGGCTTGTTTTTGTTTCCTTGCTGTTGTGTATTGATTTCAAAAAAATGAACCTGTACCTATAACCCTTTCGCTGCAAGGCCCCCACGTGCCATGCCCTTTTTTGACTATTTGGGGTAGTTTGCGCTTAGGCCCCAATAACCTTTTATTCACATAAGGTATCAATGGCAAATTTGCGTCATGTTCTTCCAACATACTGAGGATTCTAAAGGTACCAGGGGTTTGTGGATTCCCTTGGAGGGGATCAAGAAATTAGGCAAAATACAGCTAAATGTGGTTTTTTGGGGGGAAAAATGGGGAAAAAGTGCTGCTAAAGAAAGTGTCTCATATTTCCCCTGAAAATGGCATCAATGAAGGGTTTGTGGTGCTAAAATCGGCATCTTCTCAGCTTTCAGGAGCAGGCAGATTTTTTCCAGAAAACCACAATTTTCTACACAGTTTTGGCATTTAACTGGGACATAGCCTATTTTTCCTGGTTTTTTTTGTGCTTTCAACCTCCTTCCAGTTAGTGGTAGAAATGGGTGTGAAACCAATAATGGAGACCGGAAAGCTATACGTTTCTGAAAAGTAGATACAATTCTAAATTCAGCAAGGGGTCATTTGTGTAGATCCTGCAAGGTTTTCCTATAGAAACTAACAGTTGAAATAAAAAAAATATTGAAATTGAGTTAAAAGAAACTCATTTGTGCCTACATGTTCACCTGTAACTTCTTCTAACTATGGCAGATTTTTTAAAGCAATATACCGTTACCTCTGTGAGACCCTTCTGTTTGCAGGAATATATAGGACTTGTAGGTTCACCAAGAACCCGAGGTACCGAGAGCTGATAACTGAGCTGCACCTTGCAATGGTTTTTCATTGTGTACCGGGTATACAGCAATTCATTCGGTACAATATAAAGAGCGAAAAATAGGCACCAAGAAAATCTATGTATTTCCGAAATGGGAATAAGATATGGAGTTTAGAAGCAGTGGTTATTTGCACATATCTGAATTTGTGGGTAGCTATACTAGCATGTGAATTAGATGGCATTTTTCAAAATGTCTTTTTTTTTTTACCCACTCTCTTACATTTGGAAGGTAGGAATGCATAGAAAGACAATTGGTAATAACACTTGTTCTACTATTCTGTGTTCCCCTAGGTCTCCCGATAAAACTGGTACCCCACTTGTGTTGGTAGGCCTAGTGCCCGCAAAAGGAAACGGCCCATCACGTTTTTCCACAGAAAACTGACTCTTTTTTTGAAAAAGTGCCTAACTGTGGATTTTGGGCCCTGGCTCAGCCGTCACCTAAGGGAAAAATAGCAAACCTGTACATTTTTGAAAACTATACACCTAGGGGATTCCAGGATGGGGTGACCCTTGTGGCTCTCACCAGGTACTAATACCCAGAATCCCTTGCAAACCTCAAACTTTGTAAATAAAAACACATTTTCCTCACATTTCTGTGATGGAAAGTTCTGGAATCTGCAAGTAGCCACAAACTTCCACCCACCCAGCATTCCCCAAGTCTTTCGATAAAAATGGTACCTCAATAGTGTGGGTAGGCCTAGCGCCCGCTATGGGACACGGCCCAAAACCCAACATGGACCTATCACATTTTTCCACAGAATACGGACCCTTTTTTTTTTGCAAAGTGCCTAGCTGTGAATTTTGGACCCTAGCTCAGCCGGCTCGTAAGGAAACGTAGAAAACCTGTACATTTTTTTAAACTAGACACCCAGGGGAATCCAGGATGGGGTGACTTCTGTTTGGGATCACCATGCCGGCACAAATTTCCTACTACCCAGCCTTCCCCTTGGTCTCCCGATAAAAATGATGCCTCACTTGTGTCGATGTCAAATGCAGAATCAGCCTAAAACCATATATTAAAAAAATATGGCACTTAGAGCTTGCTGTGCTATCCCGTCAATCTCTACATTTTTGGCCTTTCCCAGTCGCAGGCACTTGGCCCACTCACACAAGTGAAGTATAATTTTATTCGGGAGACCGAGGGGAACACTGGGTGGTAGGAAATTTGTGCCGGCATGGTGATCCAACACAGAAATGTGAGAATTTTTTTATTTTTTAGCAAAATATGAGGTTTGCAGGGGATTCTGGGTAAGAAAACGTTGGGGGACCCATGCAAGCCACACATCCTTGGACTCCCCCAAGTGTCCAGTTTTCAGAAATGTCTGGGTTTGGTAGGTTTTCCTAGATGGCTGCCGAGCCAGGAACCAAAAACGCAGGCGCCCCCCTTGCAAAACCAGGTCGTTTTGTGATGGATAATTTTGATGTTTCCACAATAAGTTGTGGGCCCTTCTCTGTAGCAGGCACTTGGCCCACCAACACAAGTGAGGTACCATTTTTATCAGGCGACCTGGGGGAATGCTGGCTAGTAGGAAATTTGTGTCGACCCGGTGAGTCCACAACTTTTCCACACGGAAAATGTTTTTTTTTTTTTTTTAAAAGCAAAATTTGAGGTTTGCAGGGGATTCCGGGTAAGAAAACCTTGAGAGATCCATGCAAGCCACACCTCCCTGGAATCCCCCAGGTGTCTAGTTTTCAACACTGTCTAGGTTGGGTATGTTTTTCTAGCTGGCTGCCGAGTCCTAGACCAAAAACGCCCTGTTCTGGGCAGTCCCCACCCATAACATGCAAACAAAAAAGTGCCTGGTGCCTAGTGGGCTTTCTGCCCTCTCGAGGGTGCAGATCGGGAGAAATTGCCCCATATGCAGAAATACTGTACCCATTTTGTTTTTGAGTGGGGTGGGGGCTTTGGCATACCCATTCTGGGCAGCACCCACCCCAGCGCTACTAAAAAAAGGAGTCCCTGGGGTCCTAGTGGGCTTTCTGCCCCATCTGCTTCCCAGGGGGAGGGGGGGGGCAGAAAGACTGTCACTTTTGTTTTTTTGGGGGGTGGGGTCATTGTAATGCCAATTTAGGGCAGCCCCCACCCCTAAGTATTTAAACACAAATAATCCCTGGTGTCTAGGGTGCTTTCTGTCCCCCCCCGGGGGGCAGATTGTTGGCTACTGACCCCATCTGCCCCCCTGGGGGGGGCAGAAAGACTGAATCTGGCCAATTTTATATGGGGGGAGCAAAGGCACTTACCCAAGGGTCCGCTCCCTCCTCCCTGGTGTCTAGTGGTGGATTCCTGCTTGGGAATTGCCCTCCTGCGGCGATCCCCAAGCAGGGATACACCAGGGAAGGGTATCGTTGGAAAGGGGAGATTCTCCCCTTTGCAACAATACCTCTCCCATGTGTTTCGGTGCTTGGGGGCCTGAGATAGCCCCACTAGCACCGAAGCAGTGAAACTGAAACAAACTCATTTCAGTTTCACCTTTAATGTAATGACGTCAGCGAGCCATGCACGTGATCGTCACAAATGCCTCCGGAGCTTGGGGAAGCTGTTCCCTACCTCCAGAGGCAAAAGAAAAAGAAAATCCCTCTGCTGTTTCCAGCAGAAGGATTTTGCGGTGGTGTGCCCAGGACGTACGGTTACGTCCTTGGCACAACAGCGCCACAGCCGAGAATGTAACCGTTATTTCCTCGGCACCGAACCAGTTAAAGCGTTGGTTACTGTGCAGATCGTCTCTATTTTCCAGCAGAAAATTGTAGAGCTGTCCGTATCCACTGGGGACTGATATTTAGACCTACTCTTCTTCTTCTGCAACCTAGGATTTTTTCCCCCTGTTGGTTCCTTCGGCCACTTGCATGTTGTGCTGCCAGGCACAATATATTGTTTTACTTATTTTCTTTACTTTACTCCTATTGTAAAATGGAAAAACTAATAAACAGATTCAACAAAAAAACATTTTTTTATGGAGTAATATTTATTGTAAATAGTATTTAAAAACGTAAACAAAGCATTTTTCAATTTGAACTTGTCGGCTTTGGTACTAAAAATAACGTATTGTGTTTTTACTTACTTTTTGACTTAATTGTGTTGCATTTTACTTTATTTCATAAACCCATTCCCATAAAAGTTTCATAGAACCCTAGATTTTATTAAACTTCCTCATGGCACTGATATATATTTCCAGTCCAAACACCTTCTTAAGCTAACTGATTTATTGATGGGAAATTGGGGTTTGTTTAACTTTCCAATGAAAAGTAATCACTGATTTAGCAATTTAGACTGCCAAAAACCAGCAATGGCTACCACCTCCGATGCAATGCTTACATTTTTTTTAACTGCCCAGTAAAACCAAGATTGGATCAGGAATTGCATAAATATCCAGAACAATACAACCTCCTCCAAATATTCTTGTAAAGCTGGGCACGTGCGTATGATATAAACCCAGTCAGCCAGTTAGAAATTAGTTTATTAGTCAATTAAAACCATAAACATTGATTAGTATACATGAACATACAGCCATTAAAATTAATTATAAACACACAGTAATAATGACATTTGATATAAAATCAGCTCTCCTTATCTGTGATGCCTCTGTAGTGAACCCAGGCATTTACTACTTATAAAAGACAAGAATGCCTCCCTGCACTGGGCTAACTAGTGTCTCCCCCAAAAATTCCAGAAGGAGTATAAGGTGCCAAGTAGATTCTATGTTATCAATATCTTGACTAAGCTAGCCAGTCAAGTAAACCCATAAAAATACCAAGATGCTTGACAGGGCTTTTTTAAGATAACTGGAGGATGACCAGCAGGGATTAAAGCTTCCTAGGGGTGCACAAAGTGCCGGATGCAAACCATAAGCGTTGTCATAAATATGCTGGCTGCTAAAACGAGTGCATAAAGTGCCAAAGTGCTTCTACGATGACTAAAGTGCAAGTGATGCTCAAGTAGCAAGGTGGGAATTAGAGACTTCTTGGAATGCTTTTGGTTTGACGGGGTAACTTGCCCATTTATTAAATTGCCACAACGCATTCAACTGACTCCTGCTTACTAATGCAGTGGTCCCTTTCCCTGCAGGAGCTAACTTGCCATGACCTCTGGTATATAAGACCCTAAAAGACCAAGTTGCCGCTAAGATTTAAGATTTTAGTAAGTGCCCCTAAAACAGTAAGACAGGATAGGGGCTAGATGGTGTTCGTAGCCCCTAGCAGCCTGTCATTTCTATGAGCCCTTCAGGGAACTGATCATAACTAGCAGCCCCTAAAACGGTAAGATGGGATGGTACTTGTAGCTCCCAAGCAGCCCGTCAATTCTATGGCCCTTTGAAGAGCCTAACTTAGCTAGCAGCTTTATCCCCAAATTGAGCAACAGTGTTCTCTTTAACAAGCTCCTTAAAAATTTCCATGAGTATTGTGTTCTGTGGATTGAGCAATTGAATTCTATTACTGCCGTTCTGCAAGACTTAATCCCCAATGTCTTAGACTCTTTCCTTAGCAGGGTCCACTGCGGGTGGTCTAGACAGGGGCAGATGCATAGGATATGGAGCTGCAATTCTTTGACTGAAGGCACAGATGACATTCCATATCCCCCTGTTGATCTGTTTCCTGCCATTTTGGTAAATAGTCCAGTGTGGGGATCTCTCTCACCCTCGATGACAGAAATTTCAGTTTGACCATCAGAGAGTAGATGGCTTCGAAGAGACGGGAGGCCTTTTGATCATTGTAAGAGTTCAGCACCAGACACCCATGTGAACAATTAGCAACTACTCCATTGTCCTATATCCAGCTTTGTAGCTTTATGCTTCTATTTACCATCCTTCTGAATACTTGGGCAGTTGTAACCAAAGACCATAGTTCACAGAACCTTATTTATGTTATGCTATCATCAAGGTATTTTTTGTAGACATAATTTCCTCTTTGGAGGTTAATTTTAGACCAGGCCGGGCTGGCTAGCGAGCCTTCAGCGGTGGTTCTCCATTTGTGGCAGCATTTAACAAATGCACCAGACCTAGCCAAGTCCTGTCTGGTCAGTGAAAACTACATTCTGAGTTGGGCGGGTCACACTGATCTCGGCAGCTGGAAAACATTTTTATAGGTTTTTGTTATGATTTGATCAAATAAACTGGCATCTTGTCCACCATCATTTCTCTTCCATATGAAAGAGACAGTATCAATCTTGCCTTTATTACTGCTGCAAGAGGTTGGAGATTGTGCCCCCGAAGAGCTTTTAGCCAGAGTTGAAAATGCAAAGCATAGTGCTAAGGCTTTTCCCCTAATCGTTTCTATTTGTGGAGCAAACTAAGTCCTGAAGTCTATCTTGATGTCTATGTGGATGTATGTCGATGTCTCATCTATTGTAGCTCCGTTAAGGTACCATTTGCGTTGATTTAAGATACAGCGATATAGCGAGATGACTTTCGTTCTTTTATGGTTCAAATCTTGTTATTGAAATTACAAAACCAGTGCCATTAGCATTTTCAATGACCTCTCCAAATCTCGAGAGGTCGCTCATCAATGCATTCATATCCAGTACCGCAATAACATGGCAAACATACCCCACCCCCACTCACTTCAGAACCTTACACAGTCGATTGATAACCACAACGTCTGACAGTCTGATGATTCAACTAAGGCAGCGTGTTCATGTCAGTTAGTCTTAAGAGGCAAAGATACTTAGGGCATGTTAGTTCCCAAAAGTCTTGTGCCAGCAGTGACAGAAAGGGACGCCATATATCTCTGAAGGAAGCGTCTTGATTGATCAGTGTGAGTGAAATATTTTCCATGCCTAGGATATGCCATAACCTATAAAGCCATCCCGTGTGTGTGGGGCTCTGCAAAGTACCTCAGTGTATCATGATATTCTCGATGACTGCACCCAGCGCTAAACCAATCTGCCTCCCAGGTCTCGACATGAGGGGAAAAGTCAAAGGGTTCGTAGCCCCAGGAGTGTATAAGCGGGGAACCTGGGAAGTTGCGTGTTGAAGTGTAGATCTATGTCATTCAGTATCTGTGACTAGTAGGCTAGGAGCCGTGGGCAGTCCCACAACAGATGAACAAGGGTCCCCGGTGCCCCACACCCCCTCTAGCAGTCTCCACTTTGGGCGTGGGGTATAGTACCAGTACTAACTGTGGGCAATGAACTCCGCTAGCGGAGGTTGCGGAGATTTGCTAACTACGCATTACATTGAAAACACGGAATTCATGCAAAAACTCCGACTCCGCCACGTAGCGGAGTTAGCTACTGAACCCACAACCCTTTGATAAAACAACTTTAACTTTACATGCTAAAAAGCATATAACCAACTTACAAAAGTGAGCTTTGAAAATATCAGGCAATGAGAGAGGTGATGATTTTGGGGTCCCCCCAACCTAGGGAAGGACCAGCAGATGCCTGCACACAAAGAGCATATCATGCTGAACGATTCGTGGTGGTCCCATCCTCCTAGGACCACCCAAGCATAGTTATGGGCAAAAATACAATCCCAACCAAAGGCCCTGCAAAGCATTATGGGACGAGATTCTAGAGTGCAGTGAATATTATAGTATTAGCTCTCAGCTCAGCCGGGAGAACTGCTGTGCTTGAGGAATGTTTTGATATTGGATACTATAATATTCACTGCACTCTAGAATCTCGTCCCCTAATGCTTTGTAGGGCCTTTGGTTGGGATTGTATTTTTGCCCATAACTGTGCTTGGGGTGGTCCTAGGAGGATGGGACCACCACCGAATCGTTCAGCATGATGTGCTCTTTGTGTTCAAGGCATCTGCTTGGTTCTCTCCCTAGGATAGGGAGGACCCCAAAATCATCACTTCTCTCACTGCTTGCTATATTTTCATTTTCGTGAGATGACTATATGCACTTTAGCATGTAAAGATAGTTACTTGTTTTACCAAAGGTATGTGAGGTTTCTGTTTTATTAATTGGGATGAGATGGAGCGGAGTTTCACAGAATTCCGCGTAGTAAACTCCGCCAACTTCGCCCACCCTTAACCAGTACATCACTAACTTAGTGAGGGTTTTGGTTAGGGCCACATTGCTGGCTGAATGTTTGGCTCTGTAATATATGTCTTCCCACTCTCTGTCACTGAGCTGTCTCGTGAGGTCCTTTTCCCATCTAGTCTGATGAGCTTTGTATATGTGTGTGTTACCCTGGATCAGGAGTGCATATATCCCAGAAATGAGCCGTTTGTCCAATGTTTTAGTGATGAGCCATTTTTTCGTAGCGGGTAAGCTGTCACTGTGCATTTGCTCTGTTGTGTGGGTGTAGTATCTAGTGTTGTAATTGCATGTAGTGGTGATCTGTTGTGTGGGTGTAGTATCTAGTGTTGTAATTGCATGTAGTGGAGGCACTCCATTTTGGGAAAGCTGTAGTCGGAGCGCAGTTGGGTGAAGGAGATCACTCCTTCCATGTCAAAAAGATGCCCCATTGAGTGGTAGTCCGACCGCTGCCATCTCGTGAAGGTTCCAGGTCGTGTGCCCGGTCCCAAGTCCGGATTATCCAGCAAAGGGGTCAGGCATAAGGGATGGGAGGTCAGTCCGCACTGGATAGATGTCTGGTCCCATGCTGTCATTGTCACTTGAGTGATGGGGGGCATGTAGAGATTCCAAGGCCTGTGCATTTTGTTGAGAAATGGGACTTACCACAGTGACGTGCCTGCCACTGCTCTGTCCTGGAATAGCCAGTGTTTTCCGATTCAGTCCGGCTCCATTCCACCAGAGAGCGCAGTTGTGCTGCCTGATAGTATAGGTGCAGATCAGGGATGCCCAGGCCCCTGCCCTAGGAGGAAGGAAGCTTGGGTTTCTCCTCATGCAGGGTTTCCCCCCAAGCCAGATGAAGTGAAGGCGTTCCACCTGGAGCTTAGAGATCATACCCTTCGGTGGTGTAAGCAGGAGTGTCTGGAAAAGATATAAAATCTTTGGGAGGATTGACCTCTCAATAGACGCAACCCTACTCAGCCAGGAAATCTGGTGGTGTTTTCAGTGTGCTAGGTCGCTGCGGATTTATAGATGTAGAGTGTGGTAATTGAGGTCAGGAGTGCGTTGTATGGAGGCTGCCAATTGGTTCCCTAGATAGGGGATTGCCTCCGTCGCCCAGTGGATCGGGTATTACCGTGCCAGTTGGTCTGCTAGCTGGGGCGGTAAAAAGACGGAGTGCCTGCAATTTCTCCACATCCGTAGAGGCTTATGGTGTGCTGATCCCCCCCCCCTGAAGTTCGCTCGGGTTATCTCGGGATTGTCTTGGACCCTCTGTGCAAGAGGCTCCATGTAGAGGGCGAGCAGCAGGAGTGAACGGGGACACCCCTGACATATGCCCCTGCCTATGGAGAAGGGCGCCAAGGTGCAGCCATTGATCTGCACTGTCGCTGTAGGCGAGTGGTAACAGTTCATGATCTGTGTCCGCAATTTCTCCCCAAGCCAAAAGCGTGTGAGAACCTGCTCCAGAAATGGCCAATGCACCCTATTGAAGGCCTTTTTGGTGTCATTCACCAGGAGCATGAGTTCCCCTGCACGCATTCAGCCTTCCCTATGATGTGCAGAATCCTCTTAGTATTATTGCTCGTTTGTCTCAGGGGGGGGATGAATCCAGCTTGGTCCGGGTCAATAATGGAGGGCATATATGGGCTAAGCCTGCGAGCTAAGATGCCTGTGAATAACTTTAAGTCTACGTTTGAAAGGGAGATGGGCCAGTGTGAGCTGCACTGCGACTTATCTTTGCCCGGCTTATAAATAACGACTATGGCAGTGGTCAGCATTGAGGCCAGAATCGCTCCAGGAGCAGTGAAGGAATTGAATAACTGCGTCAGGATGGGCGCGAGGACGGGGCAAAAGGTCTTATAGAAACTTGACAAGGTTTCAGGGGAGAAATAGCTGAAATAACTTCCTCAATGCATATCTCACTTTATAGAGACTCCGCCTGCTTCGGAGTGAGGGGGGATGTGCGCACGCCTTGGAGATATGGGCGTTATCTGTGGGATCCAGGCATTGGTCTGTGTAGAGGTGTGTGTAGTCTTCCCCTAAAGGTGTCTGCTATGACTCGGTCCTCCATTTCCAACTCCCCTGGTGCATGCATGGAGGATACTCCTAGCATCTGCCACTGGGCGTGCAGCTTAATCGCCAGAAGCCTACCACATTTGTTGCCGCCGTTGCAGAAAGAATGTCGCAGGCAGAGGTCCGCATACTCTGTCCGGTCTAGGTCGAGACCCACCAGTTGGGAGCGGATGTTGATAATTGACGCCACACTCTAGGGGCACCCGTGCGTTAGTGGATACTCTCTAGCTGTTCGACTTGCTTTGTGAGGGCCTCCCACTTCTCTTTTCACACTTTATTGTAAGCAGCAGAGATTGCAGTGATTTTCCCCCTAACCACTGCTTTGAGTGCCTCTGACAGCATCGCAATGGGGATGTCAGGGGTGTCGTGTGTAAGCACCTCGGCGATGGCTCGTTGGATCTGGGTCATCACCGCAGGGTGATGTAGGATGGTGTCCCGCAGTCTCCACTGACTCAAAACATTGAGAACATTGAAAGAATCGAACTAGAAAACTGGAGCGTCAACTTACGTTCAGTCCCGCATTCTAGAAAACCTGTGAGCGTGGGGTCCAAATTGTGGCCAAGAAATCCTGTCCCACCCACCTACCACACAACCCAACAACCATGCCTATATCTGCTACTTGACCGGTCCCCTTCATGTGTCATCCGTCTTGGCTAGAACCACAGGGATCGCATCCAACGCCACCTGCTGCCCCTTCAGGATTTCTGCAGGGTCCGGGTGTCTTGGTTGCCCCCTTGCTCCACGTCTCCGCCATCTTGATCCACGGTGCCTGGGCTGAGGGGAGGAAGGGGCCGATATCCCCCTCAGCGGGTAGGTCCAAACCCAGGATCTGGCATGCCTTCGATAGTGATCATAGGTGGAGGGACTTACCCTCCCACTGGAAGATGATGCGGAAGGGGTGTTACATGAGTAAGGCACCCCTTTGTCCCACAGGAATGTGGTGACAGGTCGGAACTCCCTCCTTTTCTGCAATGTGATGGCTGCCAGATCCTGATACAGTGTCGGAGCCTAGTCCCTGAAAGTGAGTGGGTGTTTTTCCCAGATTTTACGTAGAATGTCCTCCTTGACCTGGTAGTCATATACACACACTAAGATGTCAGCCGGGGGGACGGCATCCGGCCGTGTCCTGCCGACACTGTGTGCTCGGTCAATCTTTATGGCAGTTTCAAGTGGCAAGCCCAGGACATAGGAAAAGAGAGACCGGACGTAGCCAAAGATGTTTTCTCCCTCTGCTTTGCCTGCGAACCCACATATGCGGATATTGTTCTGGCTGGACCGTTTTTCTAGATCTTCCATGTGAGCCTGAAGATCTATGTGCTGCTCGCGGAGGCGGATGACCTCCTGTTGAAGGGATTCAAGTTCCTTCTCCCTCCCGTCTCCTCGCTCCTCCAGAGCCACGACGCGGTCCCCTAGGGAGTCCATGTCTCATCTGATTTCCTTGATATCCTGGGAGAGATCCCTTTTAACTGCTTGGAGATCGTCTCTCAGCGACGTAAAAAGCGACTTCAGGAAGAAACGAGTTACTGGCTCCTCTGCTATGTCTGCGTCATGTCTCTGTGCGGGGAGGCGGTCACCCGTTGAGCTCCCAGGTGGGCGCGCTAGCATCTCCTTCAAGGTGCGGTCCTTCTTAGTGCGGCTGGTCACCATCGCCCGCAGCCTTCAGCGGTCGTCCCTCTTTGAGTAGCTCGCCACTAACGCGGGCAGATTCGTCACTTCCCGGTAGGCCTCGTGTCGGAGCAACCAGCAGCAGCAAGAGAAAAGGAGCCCAGTCAGCCTCTCCTCCATGTGCGCCCTGCAGGGAGCGGTCTGCCTCTCCAGCCCACAGCCTCACCCAATGCGGGCAAACCTCTTATGGACGCTGCAGTGGCCGGTAGCCCACCGTGGTGTCCTTGCTTCACTGGTTCCAGGCCGAATCGTCCTCTTCGCATCACTTGGAGAGCCCCTTGAGCCCTGAGTCAACAACCCTGGTCGGAGCAGTGGCTGAAGTTCTGCTACCTGTTGCCCGGTGGACTGAGCCACCCCAGTCTGCTCAAGTAGACCCAACCACTCCACTGTTCTCTGTAGGGCAAGTGGGCACTCTCACCTGGCTGGTGTCTTCTCTGCAGCTCAAGTCTCCACAGACAGTCCTTGCCCTTCCATAAAGGCCCAGTCTGTCCTCTCTCTCAGCCCCTGGCTGCCCCACGGGTGCCTCTCTCACCACCTCCGGACAGACAGAAGTAGCTGCGTTCAGGCCCCTAGGTCGGGCCGCAAGGATCACTCCACTCAGGGCCCTGCACCCCACTGCATCAACTGCCGCTCCACCACACAAGGTGCATCCAGCAGGCCTCCTCCAGTAGGTGGGGCCTCAGTTGAACAGGGGGGCCTGCACTGGCTCTCTCATGTCTGCTGCTCTCTACCAGGCCTCTCTCTTGCCATCCACTAGGGCCTGGGAGTGCTGTTCGATAGCCTCTCCTCCTGGGTCCAGGCCATGACCCTGGGCATCCCGTTCCACTGTCCGGCTGAGTTTCTACACCTGTGGTCTGGTTTGTAAGGCAGGTCAGCCTCCTCACCTCTCAGAAAGGAGTGCTTCACTGCTGCTCAGGCGAGTCACAGTAGCTACCAGGGCCTCACCTAAGTCTCTTCTAGCTGACCCAAACCCACGCTACACGGTCGGCCTGTTTGGCACAGTGCCCGCTGTCTCAGGCCCTTGCCCTTCCAATGAGCCCCGCGATTACTGCGGGCATGGCCGGGCTCATACTCTAGTTGAGGAGTAGCCGGCTGCTGACTAGGGGTTTGTTCACTTCCAGGCCGCTGCTGTCGCACCTTGCTTAAAGCGACTTTAGTTGAGGGCGCTCGTTTCTCACCGCGGGCTTCACAGGCCTGCCACAGTCTCTCCTCGGTCCACCGCTTGCTCCCGTCATCTCTGCAGCTGTCTTTTGGGCTTCAGCTGCCTCGCCACCACTGCGGGATTCACTTTGCGGGCTTTCCCCGCCCGGTGTGACCTTGCCTCGGGCTGCCGTCAGCTCCCCCCATCGACTCTGCCTCCGCCCACCGGCCGAGTGTCGTGGGCCGCGCTTCGTGGGCCTCACCGGAGCTGCCGGTTGCGACGGTAGCCCACTTGTCACGCAGGCCCCTGTACTCAACCTCCGTGCCTCTCGCTGTCTCAGGCTAGTGTCTCGGTCCTCAGACCGGGGCAGGTGGTTTCTGCCGCTTTCTCAGGTCGGTCACTGCTATGATAGTGTTTTAGGCCATCAGCGGGCGGGAGAGATGGTAAAAGGCGTCCTACCCTGCTGCCATCTTGGCCACACCCCGACTTTTGTTCTTTTAAGATTATATGTTGCCAGGCCATTGATTGATCTCTGCAAACCTACCCTGGTGTTGCGAAGCAGATCATCCGCATACAGGGACAGTGGAGTGCCACCAAGGCTTGGTGCGTGTAATACCAACGCATCTATCACCGGTGAGAGGTCTGAAATGTGTAACTTGAATAGGAGGGGCACAAGGATGCACCCCTGCTTCATTCCCATGGATGTCCTCACTGCTCTTGACAGATATGTGCCATCACCGACTGTTAGAGATGGCACCATTGGCGTGGGTCTCCCCTGCATTTTTTGCCTTTGCCGCCTGTGTTTTTGCTGTGTGTTGGACTCTGTTTTGCTGGTCTAGATGCTTTGGGCACTTTGCCACTGCAGTTCAGTGCCAAAGTGCAAGTGCGCCTTTGTAAATTGTTGTTATGGATTGGTGTTTCCATGATTGGCTGTTTGATTTACTAGTCAGTCCCTAGTACAGTGCACCGTGTGTGCCCAGGGCCTGTAAATCAGATGCTGCTAGTTGGCTTGCAGCACTGATTGTGTCACCCACATAAGCAGCTTGTAAATGTAACTCAGATCTGCCACTGCAGTATCTGTGTGCAGTAGAGTACTGCCATGTCAACTTGGCAAGTGCACCCACTTGCCAGGCCCTAACCTTCCCTTTTCTTACAAGTTAGTCACCCCTAAGGTAGGCCCAAGGCACCTCTGTGGGCAGGGTGCAGTGTATGTGAAAGGTAGGACATGCCCCGGTGTGTGTGGCATGTCCTGATAATGAAATACTGCCAATTTCGTTTTTCACTATTGCAAGGCTACCTGTTCCCATAGGAGAGAATGGGGAGTTTGCTTATAACATCTTATAAACATAACTACCCCTGGGAACAAGGTAGGAAAATACAGTTTAGTATGCCTGAACTCAGAATGTTAAAATGCATCTTTTAGTGAGGGTGATTTTTACATTCTGTGTTTGAAAGTGCCACTTTTAGAAAGTAGGTATTTTCTTGCTTAGCCATCCAGTGTGCCTCTGCCAGGTTTGTGTATTGCATGTCTGGCTTTGGATGACAGGGGCTGGGGAGGAGCAGTGGCTCCAGAGAGTCTGTTGAGTCAGGGCTGGGCTGAATAGACCTGGGCTGCATTTAGAGTAGGGGGAGGAGATTTCCTTTCACCTGAATGGGCCTGGTCTGCCTTCCACAATGCTGTCTCCACCTCCTGCCAGGAAGTTGCACCAGAGAGGACAGAACTGGTTTTGACTAAGCACAGGGCTTCTCTGCCACCAGAGAACAAAGCATTTTGTAGTATAAATATTGGGGCCCAGACCCCAGAACTTTAGATCACTTCTGGGAATCAAGAGGAACCTTTGCCAAGGAGAAGAGGAATACTTCCCCTGTGCTGTTCTGCTGTCTGGGTTTGGCCTGCAGTGGCTACTTGCTGCCAAGGAAAGGAAAATGACTTTGCTGTTTGATGTGTCCCCTGCTTGAGGAAGATCTCCAAGGGCTTGAAATAAAGCTTGCCTCCTGTTCTGAAGTCTCAGGGACACAAAGACTTCATTTCTTCTGTCTTTCTGCATCTGGAACTGCTGTTTCAGCTGCAACAGAAGGAAATTGCAACATCGACGCCGGCGAGCGATGCCGTAAGCTGCACAAAAGATGTGGGCACCGCTCGTGAGGAGCACGACGCACCTCCCAGACTTGCACCGTAGGCCCGAAGCCTGCTGACGTCATGCTGCATCGACTCCAAAGCCGTCACCGAGGCGCTGCCTGCACCGGAGCTGAGGACACCGCTCGTGAAGAGCACGACGCACCGTCCCGACTCGCACCGCAGCCCCGACTTCACTGATGCTGGTGCTTCATCAACGCGGAGCCGATACTCGACGTGGGTCACTCCCGAATCCATTGACACCGCACCTCGCCGCCACTGTGACGTCACCTCCCCGACACAGTAAGGAACCGACGTCTTACCTCCCCTGCATCGCAGTAAGGAACCATGGCTTCACCTCCCCTGGGGTCGTAAGAAACCGACGCCGCGCGGCTCCAGCGAAGCATCACCTCCAAGACGCCGTGCACCGTCTTTGCTTTCATCGTTTCCAAGGTACTGTTCTTTGGGGGGGATCGGCTTGACTCCTCGCCTGACGCTGCGCACTTCGCGGTTGGCACCGTACTTTGGGATTTTCATCTGTCACGACGTTGTAATAACTCCAGGTGGAGTTCATTTGTTGCTACAAACTTTATTTGAGTGAATAACCTATTTTTAAGGATATCTTGATAACTGTGTTGTGGATTTTTGTCGTTTGGTCTTGTTTTGGTTTAGATAAAGATTACTTATTTTTCTAAACTGGTGTGGTGTCCATTTGTAGTGTTTTCACTGTATTACTGTATGTGTTCACAAATGCTTTACACACTGCCTCTGAGATAAGCCTGTCTGCTCGTGCCAAGCTACCAAGGGGGGTGAGCAGGGGTTATTTTAGAAGTGTATCTCCCTTATCCTGACTAGGAAGAAGGGCCCATACTTGGACAAAGGACCTACCTCTGCCAACTAGAGACCCCCATTTCTAACACCGACCTTGATCTTAACACAGGTATCCGTATAAAGCAACCTAATTACCTTTTAATAGGTTATACAGGATTCCCCACTGCTGGAGCTTTGCCCATAGTTTTTCAAGTGGGACGCTGACGAACGCTGCCTTAAAATCTCTGAAACATATGTATAGCGGCGTGCCAGTGGCCTTTGCTCTGTTAAGGCTTAGTCCTACTGCCATAAGGTTAGTTAGCGTATCTTGCTTTTTCATGAATCCTGTCTGGTTCAGCTGAAGCCTACCTGTGTTTGATATTCATACCTCTAGATCCTGTAGCAGTAATGTTGAGAAGTACTTGAGATCCGTATCCAGTAATGCTATTAAGAGATAGTTACTTTGGGTTGAGGATGAATGAGCCTTTCCAGCTTCCTGAAATAGACCCACCTGCCAAAATGGTATTAAACATGCCAACCAGGAAGTTGGTCCACCACGTGGTATGTTCTTTGAAGACAGCTTGAGGGATTCCGTTTGGGCCAGGAGCATGTGTCTTAATAATTTTAGTTATTGTGGTAGCCGTATAGTCTACTGGTTTGTTGGATTAATTGCCCTAGGGGGTCTCCTGAGGCTGTCCTAGGTCACCCGCATTTATCATACTTCCCAAAAAATGTGACTTAAGGTGCTTTACCCAGCTGTCCTCGGTTATATTTGCATTACAAGTTGCCCATGGGCCTTTATCTATGTCATTGATCAACTTCCAAAATTTCTTTGGATCTTTTACATTTGCGGCGTGCATGAGTTTAGCCCATACGATTTCTTGCCTATTTCTTTTAAAAGCACATATTTCTTTTTTCAGGGCCCTTCTCTCCTAATGCAGAGATTGTAGCAGCTCTAGATCCTCTGAGGAGTGCTGTAACTGCCTAAGCATTCTGTTAATTTTGGCTTTCATCAGGCGGATAGGTCTCGGCAGAACTGGGCATTTGTGGGGCCCTATACATTCCCCCTTGCACGAGCCTTTGGCTGGACATTTAGATACCAGATAGTCAGTCAGGGTTTCCCAGGCTGTTATCGGATTAGCCACCGCAAGCATGTAGCTTAGGGGTTTTCACAGCATCTTCTGCCAGGTTTTTTTGCAGAGCTTGAGCTCCACTTACGTAACTTTAGATTTTCCAACCTGTCGTGAGCCAGCATGGGCCATTGCTGGTTCGTGATTACGCTTACTAACCCCAATCAATATTACTTTCGGATGGTGGTCAGTCTCCTGTCGATGTGTGATTCTAAAAATCCACCATCTGATTATATAGTGGGAAGTTTACCATCATATAATCTAGATTGGAGACATATTTTTCAGATGATCTAGTCCATGCTGGCGGTGTTGTAGTGCCAGAGGCACTCCCATATATTGGGACCACGTGATGACCTTTGACTACCATTGTTTTAATTGAATTTAGGTGTTTTCCTGAATGTACAACATAATTTTTCCTGCATGTGCCTCTTTCCTTGAAGATTTCTTTCGTGTCTCCTTGTAGCTTTGGAGGGGGAGAGTTTTCACAGAGTAGAACAGCCTTCCCAGGAACAGAACGTGTGGGATGTGCATTTGAAAGCATGAGAGAGAGAGGTGTGGAATGTACTTCTCGGTCTCGGAGTGTAGTGTTAATGCAGTGGTGCTCAAATGTGCATTATGTTGTACATTGAGAGATGAAGTGTGTGGTGCAATAGGCAGTGGTGCACAAATGTGCATTGTGTTGTACATTGGGAAGTATTATGAAGTTCTTACTATTGGGTTTGACATGCCCTCATGCCATCTGGAATCCTGACTCTGTCTCGCTTGAGCTTTGCACACATAGGCAGGCCCCCAGATCACTCAAGTTGTTTAGGTTATTCACGTTCAAGAATGTTTTCTGTACTTTTGGAGACTTTTGTAAGCTTCACTGAGATGATGTGTGGGATGCGTGCTTGGTGTCTTTCAGAGCAGAGATTGTTGTTGCCAGAGAAATGTGTGGAATGTACAGCTCTGTCTTGGAGTCAAAATACAGGGGCCTGGCCAGCTTCTGTCTTGACCTTGACACAAACCAGTACCGTCAACTCGGTTTTTCGTAAGTAACAGAAGAAAGGGGGCGAGGTTTCTAGAACCTTCTCCTCAGGTTGAGTAAAATGTATTAAAGGCAGGAAATCTTGGCGCCCAGATAGGAGCTGGCTTGTGGAGCAGACGTGTTGCCACAGGGAACTTGTTTTTAGGGTCCGATCGAAGCTTCCTGCCTGGCTGCAAAGGGCTCCTCCAGCCGAGTTGGCAAGAATGCAGAGAGAAAGCGATCAGTGAGGTGTTTTCTTTTGATTACTGACAATGTGAAGTGTGAGTGTGTCTGTGTGCAAATTCCAGTCTCCAGTGGTTATAATCATCTGATGTATTTAGTGTATATATCTTTCTGATTTTCTTGCAGTGGACGTCCAGTATATTATCTGCTTGTATTTTATTTCATGTATTTTATTCCATTCATTTGCATTTGCCTACTTATAAGTGTTATTATTGCTTGTATATATATGTATCTATGTGTGTGTATATATATATATATATATATGTATATGTATATATATATATATATATATATATATGTATATATGAATGTTGTTTTCATTTGACATCTGGGAAAGCCTTTTGTTAGAGAGTGTTGCACAAATAAAACCCCATGCTTTATTCTGAAAACAGTCTTTTGATGTGCCTGATTTTATGAGAGTGAAATCCCTTTCCTGGTGTTTTTATTGCTTTGGCTTGTGTGTGCCTCCGTGTGGGGTGCGGTTTTTTCTATTATTTGGAAGGGCGAAGCAATACAGGTGTATCACCTGGAAAACTGCCTTTCAGAGTAATGAGGCCAGCCAGCTCACATGCTTTTACTAGTTGTTCCCCGATCTTGTCTCGTCACTTATAACGTGGCAAACTTTGGTCCAGGAAGTGCCCTATTGCCTCAACATGCTCCTCACTTGGTTGATGAAACAAATTTGAGTTAAGGTCTCCAGAGACTTGCAGATATGATGGCTGACATGTATTTTTTAGTTGTAACATATTTGCAATGAACTTATCTACTGTTGCGGTATTCCTCTTTGGGTTGATATAAACGTTTACGAGCACCAGTGACTTGCCTGGCCGAGCCAAAATCCATTGTTCAACCATGATTAGATATACGATTTTTACAGGCAAACCAGAATTTAAGTACACTGTCAAGCCACCGTTTGCCCTTCCAAAGGAGCTACTTTTCTGTGCCAATTTACTGTGCTCTATTAACCCTAATAGGGGGACACTGGCTTGGACCCATGTTACCTGTACCATTATTAAGTCAAATTAACTCAAGAATTCAACTACAGAGGCGTCTACAATTTTTGCCTGCAGCCATCCAATTTTCCATGAGAAGATGGTGAAGGAAGTGGCCCGAAAAGGGTCACCCAGATTTTCTACAACCTCCTTATAGCCTTCCCCAAAATGAAGAGTCGGACAGACAGTAGAGAATACAAACAGTTATTTATTAGCAATACTCTGCAGAGGAGTCCAATCTGACCTGCACCCTAAGATGTCTGCCGAGGGACTGACACCCCAACAGTCTTCAATGCATAGTCATTCCACCCAAGGGCCTCCCAACCACGCCCACAATGGAAAGTTACCGGCTTGGGCCGAACATGAACAAAGGAGGCACAGAAGGATGGGCTACCACCTGCTGGATGGGTACACGCTATCACTATCTCAAGGTTGCCGCGCTGGGTTTCGGCATCTCCTAACGTGGGAGCAGAGCAACACACAAGGATAGGTATGCGAGTGCAGAATGGCCTAATCATTAGCAAGTCAGAAGGCAACCTTGAACAGAAAAGAAAATAATAACTAAATACAGCGTTCTGCTGAGGCAAGCAATACGAATAGTGAGGCCTAATACAGACACAGCCTAATAGGGATTACGAAATACAAAATTGAGTCACACTCGCTAACTGAAGCTTGGACATGGCGGGGATAGCTCAGTGGGTTACATAACGTGAATACAAATGGTGTCTCATTTAGCCGCAAACTGCTAACCTAATATAGCTTAAAACAAGTATATAACGAGAATGGGATTTTCAAATCTAACAGACCCTCCTTTTAGCAGGGGAGGCTAAATGCTTTATTGGCTAGCAGGTAGGGTCTTTACAATTCTAAACAGGGAAAATAGAAAATGCATAATGACTGTAATATCCAAAGGAAATAAGCAACATACGTATTGCAATATACTTCTAATACTCAAGAAATACCCTCATCTATCTGCATCATATCCTGTAGTTCCTGCATCATCATATTAGAGACTTTATCATTACGGCCTAGAAATTTAGGGGCAGGAGTGAGTTTACTCACACAATAGGTACAGCATGCTGGAAGACAATTGACACATAGGCAGCACGTGAAGATGACACCTGCAATAGCTACTAGGAAAAGAAGTATCTTCCAACCCCAGGATGACATCAGACCCCAAAACCACCCTGTCAAGGACCATGAGCCATTCTCCTGATGAATATCGGATGCAAGCCTGTGTAACTTCTGGATAGCGGAGTATACGTTAGGGTCGTGGTCTGGGATGTAAACGCAGCAACTGCAGCCTATGACACGACAAGCTCCACCCCTATCTGCAAGGATGACATCTAAAACCATACGATTTTGAAGAGCAACAAGTCTTGTAGCCTGAAGCTCAGCTGTGATGTTAGTGAGTATGCCTGCTGTAGTGTTGATGACCCCTTCGACAACCCTGGTGAGGGGACGAATGCTGACACTATTATACATAGGTCCCCAGAAAGGCACAATACCCTTAATGGCATCCGTAAATTGCTGTAGAGTAGTATCAGTTTGATCAATATCTGCTGTGTCGATTATTCTCCTTACTCGGGACAAGTATACACTTCTCCGCTGCAGCCTATGATCTTTGTGATAGTTGGACGGTGCAATGTAAACAGGAGGTAGAAGGAAAGAGACATAACACCGGCCAGACCATCCCCTAGGGATCCAGGTGTAAGCCTGCTCCCCACAAAGGAAGTATACATTAGGGGGGCTGAGCAAATGTGGGCTACTAGTAGTGTTTAATCGTTAGGTATAGTTGCAACTGCTCTGTCCCACTGGAATGTTCCCAGAACCTTCGACACAGAAACTAGCTGCTGTATGAACCACAGGTACAGGCATGGCTTTATCTTCAGTGATGTTTCGTGTATGGAAACATTTAAAATATTCGGTAACATTGAATCCCTGAAAATCCAACATTTCATTTTGCAACCATGTGGCATTCTTGTTTCCCTCATAAACATTCATGCAAGCATGTGGATGTAAGGTACCCTCCTTTCCTCCTGTCCCAGGTGTATAACCTTGGTGTACTACTATGTATTCCAACACTGCCTCATAATCAGACTCCGTCATATTCATAGCATCAGTATGATAATGTATATACACCATGGAAAGCAACAGGAACCATGCCTCACAACTACTTAGATAGGACAGTGGTAAAGACACCAGCAAATCATTCTTGTGCATAACTGAGGGGAGTAATCCACATACCCAGCAATTCGTGGCATTCGTCGTATTGTGTACTTGGTGAAGCATTTGCAGGAAGGCGTTTTCAACATATGTCTGTCTATGTCTCTGTTTATGTGGGGGCAACGTAACGAACAGATGCTCAGGTGAAGCCGGGGTAGTCCCTATCAAGGTGTGCACAGGATGCTGTTCTTCTAAATACCATACTACTCCAAACAGTGTTATCATTACTATGAGGATGAACACTACCACTACTATCTTACTCTTAATAGACCAGCTAGACCACACAGGACCACTCTGCCCTGGGGGCTGTTCTTCTTCCATGACAGCACGGCCAAATAGGAACATGAGAAAAGCCTTAAGAACTGGAGCCACAAAATACAACCGACCAGAGGGCACAAGTTACCCAGCGTCCTTTTAGAGCCTCGCTGGCAAGCTCCTATCGTTCATCAACAATGGTGCTTTGAAGCACTCCCTCGTGGGGGTCGCGCGATCGCGGCCCTTGCTGGAAACAAATCCTTCTTCTTGCAGGATAGGGCACCGTCCCTCCTGGGCAAGTACCCTCAATGATCCTGTCCAGTGTCTCAGGCAGTGCACCAGTGTTATTTACCCTAAGCTGACGCAGGCACCGCAGACGTAGTACCTATACCCTAATCTCAAGTTCTTCCCTCACTCCTGAACTGTCCCTCTGGCGCACTGTCCTTTTTTCGTGGGCGCAGGTTGTACCTGTCAACTCCAGGCACTGTTTCATCAACAAAAAGGGGTTGAAACTCAGGCTCAGAAAGGCAGGAGGACTCAGGTGCCTGTAAATCAGATGGGGGAGAAACTGGGCCTGCCCTTGTCTCCGGAGGGACCGCCTCAAGCAGGGCGGCGTCACTCTCTGCTTCCGTCTGCACCCCCCTTAGCTGGGCGTCAGAGAAGGGAACAAAGCGGGGCACCCTTTCCCCTTCTTGATCAGCAATGCCGTCGAGCACCCACTTGTCGAAGGGGAGTGGGAGAGGAATCTTTTTGCAATGAGTACCATGCACCCAATTTTTCCGGCCGTCGAGTTTCACCGCTGTTCTGGTGGCAAGGAGGACCAACAGGGGGCCCTTCCAGCGGGGCTCCAGGCAGTTCTTCCTCTGGAAGTTCTTGACAAGAACGTAATTTCCGGGCTGTAGCTGATGCCCGGGCCCCTCTGGTACCAGCTGCAGTGTCTCCTGAATCTGTTGATGAAGAGAATGAAGATCTTTAGTTAACTCATACAGATAGTCTATAAGCAAAGGGTGCTCTATCTCAGAGAAGCGCTTTGGCCTTGGAACGCCCCAGATATTGGCAGGGCGACCAAACATTACCTCATACGGTGACAACCCTGTCCTAGAGTGTGCCTTCGCCCTGGTGGATAACAAGGACAGGGGCAACGCATCTGGCCATCGCAATCCTGTGTTTTCCTGTATCTTTGCTAAGTTCAGTTTGAGAGTACCATTGTACTTCTCAACCAGACCTGCTGACTGGGGGTGGTTGGCTGCATGAAACTTCTGCTTGATGTGCAGACCTTCGCACACCAGTTGGATGACCTTGGAATTGAAGTGACTTCCGTTGTCACTCCAAATCACACGTGGAAATCCGAAGCGCAGGAAGAACTCTTTTAGGAGTGCCTTCGCCGTCGCCATAGCCGTATTCTCTTTAGTGGGGTAAGCTTCAATCCATTTACTGAATGCACAAATCACTACCGGCACATACTTCAAATTGTTGACTTGTTCCATTTCGATGAAATCCATCTGGAGGACCTCGAAAGGGAAGGAAGGTGGTGCAAAATTACCAGAGGGTGTAGGAGTACCTTTCCCAGGATTATTTGTCATACAAATCATACAGTGTTTCACTAAATGAGTGGCTACCTTGGAAATATTGTCGTTCTGCCGCACTGGGTCCAACACCTTACATATTCCCTTGGCGCTAATGTGGGCTGGGCCATGGGCCATGGTAACCACAGGAAGTACATAGGCATTAGGTAACATCCATCGCTGTTTCTCGGACTTATCAGTCCAGCACCCATCCTCATCCAGACGCCCTGTACTCTCCTGCCATATTGCCAATTCGTCTAGGGTTGCCTCACTTTGTATCTCTTTGACACTTTCTACTGTATCCTCGAACATTCTATTGTCTGGGACCCACCTAGCCGGACCTGCCACAAACATCTTTTTCATCTTCGATCTCGCTGTCTCTTTAGCTGTTTGATCTGCAAACGCATTTCCTCTACCAACATCATCTGTTATTGTTTTGTGGGCACTACATTTTATTATCGCTAACCTTTTGGGAAGTGTTAGGGCTGACAAGAGTCTATGTATCAATGGGCCATTCTGTATTCGTAATCCATGTGATGTTAAGAATCCTCTCTCCGCCCAGAGGCGTCCAAAATTATGGGCGACCCCAAAGGCGACTGGCTGTCAGTATAAATATTGACAGTCAGTCCCTCACTCAACTCACAAGCCCAAAGAAGAGCAACCAGCCCCGCAGCTTGGGCTGATTGGTATGGGACACGGGATGTCTCAACTATAGTGTGTAACGTTGTAATTGCATATGGTGCAGTGGTGGTGCAATCTGGTAGTTTGAAGCAAGAGCCATCGACATATAGTTCCCCTTGGGGTTCAGATAGGGGAACATCAGTCAGGTCTACACGTCCTTTCGTCTCCTCTTCCGTTCTATATACACAATCATGTGCATCTGTGTCATTGCCCGTTGAAGGGAGGGGTAGTAACGTGGCTGGGTTCAGAGTGGCACATCTTTTGATGGTAATGTGCGGAGCAAACAAGGTTAGTTCATATCCAGTCAGACGTGCACTAGTAAGGTGCTGTGTCTTTGTCTTGTTCAAAAGCGAATCTACAGCATGAGGTACCATTACTGTGAGCTCAGTATCGAGAACGAGCCCAGCCGATTGTCTGATAGAAACTGCCACTGCCGCAGCAGCTCTCAGGCAGCTCGGGAGCGCTCTGGCCAGTAGCGGCTCCAGGAGGGAGGTCCGCTGGGTGGTGACGTGGGGCGGGGGAGGGGCAGGGTGGGGGGTAGTAAAAACTGGAATCCGGCCGAACCGAGGTAAGTTAGCAAATAAATAATTAAAACGAATTTTGTAGCGCGCGCTGCATCGCATTTGGCGATATTGGGGCACAACTATTTTATTGACCTCTCTGAGGTCAATTACAAAGCGATAAACATCCGGGTGAGCATCAGAAGAGTCCAAGGGGGCCCTCTTGAGAATCGGAAGGATAGGGCTGTTACACACATTCGCTACTGTCTCCTCAACCACACCAGACTTAATCAAATCCTGTATTATTTGCAACAACGCCCTTTCTCCTGCTTGTGAAATCTTATACTGGGGAGTACGTGGCAATACAGCATTGTCCTTAATCGTAATAGAGACCGGCTGGATCTGGAGTAACCCCACATCCGTGTCTCCTGCTGCCCATAAACTACGGGGCACCTCCTTGAACTCTGCGGGGAGGGGTGCATCTTTTGCAAAGCATCGTTTTGCGAGAGCCACTTGTGGCCCAACAGTCATGTAAACACCATCTGGAGAACAAAAGATGGTGGCATGTAATCTCTTCAACAAATCCAATCCCATCAAATTCTCCCCACAATTTGTTGTTAACAGAAATGGCGAGTCCACCGTAAAGGGACCAATAGTCAAAGCAAGAGGTTTGGAAATGGGGCTAACAACCGGCATGCCTGAAAAACCTACCGAAACATTGTTTTGGCCAGACAGAGCTGCCCCTGGGACCATTGAACGAGAAACAGAGCTATTCATAGCACCTGTGTCAAGTAAGAACGTCTTGGGTGTGCCCTGTAAATCCGCAGTGACATAGGGTCCCCGCTGATCTACAGGCACTGGAAACGGTCCCTTACCATGTCCCTGGCTGTCCTAGCTGTGGGACATCCCCGTCACTTCATCCATGTCATAGTCGTCATGATAGTACTGCCTTCCCCGGTGGTCGTCGAAATAGTTCTTGCTCTGCTGATCATACGATGTATCCTCAAACTGTCCCTCTCTGCGGCCCCCTCCCCCTCTACCATGTCCTCTAAAACCCCTACCTCTCGGGGCCTCAACTTTCTGCAGCAACTCCGGACGCACCCGATGTACTGTTCTGGTCAGACCGGGATTCCCGCTGAGTGGGAGCCGAACCCCTTCCTCTACCGTTCCCCCTTGCCACCTGCTGCATCAATACCCTCGTCTTCAACTCATTTGACTTTTTCTCCACCTTCTCTTTGTCCTCATTCTCCCTATGCTCGTAGTACTGTGCCATACTCAATATTACTGACGGGGAGGAGGTGGTCCAAGTACTTTCCGATGCCTGCAACCTAGTCGCACTCTCAGGAACCAAATTAGTGACAAACCTGTTGACGAACAGACGAACACCACCCTCCAGCAATAGATCCTGACCACTAAAATCCAGAAACACCCCTTCAAACCTAGTAAAGAAATCGGACACACTTTCATCCTTCTTCTGACGACATGCAGTCAACTTGTCCCAATCCACTCGTCTTGGCGGGATAAGGGAGTGCATGTAAGTGATAATACATCCCGGCAAGGCTAATAGCTCCGCTTTCAGCTTCTCGCCGGGCTTGCGCTCCTTATCCCATGCCCTGATCTCATCCCATGTTCCACCCAATTCCACCACATGATCCTGCATATGCACCTGCCTCCATATATCTACTGGTACTAAAAGGCCGAAAAACAACTCTATATCAGCTAATGTCATCACTGTGGAGGAGGACGCCTCCGTCAATTCTTTATAGTTCGCTGTTGGATTTTCCGAGGGTCCGGTAACTGTCCTTTTAGCAGTAGCGGCCCGTGGAGGGAGTTCCGTAGGGCGGTGAGGCAGGGGAGGGGCAGGGTGGGGGGTAGTAAACACCGGAATATGGATGAACGGAGGGAAGTAAACAATTAAATAAATAAAACAGATTTCGTTGCTCGCGCTGCATCGCAAAATGCTCCGTCCATCATCTCCTTGTGTTTTCTTTGTTCGCCCTAAGTTGGCAGGGTATGCCCAGACGTGGGTCCCTTGCTCACTTTGCCACTGGATTCAAGCTAGCCTGGCTGATGAGGGCTGTTAGCCCGAAACCGGTCCCAGGATGCTTGTTTCCGGTTCAGGGAAGACCTGGCTTGGCAGTTCGGGCTGGACTGTTCCCATGAGGCACAGGGTCAAGACTGATTTGCATATAGCTGGGTCTGAACTGAGGTGGCGAAGTGAGCTAAAGAATGATGATGGATTCAACCCAGATCTGTGACTGGGGGTGAGTGTCTGAAAAGTTTCAGCGCTCCGTCCATCATCTCCTTGTGTTTTCTTTGTTCGCCCTAAGTTGGCAGGGTATGCCCAGACGCGGGTCCCTTGCTCACTTTGCCACTGGATTCAAGCTAGCCTGGCTGATGAGGGCTGTTAGCCCGAAACCGGTCCCAGGATGCTTGTTTTCGGTTCAGGGAAGACCTGGCTTGGCAGTTCGGGCTGGACTGTTCCCATGAGGCACAGGGTCAAGACTGATTTGCATATAGCTGGGTCTGAACTGAGGTGGCGAAGTGAGCTAAAGAATGATGATGGATTCAACCCAGATCTGTGACTGGGGGTGAGTGTCTGAAAAGTTTCAGTGCTCCGTCCATCATCTCCTTGTGTTTTCTTTGTTCGCCCTAAGTTGGCAGGGTATACCCAGACGTGGGTCCCTTGCTCACTTTGCCACTGGATTCAAGCTAGCCTGGCTGATGAGGGCTGTTAGCCCGAAACCGGTCCCAGGATGCTTGTTTCCGGTTCAGGGAAGACCTGGCTTGGCAGTTCGGGCTGGACTGTTCCCATGAGGCACAGGGTCAAGACTGATTTGCATATAGAGGGTCTGAACTGAGGTGGCGAAGTGAGCTAAAGAATGATGATGTATTCAACCCAGATCTGTGACTGGGGGTGAGTGTCTGAAAAGTTTCAGCACTCCGTCCATCATCTCCTTGTGTTTTCTTTCTTCCAATCGAGCTTCAGTGGAACAACACCGACATCCAAAACACCCTAACTTACTTAAACATGGCATCTTAATATAAGATATAGTTATCAAGGAGAGAGAGAGGACTAGATAGCCAGTCCGTATCCCCCAGGTTATTTATATGTAATCAAAAAGGACTGACTGAATGTGACTATTTGGAGACTCAGGATTGTATGAAGAAGAGAAGAAACATTTGGTTTCTTTATAAAGCCCTCACCCACCAACCTAGTTGGTGGCATGCTTCATCATCGGGCCCACCTAGTGACACCGAATGTGTCCCGGGTGTGCTACAACGCCTGTATTTACAGCGGAGCTGGTATATTTGCTGAGTGTGCTGTGAGAGTGATGTGAAAGTGAAAAATTTAAAAGCTATTCAGTGGTCCCAGTGCCCAGGAGGGCATGGCATTTAATATCTGGGCCTCTGTTAGCGTTAAAAGCAGGACAGTGGATGCTAGCGACAGCTGAACAGGTTTCCCACAGGTCCTGATCCACAAAGGCGGTCAGAATCTCTGCCGGATTTCTCTACGGGGGCATATACTACAAAACGCTAGCTATTGCTCGGAGAGGGAATCCCCCTCCCACATATAAGGCACCTTAGCGCGTGCAACACATTTTAAATCACATTCACATAAGTGCTACATGCACTCACACATATATACTTTTTCGGTCCTGAGGAAAGCCAGAATTAATGAAAGACCTGGCTGAAACATGTAGACCACACCCTGGATGTAGGAGTGCTTAATTCTCGCTCCACTAGCATCCACTGTCCTGCTTTTAACGCTAACAGAGGCCCAGATATTAAATGCCATGCCCTCCTGGGCACTGGGACCACTGAATAGCTTTTAAATTTTTCACTTTCACATCACTCTCACAGCACACTCAGCAAATATACCAGCTCCGCTGTAAATACAGGCGTTGTAGCACACCCGGGACACATTCGGTGTCACTAGGTGGGCCCGATGATGAAGCATGCCACCAACTAGGTTGGTGGGTGAGGGCTTTATAAAGAAACCAAATGTTTCTTCTCTTCTTCATACAGTCCTGAGTCTCCAAATAGTCACATTCAGTCAGTCCTTTTTGATTACATATCTTAATATAAGACACAGACACTGTCCCCAATGGACAAATAGAACACCAACCAACAAATGATCCAAGAACCAAATCCAAGCGGTCCAAAACCGCACAAGACAGTCCGCAGACTGTATGTACCAAGACAAGAAGACAGGCTCTAGCCCCAGACCTTTTCAAGAGTAAGCCGAATTTCCAGTTGGCCTGGCAGATTGTTCGCAAACAGCCCCAAACCTTTTCAAGAATGGGCCGAATTTCCAGTTGGCCTGGTAGACCGTTCACAAACACTCTGCGTCTTTCAAGGGGCCGCAAATCCACCAAGTTCAAGACAAGACAGTCCGGAGACTGTACCAGACACAGCCCGTGGGCTAGTGCCGTTCAACCATGGCGCCACATTTTCCAAGAATTCAAGTCACTCACCTGGTGCACTCAGGTCGAGCAATATTATTCTCCACTGCCGACTCTTCGGACCAAACGGTCAAATCCAAGGTTCCGCCTTCTCAGGACCCTGGCCGGTGACCACTAGATGAGGAGTCACCCGATCAGATGGACGGGGCAGCCAAGAGAACCAGGCTCTTATCGTGTGGGGATCCCCGATACGCCCGACCGACCGGACACCACCCGACCCTACAACCCGATTACGGGCGGGTCGGGTCACCTTGCGGAGTCCCTGTTCGGGCGCCAACTGAAGGAAGTGGCCCGAAAAGGGTCACCCGGGTTTTCTACAACCTCCTTAAGGCCTTCCCCAAAATGAAGAGTAGGTCAGACAGTAGAGAATACAAAACAATTGTTTATTACCAATACTCTGCAGAGGAGTCCAATCTGACCTGAACCCTAACTTGTCTGCCGAGGGACTGACCCCCCAACAGTCTGCCACGCATAATCATTCCTCCCAAGTGCCTCCCAACCACGCCCACAATGGAAGGTTACCAGCTTGGGCCGAACATGAACAAAGGAGGCACAGAAGGATGGGCTACCACCTGCTAGATGGGTACACGCTATCACTATCTCAAGGTTGCCGCTCTGGGTTTCGGCGTCTCCTAACATGGGAGCAGAGCTACACACAAGGATAGGTATGCGAGTGCAGAATGGCCTATTCATTAGCAAGTCAGAAGGCAACCTTGAACAGAAAAGAAAATAATAACTAAATACAGCGTTCTGCTGAGGCAAGCAATACGAATAGTGGGGCCTAATACAGACACAGCCTAATAGGGATTACGAAATACAAAATGGAGTCACACTCGCTAACTGAATCTCGGACATGGCGGGGATAGCTCAGTGGGTTACATAACGTGAATACGAATGGTGTCTCATTTAGCCGCACACTGCTAACCTAATACAGCGTAAAACAAGTATATAACGAGAATGGGATTTTCAAATCTAACAATGGTTAGGCCGCCCCGTTCCTTGGTGCTAGCTTGAGGCGGTATTCAGTCTTTCGGGGTTATCTTCGATAGAGCCGATGGCAACCAGCTCCAGCCATCCTGGTCTCCCTGCATCCTTATGGTCCTTCGCTGTTCCAAGGATGCCCCCTCTCTATTTATTTGGATAGTGAGTCCAGGATGGATTGCGAGTCTTGAGGATTGAGCCTCGGGTGGATGATCCCCCCCCATTGCACATCTCAGTACAGATGTTAGAGGATCTGCCTCCTTGCCATAATGCTGCTGTTCTATCAGCAGGCATGGATAACGGTCCCCCTGGAACACTATTACATCTATTTCCCAGGACTTCAGCAACTTTTTACTCTATAAGACCTGTGCTGGGAGGTCCAGTGTAGTGAACGTAATAAGCGTGGGTTCTGAGATCTGCCTTCCTCTGGCTGGCAGAAACTTAATGGAGAGAATGTCGTCTGATTCTACATAATTCAGGCCTGGTAATGCTCTTCTCAATTTTAAGACATTTGCTGGATTTAGGACATCATGCGTGCCTCTGGATTTGAATTCTGGAATCCATAGGAGGCGACACCCCTGGTCTTTATGCTCCACGGATGCTTTGCTCCGACCATTTGCTCCTGATGTACCGCTGGCCCGCCACATTGCCTGGGGGGCTGGGACAGTTACTAATGAAATCCTTTTTTAATGTTTGACCTTGTCATGATCCTTCACCCTAGTGGTTGCCCCCATGAACAGCTCAGGAGGTACAGTCGGGTTACAGAAAAATGAATGCATGAGGTATGTGTGAAGAAACACTGAAACAGGAAAGGACTTAATTTACGGGAATCCTCTGAGATGGTGCAAATGTGTCTCAGCTGCTACACATCACGTTAATGAACATTGAGGCTTAAGTACTTCCCTTTTTTGAGGTTCCGGGTCTTGACAATCTTCCCTTGGATCCGAGACTGTTGGGCACTGGACTAATTCTCTCAATCCACTTCTGCTGGGTCATTCCACAACATCGACTATGTTCCATTGTGGGCGTATTCGCAGGCCGCATCCAGGTTACGTGGGTTGCAGAGTTCCCTGTGCCGGTTACTGGATTCCGCATGGCAGGGATATTGCTGATATTTTTCCCTGCTAGCTCCTGTTTCCCCCGTGCAGCCAGGGAGCCCTTTGCTCGCATTTACTCTACACGCTGAGTTCTGTGGCTTCTGCTAGTGATTCTTCATTTCAGGCGAGAGCATGTCCCTTTTTAGGTCTCGCCCTGAAAGCCAGCGCTTCAGCGCTGGCTCTGGGTGAGACATTTTGTAGTGGGCTTGCAGAAATGCGACCACAACTTTTGGCTGGCCTAGAGCATGCGAGTACGCGCACAGTAACGCGCATTCCTCGCATGCTCCAGGCGCCATATGTCTTTCCTCTCACTTGCTCCTCCCCCACCACAGAGCGCTTCTCGGGGCCGCGCGGCCGTGTCACTTTCACGGCCGCGCGTCACTTGCTCTCCCACTCCTCCCCCACCACAGAGCGCGTCTCGCACGGCCGCGCGGCCAATGCTTGTTCATACAAGATTCAATGCGCCTTTTATCCATGTGTGTTTTTACCAGTTTAGCATGCATACGCTTTCTTCAGAGGTTTTTTACACGTCTCTGTTGCTCCTGCTGCCTTTCAAATGACGAATTCGCACTAACGAGACCCTTTGAAGACCGAATCTAATTCTAGCTGTGCCCCAGGGAAAGACTTCTGGAGAAGCTTTGACTTGAAATCCATGTGGGTGGTAGCAGGCGGGGAAGCGCCCCTCACCGCTAGTTAGAAATGTACTTTAAAGACTCCCTGGAGGTCGTTAACATGGGGAGATGTTGGCTGCCTTCTTGCGCTGTCCGCGAATATTACCTGATCCGTCGACCGCCAAGCCAACCCCTCTGTGACCAGAGGGTGGCCGGGAACTAAAGAAACTAATTAAATAGCCCCTCGGTGACTCCCTGGATACCACAGGTACGCCTCTTAAGACCGATTGCTTTGCTACCAGACACATCCGCATCCCCATTAGAGTTACAGCAAAACCCAAGAAACACAGTTCACAGTCCCACGTTGCCCCCCCATACCAAATATGAACTTACTGTTAAAATGAGCACGCTTTTTTGAACACAAGAATTGTTTACCGTTCATTCTGATTTTAGACCATGTGTCTTATCACTGCCACTCATGAGACCGGCCTGTAAATGCTTGTGTGTTAAACTCGTCTTTCATCATAGAGTCCGACTATGACCTTCGGGTTAGTTACAGACCAAATCCTTTTCCTGTCAAGTCGGCCCGCAAACTCTGCATACCAGGTTCGTTATTTAGAGAGGCATAAAATATGGTCATTATCGAAAGGTAATGGAAAGTTCCTCTCAGATCTCTGTGTCAACATAAATTGTGAATGTCCTTGGGGAATGCTTGCCAAACCTCTTAACATTTACAGCTCTTTAGTCCAGGCATTATCACCGCTGTGTAGTAAAATTAATCTGTGCTGTTACCAACAAACGGAAAGCGTGTCTGAAGGCCTGCTAGCTAGCTACCTCTGTGAGAGCATTTTATTCTAACGGCTTTTGAAAATAGAAGCTGGTTAACACATTTTTGTCTTAAGAACATTCAGAATTACCACCCGCGTTTCAAAACTCTCAAAAATGTGTTGCACGATGTTTACCATGTGAGAATGGCACACACTTAAATTGCAGAATGGGCTAGACCAGTACTTCCCAAACCTTCGATGTTAGCGCCCTACCTTTTGTCATGGATAGGACCCCCCGCGCGAGAACTGTAGCTCACCCATGCTTAAACGCATCTTTAGAAATCCTCTTCAGACCATAATTATGCAGGCCACAGTTCCCTGCCTTTGACCTTCAACGCTCTGTGAGAGACAGAATTTCTGACCTACATTTCCAGCCCCTTGCTTTCACCTCATGTGGTAAACAGGTGGATGTCAACATCTAGCACGGTCTGCAGTGAAAAGCGAGAGTCACAAAAGCACACGTTTCAAGGATCCTTGTGACACACGCTGATGGATATTCTATTTATTGCTTGGATGTTTGTGTACCACAGTTCTGTAAATATGTTCGCCTCTAGGCGCTTTAGGGATTGGCTTTCTATCACTCAATTATGCCCACCCCGAGCCTTTCATAGAAGGCAATATGTTAAGCAGTTTACCAAGATAAATCGTCAAAAAACCGGATACTACATGAAAGACAAATGGTCAAACAGCAAATGAATTAAGGTATCCAAACTGTACTCAGGTGTAGAATAAGGCTTCTGAAAAAAATATGTAGGCGCAAGTGTGCTTAAAAACAGAGGTCAGTAACACGAGTTTACTTTACTAGAAGTTGGCCAAACCCATTCGCCAAGGTAATCATGATATAAAATAGTAGTCATGCCTTCACTAACCACGTTGCTTGCTAAACAAGCATTGGCATAGCCAATAGGTCTCGCTTTTGGGACCTTATAAGTATTTAGTTATGCAGCACAATATCCTTGGTGCAACAACATCAACTGTTGCATGGCTAAAAACTTATAAGGTCCCAAAGGCGAGACCTATTGGCTATGCCAATGCTTGTTTTTCTTTCTCAGCCAGCATTTAAGTTTGGCATTCAAGCTCCGTGCATTAAGAAGATTCGGGGTGGTAAATTACACACCCTCTTCTTCTTCCGGGGAGATTCTTTCCATATGATCTTAACTTTTTTTTTATTATTACTGCTTTGTGTTATTGGCGCACTGGAGAATTCATTGACAGTCTTGCAAGATTTATGGCTTCCTGCAGCCCGCTCTTAAACACAACTTTGACACTTGTGCATTATGCTGTGGACAATCTTGCTTGCCTGGAATAACCTTCATTTTAGCTATTTAGCTAACAGAATTACTTTGCCTAATCTTGAGAGGAGTTATCTCAGGATTATTTGGATGTTCTTTTTATTTTCTTTGCTTGGTAATTGGATGTATGAAGAAGGAGCAATTCTTCCAACTTTTGTTTGCTTAACAGCCCAGCTTCGTTTGTGTGTTGCATGAGTGAGTATCAGAGATGGGGGGAATAGGACTTGAGGGATGCAGGTGATTGGAATTACAGTGACAACTTTGATGTACTATTCCTTTACCTGCAGGTTGCACTCACCCTGACCGGCCTTTGTTGGTAACCACTCTCAGGCGCAGATTCAGCTAGAGGGTCGTCTTGTACTGTGTGGCTGTTCTTTATTATTTTATTCACTCCCCCTTTCTGCTGCGTGTTCGCCTTGTGAGGGCAGGTCTTATTTGTCCTTCGGGGAAAATACGAAGGGGAGTGGTCGGACTGTCATCTCTTCATCGCCCCCACTGACTAGAATACTCAGGTTAGTGTTTACGTTTTGGCTGACCTAACAGACCTGAGGTTGTTTACTCAGTTTGACACCTGTACACCCCTCCACATTTACAGGAGCCAGTTCCCTGCATGGTAATGGCCTACCAGCCTCAGGGGTAGTGGTACCTTCAATGTTCGCTGTTGGAAGCCGGAGTCCCAGTCACGCACCACTGTCACCAAATGCGAGACCCAGAACTCCTCACTCCACGTTAGGCCAAGTAAGGACACCGTTTGAGATAGCCCTGCTCACCCCCTTAGTAGCTTGGCATGAGCAGCCAGGCCTATCTCCAAGGCACGAGTGTACAGTATGGGCAACCACACTCACAGCAACCCACTGGTGACACCACAAATGGACTCCACACGAGTTTGATAAATCGAGTATAGACTTTATATAGAAAGATATACGATCAGACCACACGATACAAAAGCCAACATATAATAAAGGGTAATATTTGTTCCGGCTGGCTGGCAGGTTCAAATCCCAACCACCGCTTTCAAAATGCTATGCTGGTCACAATGCTAGAATCACACACGTTGCAATAGACAAACAATAGTGCGCTGCGTAACGATACGATGCTGGGCAAAGGAGAAATAATACAATGCGTAATGATACACCCCGGTACCTTGCAATGGGAAAAATAATGCAATGCGTACCGCTACAATCATGTACTGTGCAATGAAGGAATAATGCAATGCGTCACACCCCAATCACGTACTTTGCAATGAAGAAATAATGCAATGTGCACCGCTACAATCATGTACTTTGCAATTAAGGAATAACGCAATGCGTAGCTACAATCATGTACTTTGCAATGAAGAAATAATGCAATGCGGGCCGCTACAATCCTGTACTTTGCAATGGAGAAATAATGCAATGCGTTGCGCTACAATCGTGTACTTCGTTATGCAGAAATAATGTCAGGCGTCATAAGACAGTCCGGCAGTTCGTTAGCAGCAATATTGGCAATGTGTATTACGACA
The DNA here is from genome assembly GCA_963921515.1 of Calotriton arnoldi. NCBI lineage: Eukaryota > Metazoa > Chordata > Amphibia > Caudata > Salamandridae > Calotriton > Calotriton arnoldi. The sequence goes on along the minus strand of CAWUFW010012835.1, from coordinate 79,533 downwards.
GTCAGCCTCTTCGATAACAGTTGCTCCCCACACGTATCACCGATGACATAAAGTACAGCTTCTCACTCTGGCCCCAGTACTGCCACTCCTTTGGTCAGTACGGGCCCCAATCTGAGCCAAAGCAAAGTCTCACGTTGCCAGAAGGACTGAGAGGCCGAGAGAGTGTCCCTCCGAGCCCGCACCCCGCCCAGGCAGTGATCCACGTTACCTGGGGGCGCGACGTTGACCAGGCGCTCCTCACCAACGCCTCCTGTGCACCACGACACGTACCCTGCGTGTCCGAGACTCCCTTCACCTCCGATGCACCCGCTGACCAGGCGCTCTTCACCAGCGCCTGCGGTGCACCACGACATGCACCCTGCGCATCCAAGTCTCACGTCACCTCCGATGCACACACTGACCAGGCGCTCTTCACCAACGCCTGCGGTGCACCACGACACGCACCCAGCGCGTCCGAGACTCACTTCACCTTCGGTGCACACGTTGACCAGGCGCTCTTCACCAACGCCTCCTGTACACCACGACACGCACCCAGCGCGTCCGAGTCTCACTACTCCTCCGTGTGTCCAAGATCACAGGGCACACCTTCCGAGGGTCTCAAGCTGCCACAACACGCGCCCACCGCATCGCTTGAAACTTCTCCGGAAACTTTTATGTTACTGTGTTTCTAAACGGGGAGCCAGCTCACCTCGGGACCTTGGGGTAACAAGACACAGCACAAAGCACAGTCTTCTTCAAGCAGGGGGACCCAGCGCACAAAGCACAGTTCTAACAGCCTCTTCCTTGGTTAAAGCAGCAAACTGCAGACCAGCCCCAGATCACGAAGCAAGGGTCGGTCCTTCCCAGCAGTCTCTTCAGTTGTTCCTTCCTTAGCAGAGGTTCCTCTTGACCACGAAATGGGTCCAAGCCTTTTCAGTCTCAATCTATTTCTTTTCCAACGTTCAGGGGTCTCAGCTCTCATAGTTATACCCCTAAATGTCTTTTGAAGTTCGTTGTGCTCAGGGGTCCCTGACCCCTGCCTAAATCAGTTCTGGGTGTCTCCCTCCCAGTGTCACCTTTCTCCCTTTGATACTGGGGGTCTGGATCCTTAATCACTCAGCCGGGAGATGGGTCAATGGTTTTATAGCCGCAACCCAGGCCTCTTCACCTCCCGGGGCTTCTCCTCCGCCTACTCTCCAGATGCAGGTCAGCCTGGTGCCATCTCAACCCCTCCCTGGGTCAAGACCTCCCCCAGCTCCTCTCCCCTCTCAGATCCAGACAGTCAATTCACATTCAGCAGAGACACATAGAAATGCTTAAAGCACAAAACTCAGCCACTTTCTAAAAGAGTGGTTTCTGAACACACAGTGACAAAACCACTTTCATAGAAAGATGTGTTATGACACTGTGAGTTCATACATACTAAACTTCACCTCTCCATTTTAAACTTATGGGAAACTAGGCTAACAAGCATAATACCCAACCTCCCCCATTCTGTCCTATGGGCAGGATGGCCTTTCATCAGTGAAAAACGAAATGGAGTGTTTTTCACTGTCAGGACATAACACACACCTCAGTATATGTCCTGCTTTTTACTTACACTGCCCCCTGCCCAGGGGTTACCCGGGACCTACCACAGGGGTGCCCACTGTGTACGTAAAAGGGAAAGTAAGGCCTGACAAGTGGTTGCACTTGTCAGGACAGCATGCTAACTTAGCAAACTGCGCGCAGGCCCTACACTGCAGGCCTGAGTTCCCTTCTCCGCGCACCTTTGCATTACTAGCCCTGGCACACACAGTGCACATCACTAGGGACTTTACTAGTAAGGCCAACATACCAATCATGGCCAACCAATTACCATTACACTTTACACAGGGAACCCTTGTACTTTGACACTGATCAGCAGTGGCAAAGTACCCAAAGCATCTAAAAGCAAAGGAGGTAGAAGCAAAAAGTCAGGGGTAATCATGCCAAGATATGCCAGGTCTAACACACGTCCCCTCCAGCCAAAAAGTGGGGGGAACTACCCACCCTCATGGGAGTTCTCATCACTAAGGCGGAATAATCTGGACAGACCATCAACATTGGCGTGTTCTGTTCCCGGATGGTGTTCCACCGTGAAGTCCATCCCCTGTAGGGAGATGGACCACCTCAACAGCTTGGGGTTCTCACCCCTCATCTGCATTAACCATCTGAGGGGCCGGTGGTCGGTCTGAACCAAGAAGTGGGTCCCAAACAAGTAGGGCCTCAGCTTCTTCAGCGCCCAGACCACAGCAAAAGCCTCCCTTTCAATTGCACTCCCCTCTGTTCCCTGGGAAGTAGCCTTCTGCTAATGAAAGCTACGGGTTGGTCCAAGCCCTCGTTGTTCAATTGTGAGAGTACTGCTCCCACCCCATGCTCTGAAGCGTCTGTCTGCACTATAAACTCTCTGGAGAAATCCGGGCGCCTGTAACACGGGTGCGGTGCACATGGCAGTTTTCAGGGCATCAAAGGCGGTCTGGCAGGCATCAGTCCAGACCACCCTCTTGGGCTGTTTCTTGGAGGTCAGTTCTGTCAAGGGGGCAACGAGGGTGCCATACCCCTTCATGAACCGTCTGTAATACCCAGTGAGTCCTAGAAAGGCCCTCACTCCTGTCTGGGTCTTGGGGGGGTTCCCAAGCCAGGATGGTATCAATCTTTGCCTGTAGGGGCGCCACCTGGCCGCTCCCCACCAGGTGTCCCAAGTACACCACGGAACCCTGCTCTATCTGGCACTTACTTGCCTTGATAGTTAGGCCCGCCCTCTGCAAGGCCTTCAATACTTCACAGAGGTGTTGCAAATGTTCCTCCCAACCGGAGCTGAACACTGCAATGTCGTCCAGGTAAGCGGCGCTGAATTCCTCCAGCCCACTCAGCACCTGGTTAACCAGTCTCTGGAAGGTGGCAGGGGCGTTCTTCAACCCAAAGGGCATAACCCTGAACTGGTAGTGCCACTACGCTGACCTCTCCTTGGCCCCCTCGGTCAAGGCAATCTGCCAGTACCCAGATGTCAAATCAAATGTACTGAGGTACCGGGCAGCTCCCAGCCGATCCACAAGCTCATCAGTTCTGGGGATGGGGTGCGCGTCAGTCTTAGTGACCGCATTGAGTCCACGGTAATCCACACAGAACCGAAGTTCGGGAGTGGCACCCGGCGCAGCAGCTTTTGGCACAAGGACCACTGGGCTGGCCCAGGGGCTGCTGGATGGCTCAATCACCCCTAGCTCCAGCATCTTGGAAACCTCCTCCTTGATGCTGGCCCTGACCTTATCAGCTACCCTGTAAAATTTTTGTTTTACAGGCAGACTGTCTCCAGTGTCCACATCATGGACGCACCAATGGGTGACTCCTGGGGTCAGGGAGAACAGGGAGGCGAACTGACCCAATACCTGGCGACAGTCCCTCCGCTGTTCCGGGGTCAGGGTAGGCGAGAGGTACACCCCATCCACTGACCCATCCTTCTCCTTGGCTGACAGGAGGTCAGGAAGAGGTTCACTCTCCTCTTCCGCCCCGTCATCTGTAGCCAAGAGCATGGTCACCTCAGACCTCTCAAAGTGTGGTTTGAGGCGGTTCACATGGAGAACCCTCAAAGGATTCCTAGGAGACCGTAAGTTCACCAGGTAGGTCACTTCGCTCCTGCGCTCCACCACCTCATAAGGCAAAGTCCACTTGTCCTGGAGCGCACAAGACTCCACTGGCGCCATCACCCACACTTTCTGCCCAGGTTGAAACTCGACCAGAGTGGCATTCTGGTCATACCACCGTTTCATATCCTCCTGGCTGGCTTCCAGGGTCGCCTGAGCGAGCTGCCTGAAACGCCTAGTTTGGTTCCTGAAGGCCAGCATGTAGCTGTATACATCCTGGGGGGGCTTACTAGGAGCCTTCTCCTAGCCCTCCTTCACCAAACTCAAGGGTCCTCTGACCGGGTGCCCATACAGGAGCTCAAAGGGACTGAACCCCAATGACTTCTGTGGCACTTCTCTATATGCAAACAGCAGGCATGGCAAGAGGACGTCCCACTTACGCCTCATGGGTTCCTCCAGACCCATAATCATGCCCTTCAAGGTCCGGTTAAACCTTTCAACCAAACCATTACCATGGGGGTGGTAAGGTGTGGTGAACTTATAAGTTACACCGCACTCCTTCCACAGAGATTTCATATACCTCGATATGAAATTAGTACCCCTGTTGGACACCACCTCTCTGGGGAACCCCACACGGGAGAAAATCCCCATCAGTGCACGGCCCACCACGGGGGCTATCACCGTCCGGAGAGGGATGGCTTCCGGGTACCGGATGGCATGGTCCACCAAGACCAGGATGAACCTGTTGCCCATGGCCGTCTTGGGATCCAGAGGCCCCACAATGTCAATGCCCACCCTCTCAAAGGGTGTGCTGACTACAGGGAAAGGTTGGAGGGGAGCCTTTCGCTTCCTTCCACTCTTACCCCTCGCCTGACAAGTCTGACAGGTCCTGCAAGAGTATCAGAACTCTTGCGCATCTGGGGCCAGTAGAAATGGGTGACAAGCCGCTCAAAGGTTTTGTCCTGCCCCAAATGTCCCGCCAAAGGTACATCATGAGCCAACCCCAATAGGAAGGCTCTGAAGCGCTGGGGTACCACCAGCGCCCGGGCTGACCCAGGCTCAGCCACCCTTGGCTCACTATACAGGCGATAGTTCTCCCAGTAAATCAAGTGTGATCCCGACTGATCACCTGCTGCCTGCTGCCGCAAACCTACAAGAGAAGGGCACTTCTTCTGTTCCTCACAGAATTCCTCCCTGGAGGGCCCCCCTTCCTGCTGCCATTCGGTCAGCCCGGGTAGGTCCCCCAGTTCAGCCACTTGTTCCCCCGTAGTCTCTAGGGCATCTCCCTCAAAGGGTGCCTCCTCGTGGACCGTGGGAAGTGTGGGGGCCGGTTTCCCACACCCCCTGCCTCCTCTCTTACTGGCAGGCACCTAGGCCACTGTTTCAGGCCCCAGGTTCTCTTGAATACCTTTACTGGCTACCATAGACCGAGTGGTCACACACGCCCACTCAGGTAGACCCAACATCTCCAAATGCACCTGGCGCTCCACCTCCTTCCAGGGGGAACTCCCTAGGTCATTCCCTAGCAGACAGTCTACAGGCATGGACGGACTTACAACAACCTTCAAGGAACCTGAGACCCCTCCCCATTCAAAGGGAACCAGCGCCACCTTGCAGAGGCGCACTGAATTGTCTGCTGACATTACAGGGTGAAGCACATTGGGAATTACTTGCTCTTCAGACACCCACTGACACCTGACAGATGTCAAACTGGCTCCGGTGTCCCTCAGAGCCTCCACCCTCTGTCCATTGATGGTCACCCACTGCCTGTACTTTTTAGTGTTCTCAGGCAGAGAGATTTCCTGGACCATCTCTCGATCTCCTAAGGAGACCAGGGTCATAACTGCTTGCTCCTCCCCATTCCAAGGACTCAATTCCTCCCCCAACGCTACACTCACTAAACCAGGTGTTGGAGCACCAGTGGGTGCAGATGACTTTTTGGGGCATTTAGGGGAAATATGACCCACTTCTTTACAGAAGTAACACGTAGGAGGACCTCAGGGCTCCTTCTTGCCCTTGAAGGCCCAGGCCCTCTTGGCCTTGGGGGACTGGGACCCTTTCTTGGGGGAACTACCTTGGGGCCCTTTAGAGGACTCCCTGTGGTTACCCTTGTCCTCCCCCACCTTTGGCGGGTGACCCTGCATACTCTTGGCAGTGGTACTCCCAATCACCTTGTGGACCCGGGTACTAGTCCAGCGGTCCGCCTCCTCAGCAAGCTTACTGGGATCAGTCAGCTTACTATCCAGTAGATGCTGGCGCAGCTCTGGAACACACAGACTACTCAAGTGCTCCCAACTGATTAAATTGCATAAGCCCTTAAAATCATTGACCTTGCTGCCCAGCATCCAACCATCCAGTGCCCATGTGTACTCATTCACACATTCTACCCAAGTACGGGATTCTAGTTTCTTGGAGGTCCTGAACTTCTGCCGGTATTGTTCAGGAGTGAGCCCATACCGGAGGCATAAAGCCTCCCTCATGTTGGCGTAGGTCAGGGTTCCCACCCTCTCTAAAGGTGATAGAAAGTCCCTCCCCGAAGCCTCAAAGTGTTTCCATAGGCCCGCCCCCCAATGCTTTTCAGGCACCTCATTCATCCTTAGTGCGATCTCATATGCCGTGAACCACGCATAAATGTCATCACCCCTCTGGTAATCTCGCACTAAATCCTTGGGAATGTACACCTTCCCTACTGGCACTGGTGGTGCGCTGCCACCATTCGAACTGGACTCTGCTTGTTTACCCTTAATGTCCAGTTCCCTCATGCTTAACTCATGAGCAAAGAGAATCCGTTTCTCTTCCAACGCGAGAGCGTTCCTGCTCTCCTCTGCTTGAGTTTTAAGCTTTAACACTTCCAACTCATGCAGTCTGACCCTTTGGCTTTCCTCCAACTCCTCTGGGGAAAAACTCCTCCCTGAATGGCTACTACCAGCCCCTGCGGCTGGTCCCTCCACTGGCAAATCCTGTGGACCAAATCTATTCCCTGGGTCATCCTCATCCACCTCAACATCACCCGTCTCCTGAGCCTCTTTGGCTTCCCACCAGGCCCTCAAGGCCACTTGCAGCTCCTCCTCCTTGGCGCTACCCTTCATGGGACATCCCAAAGCTCTGCAGAATTTCCTCAACTGATCAACCTTGTAGGTAAACAATGCCTCAATGTTAAACTCTAATTCTGCAGCCACAGCCTCACCGACTATCTGGCTCCCCTCCTCAGACATGATGTGTGGTTTAAAGGTTACTCAACAATAGAACCAACAATTCAAAACAATATGTTGTTGCGTCGCGGTCTGCGATCAATTTATGATGTACACTAATTACTGTGAGTGGTTTTGCACACACGTGTTTCAATTACATTAGGATCGTATCCCACCGCTCTGCCGCCAAATGTTGGAAGCCGGAGTCCCAGTCCCGCACCACTGTCACCAAATGCGAGACTCGGGACTCCTCACTCAACGTTAGGCCAAGTAAGGACACCGTTTGAGATAGCCCTGCTCACCCCCTTAGTAGCTTGGCACGAGCAGCCAGGCCTATCTCCAAGGCACAAGTGTACAGTATGTGCAACCACACTCACAGCAACCCACTGGTGACACCACAAATGGACTCCACACGAGTTTGATAAAACGAGTATAAACTTTATATAGAAAGATATACGATCAAACCACACGATACAAAAGCCAACATATAATAAAGGGTAATATTCGTTCTGGCTGGCTGGTAGGTTCCCAACCACCGCTTTCAAAATGCTATGCTGGTCGCAATGCTAGAATCACACACGTTGCAATGGACAAACAATAGTGCGCTGTGTAACGATACAATCCTGTGCTGGGCAAAGGAGAAATAATACAATGCGTAACGATACACCCCGGTACCTTGCAATGGTAAAAATAATGCAATGCGTACCGCTACAATCATGTACTGCGCAATGAAGGAATAATGCAATGCGTCACACCCCAATCACGTACTTTGCAATGAAGAAATAATGCAATGCGCACCGCTACAATCATGTACTTTGCAATTAAGGAATAATGCAATGCGTAGCTACAATCATGTACTTTGCAATGAAGAAATAATTCAATGCGGGCCGCTACAATCCTGTCCTTTGCAATGGAGAAATAATGTCAGGCGTGATAAGACAGTCCGGCAGTTCGTTAGCAGCAATATTGGCAATGTGTATTACGACAGTCAGCCTCTTCGATAACAGTTGCCCCCACACGTATCACCGATGACATAAAGTACATCTTCTCACTCTGGCCCCAGTACTGCCACTCCTTTGGTCAGTACGGGCCCCAATCTGAGCCGAAGCAAAGGCTCACGTTGCCAGAAGGACTGAGAAGCCGAGAGAGTGTCCCTCCGAGCCCAAACCCCGCCCAGGCAGTGATCCACGTTACCTGGGGGCGCGACCCCACTCTCCTCTCCTCCTTCAGCGAACTGGACCTTTCGTGCAGAACTTTCTCAATGGGCCTCAGCGGCTCGGCCTGGCAGCTCAGCTCCTCCGGGGCTGCCGGTCCGGGCCGCAACTGTTAGGAAGGTCTCAGGCGGCCGCAGGGCACACGTACCCCACGCCTCTGAGATTACGTTACTCCGGGTGCACGTTCACCACAGCACCCTCCGGGTCTCCTCTGGCACGAAGCCACACACACAACACTGATGGGACTTCACGTTGACTCCGAGTGCACGTTCACCAGGCACTCCTTTCTGCGGTCTCAGTTGGCACCAAGACATGCACACCGCGCTGCAGAGACTCACTTTCTTCCGGTGCACACGATGATCAGCCGATCACCTCCACAGTCCCAGGTTGCACCAAAGCACGCACACTGCTTCACTGAGACTTGCTCCAACTCCGGTGCCCCGATATCCAGGCGCTCTTCACCAATGCCTTCGGCCGCACCCTGACACGCTCACCGTGTCCGAGCCTCATTTCTCCTCCAGTGCACTCGATGACCAGGCACTCTCACCAGCGCCTCCGGTGCACCCCGACACGCACCCTGCGCGTCTGAGACTCACTCCACTTCCGATGCACGCGTTGACCAGGCGCTCCTCACCAACGCCTCCTGTGCACCACGACACGCACCCTGCGCGTCCGAGACTCCCTTCAACTCCGATTCACCCGCTGACCAGGCGCTCTTCACCAGCGTCTGCAGTGCACCACGACACGCACCCTGCACGTCCGAGTCTCACGTCACCTCCGATGCACACGCTGACCAGGCGCTCTTCACCAATGCCTGCGGTGCACCACGACACGCACCCAGTGCGTCCGAGACTCACTTCACCTTCGGTGCACACGTTGACCAGGCGCTCTGCACCAACGCCTCCTGTACACCACGACACGCACCCAGCGCGTCCGAGTCTCACTTCTCCTCCGTGTGTCCAAGATCACAGGGCACACCTTCCGAGGGTCTCAAGCTGCCACAACACGCGCCCACCACGCCACTTGAAACTTCTCCGGAAACTTTTATGTTCCTGTGTTTTCAAACAGGGAGCCAGCTCACCTCGGGCCCGTGGGGTAACAAGACACAGCACAAAGCACAGTCTTCTTCAAGCAGGGGGACCCAGCGCACAAAGCACAGTCCCAACAGCCTCTTCCTTGGTTAAAACAGCAAACTGCCGACCAGCCCCAGATCACGAAGCAAGGGTCGGTCCTTCCCAGCAGTCTCTTCAGTTGTTCCTTCCTTAGCAGAGGTTCCTCTTGACCACGAAATGGGTCCAAGCCTTTTCAGTCTCAATCCATTTCTATTCCAACGTTCAGGGGTCTCAGCTCTCATAGTTATACCCATAAATGTCTTTGAAGTTCGTTGTGCTCAGGAGTCCCTGACCCCTGCCTAAATCAGTTCTGGGTGTCTCCCTCCCAGTGTCACCTTTCTCCCTTTGATACTGGGGGTCTGGATCCTTAATCACTCAGCCGGAGATGGGTCAATTGTTTTATAGCCGCAACCCAGGCCTCTTCACCTCCCGGGGCTTCTCCTCCGCCTAATCTCCAGATGCAGATCGGCCTGGTGCCATCTCAACCCCTCCCTGGGTCAAGACCTTCCCCAGCGCCTCTCCCCTCTCAGATCCAGACAGTCAATTCACATTCAGCAGAGACACACAGAAATGCTTAAAGCACAAAACTCAGCCACTTTCTAAAAGAGTGGTTTCTGAACACACAGTGACAAAACCACTTTCATAGAAAGATGTGTTATGACACTGTGAGTTCATACATACTAAACTTCACCTCGCCATTTTAAACTTATGGGAAACTAGGCTAACAAACACAATACCCAGCCTCCCCCATTCTGTGCTATGGGCAGGATGGCCTTTCACCAGTGAAAAACGAAAAGGAGTGTTTTTCACTGTCAGGACATAACACACACCTCAGTATATGTCCTGCCTTTTACTTACACTGCCCCCTGCCCAGGGGTTGCCCGGGACCTACCACAGGGGTGCCCACTGTGTACGGAAAAGGGAAAGTAAGGCCTGACAAGTGGTTGCAGTTGTCAGGACAACATGCTAACTTAGCAAACTGCGCGCAGGCCCTACACTGCAGGCCTGAGTTCCCTTCTCCGCGCACCTTTGCATTACTAGCCCTGGCACACACAGTGCACATCACTAGGGACTTTACTAGTAAGGCCAACATACCAATCATGGCCAACCAATTACCATTACACTTTACACAGGGAACCCTTGTACTTTGACACTGATCAGCAGTGGCAAAGTACCCAAAGCATCTAAAAGCAAAGGAGGTAGAGGCAAAAAGTCAGGGGTAATAACGCCAAGATATGCCAGGTCTAACATTCGCTATTTGGTTAATCTCTTCCCCCTTGAGTTTGTTACTGGGTTATTGTCCTTACTGCCCTCCTTGCCTTGTAGGATTGTCTCAGTTGCAGATACAGGCTGTTAGAAATGGGTTTTCTGGTTGGCTAGGGTATGCACATAAGTCAGGTAGAATCCATCACTCTAGTTAGGATGAGGGGATTACACGTCTAAAATAACCCCTGCTCACCCCCTTGGTAGCTTGGCACGAGCAGTCGGGCTTATCCCAGAGGCAGTGTGTAAAGCACTTGCACATAACCAACAGTAATACAGTGAAAACTCTACAAAAGGACACCACACCAGTTTTAGAAAAATATCCAACATTTCTCTGTGTAAAACAAGACCCAAAATGATAAAAATCCAACATACAGTGATTCAAATACCAATAAAGTAAAAATAGACTTTAAAAACAGTTCCTTGAAGTAGATAGCTCAGTCTGGGGCTATCACGGCATCATGAGCAAACAAATCCAACAGTTCCAGCCAACCGTGGCGTCGCGGGCCAGCCACAGCGTCGGGGACACCTTTAAAACAGTACCTTGAGAGATGCAGAGCGTCGGACCTTGCGGTGAGCTCCAGAGGAGCGGCGTCGGCTGGTGTCAGTTACGGGAGTCAGGGCAGGAGTCATCGGGCCCTTGAAATCATACGCATTGCTGGTCGAACTGAGTTTGAAGTCAGGAGCTCAGGCATTGAGGCTGCGGTGTGAAGCGGAGTGGTGCATGGTGCGGTGCCCTCAGGGCGCGGTGCAAGCAGAGGCTTGATGACGATCATCCAGCGGTGTCGGTGAGACCAGGGCTGTGGTACGAAGTGGGGTGGTACTTGTTGTGGTGCTGACAAGTCACGGTGCAAGCAGCATCGTCGTCGCTGGAGCGCTGTCGTCGCTGGAGCGCTATCGTCGGTAGACCCAAGGCTGCGGTGCGAGATGGGGCAATGCAGTGTGCGGGGCCCACAGGTTGCAGTGTAGGCAGTGACATCGGTTGGCGATCTGGAATTGCTGGCATTCTTGGGCCAAGGCTGCTGTGTGGGACGGGGCAGTGCGTCGAGTAACCTACGAGTGGTGCCCCCAAACCACAGTGCAGGCAGCGGCGGCGATGCCAGCTTGGAGCGGCATCGTCGGTGAGACCAAGTCTGCGGTGCAAAGCGGGACGGTGCTCCGTGTTCTCCACGAGCGGTGTCCACAGGTCACGGTGCAGGCAGCGGTGTCAGTGGCGGCATCGTCGGGGATACCAGGGTGGCGGTGTGAAGTGAGGAAGTGCGAGTGCGGTGCCAGGTCACAGTGCAAGCAGCGGCTGGGTGGTGGTGGCGCCGGTAAGACCAGGGTTGCGGTGTGAAGTGTGGGGCTGCCCTCTGTGATGCCTTCAGGTCACAGAGCCGGCAGCGGCATCGTTGATGGCGTCTGGCTACCTTTTTCCTCTGTGGCAGCTGAACCATCCAGTTCCAGAAGCCGGTACCCAAAAGATGTTGAAGTCTTTGATTTCCCTGAGACTTTCAACAGGAGGCAAGCTCTACATCAAGCCCTTGGAGATAGTTAGAATGCAGAAAGAACAGTCCAGTCCTTTCCCTGCCCAAACAGAAGCAACAACTGCAGGCCAACCCAACAAAGCAACACCAACAAAGGGGCAATACTCCTCCTGATAGCTCTTCTTCATGGCAGGTTCCTTAGTCCAGCAGTAATCTAAAGTTCTGGGGTCAGAGCCCCAATATTTATACCACATTTTCCTTTGAAGTTGTTGAAAACAAAGTTCCTCTGACACACATAAACCAGTTCAGCCTGGCTCAGGCCAGGTTCACCACAGGAGGTGGAGACAGCTTTGTGAGAGGCAGCCACAGTCCATTCAGGTGCAAGCCACAACTACTCTCACTACTCTAAATGCAGCCAGGTCTATTCAGCCTGGCTATATGTCACCCAGGAAAGGCAGAACACCTTCAATCCCCCCCTTGTGTCTGTCTAGTGTGAATGCACATCCCCTGCTCCTGTCACCCTAAACCCAGACAGGGAAATCACAAAAGGCAGAGGCCCACGGGATGGTAAGACAAGAAAATACCCACTTTCTAAAAGTGGTATTTTCAAACACATGATATAAAAATCATCTTTACTAAAAGATGCATTTTTAAATCCTGAGTTCAGGCATACTAAAGTCAATTTTTCTATGAGCTCCCACTGGTAAACTACCTTGGTAAAGTGTTACCAAGCAGCTCCCATGTTAACCTATGGGAGCGATAGCCTTTCAACAGTGAAAATGAAATACACAGTATTTCACTATTAGGACACGCAAATCATACCAGTACATGTCCTACCTTTCACATACACTGCACCCTGCCTATGGGGGTATCTTGGGCCAACTTGAGGGGTGTCTTACATGTAAGAAATGCAAGGTTAGGGCCTGGCAGTAAAAACTGTGTGCAGACATTGCATTGTCAGGTTATGAGAACCCTTTGAAAGGCTACTTGTGTGGGTGGCACGATAAGTGCTGCAGGCCCACTAGCAGCATTTGATTTCCAGGCCCTAGGCACACATGTGCACATTACTAGGGACTTAGTAGTAAATCAAATAAGCCAATCATGGAAACACTAATCTATTAACACAATTTACATGGAGAGCATATGCACTTTAGCACTGAATAGCAGTGGTAAAGTGCCCAGAGTCCTAAAACCAACAAAAACAAGGTGAAAAACAGGAGGTCAAAAGCAAAAAGTCTGGGGGTAAACCCAAGTCTACCAAGGGCCCTTCATCGATTACTGTAGCATGTTCAACTGGCCTAGGGTCACCTGCTGGTGGGTAAGGGCTCTCCACATTGGCCTCTTCCACCCTAAAGGGATGGATTGAAATTGGGATAACAGTGTCGGTGGCCCTGCCCATCCTTGCTCACTTCTGTTCCCTCTTCGTCTGTTATATGGGTAATGGGGCAATGTCCAGACGCTGAGTAGATGCACTGACAGCGTCCCGTTGTGGGTTAGGTGTTTGTGACTGCCCCACCCTAACACCTGCTGACTCCTTGGTTAGCGGGATCTCTCTTCTTTCCACCTTGCAAGGAGAATCCTGTTGTACTATAGGTCTGGTGGCTATATGTTTATCCAATGTAGTGCATATAGTTGGACTCAAACATGCGCCTTTGGTGCGGGGTTAGCTTTTACTTCTTCCAGTATTCCCTCAAAAGTTGCCGGGAGTTTCACCAACTTGTTGATCACCTTCTTACAAGAACAAATGGTGAAATCATTGTCCTTATTCGCTTGCACCCGTGTGATCAGAGCTTTTAGCTTTTCAAGCTTGTCATCGATACCCGACACAAAGACTGCTAAGGTATTGAGTAGAATTACCTGGACGTCCACTTTGATTGTGTGATGATTTAGGGCCATTACTGTCGCTTGCATAGAGCTCAATACAGCTGCCCACAATTTGTTGGTGTCAGTCACCCTTTGGGTGGCGCCATTATGTACTTCTGCCCTGCCATGCCCTTTGATTTCCGAGTTGGGGAGTTGTATAGCCGTCCTCTCGTATCTGCACAGGACAGGTTTTGCTTATACCTCGGCTGCCATCGGGCAGTTCAGGCCCCACAGATTTACTGATCTTAAACACTGGGAAATAGCAATAGGTGGGCTCGGGCATTTCAAACCACTTAGGCTGAGCTTGCAACCCTGCACTTACACGTGTGCTTCTGACTTGGTCGGCAAAGGTGGTGGGTGCTGGTTCTTTAGAATGCCTATACTAGGTGACAAAGAGATTTGAGTGGTCTATTCCTTTGCGGCCACATTTCTTCCATCACTGGTGGTGCCAAAAGCCACATAGCTACATGATCTTAGCTTGGCGGCAGTGTCACCCTCTTCAGCAGGCTGGATATCACTTGCGCCAGATGCGCCAGCTGTGCCTCTTCCATCTCTGGCTTTTAAGGACTGGAAAAAGTCTGTTATTTTTTGCGCCTTAAAAGCAGCAGTCAGATCTTTAGACCATTCGAGAATCTGGCTGGTTTCCAGGATTTCCAGGATTTCCTTGTCCGATGGACTCCCAGGACTCCCTGGCGTATCATTGCTCCTCTCTGTACCCGAGTTACAATTATCTGGTAGAGAGTTCCTTTGCGCTTGCACCTTTGATTCTCCTTTTTACCACTGTCTCCCCCATCTTCGACGTCCACTTCCTTTTATAGAGCCTCGGGGCCCTTTCATTTTGCCAGACCTCATCCTTATTGTGCTACACGTAGGAATGTTAGAAATAAGTGCTGCTCCTGATTGCAAATTGCGCACTTATTTGATCGGCAGTAAGTTGAGGCCTTTGGTTTTTAGGTTGAGCCTGGGCAGTGCATGCGCTACTGCGAGGCATGCAGTAGTGGGGTATGGATTTGAAGCCCCGCCCACTCTCCGCCCATATTTGTAATTGGCTTGTGTCATTGCCCTTCGTAAACGCTGGCTTCTGATTCATTATTAGGCTTGTTAGTCCCTCCTTGGTACCGCCTTATCTGCATTTGTTACCTCCCATAACGACTGGACATTTTACTTGTCTTGTTACACGGTCTCCTTTATCTTGGCTCTCAGCACTATTTTATTTAATGATTTGCCCCTATTCCACCCACTACCTCGCAGCACGCCACCCACTTTTACTTTATTTACTAATGGCGGTCTACTTTAACGATAGCGGCTGCGTTTTATTTATTTATTTATTTTAACAGCGCGGTCCGCTTTCAATATAGCAGCCGCGCTTACTTATTTATTTATTTTTGTTTACTAGTGCCCATGCGGCGCTTTCACATTCATAGAGGCCGTGCCCCCTTCTTTACACAAACCGCATCTAAAGAAAGTTGCGTGGCCGAAATTAAAGTGAAAACGCGTCATGGGCGCTTTTACCAAAAAAAACACCGGTTTGTCAAGTTGACAAACAGATGCTTTTTTTTGTCAAAGCACCCATGCCGCAGTTTCACTTTAATGTCTGACACGCCCGTTTCTTTTGATGCGGCTTGTCTAAAGAAAGGGGCGCGGCCTTAATGAATGTGAAAGCGCCGCATGGGTGCTAGTAATTTGATAGTTTAAGCTATTGCATTGCCAATAGCTCAAACTCTCGCAAATGCGAGACCTATTGCATTGCAAATGCTTGTTATTATTTCCCTCCAGGCCTGCAAAGCGCCGCCTTAACTCCTGGGTGCCCCTAGCCTCTTTGTACAGGGGAAGGTCACGAGCACGCTTGAGGCACCACCTCACCCCCTGGGTGTCACTTACTTCCTCGTATATTGCCACGAGGGGGCACGAGCACGCTGGTGATTGTGGGTATGGGTCTTGAGCTACTCTCTGGGGGGGGGAGGGGGAGCTTGCATTGGCTGAAACATCTCAGGCATTGACTAGATATTTCTAAAGGAATTTTTGTAAGTCAAACAGAGTATAATAGACCATCCATTGTGCCTACAACTTCAGTGTCTTAACATGTGTCCCTCTAATGGTTTTTGAAATGCATTCAAATGATCCATTCTCAATACTGGGATTAAATAACTGCCATTTTTCATCATCTTTCTTTTTATGTCTTAAAAATTGATACTTTATTTTTTTCTCTGAAATATACATCCCAGTGTCTTGTTCCTAGGGTGATAGTGTATTTTTAAATAGATAGGGTACAGTATCTCTAGAGTTTTTAATCTGTTGGAGGACACTTGCTAAACACACTTAAAGTTTGGATGTAGGAAAACTAGTACTAACCTTTTATATATTTCCAGGATACCAGTCTAGCATTAATATACTAATCCCCTATTTTACCAATATATTAGTGTTGTGCCGGTGTGTCTCGCAAGCGACCTAGCTGCAGGAGCCTCAATAACGCACAACCACATAGAATGGTTGTCTGGGCAGGAAGGTCTCGAGCGACCTCCGCCTGTTTATTTAAGGTCTCTGGCCACGCCTGGCCAGAGAGTGATACAATGTGTAGAAGCCCTTCCGGGCTGGATCTGGGGTCAACCTCTCTCGCGGTATCTAGACCGCTACACCCCATCCCAAGTCAGTGTTCAAACCCAATAAAATAACTCCGGGTTAGGTCTCAGGTTGTACCTCTGTTGGAGGCTTTGTTGACTCTCCGGAGTTATGCCAGGTGACTGATTGTTATTGGCAGTGGTTGTCTCGGTCTCCGCGACCATGGAAGAGGATGGGTTTGCCTCGACTTGGTCTTCGTCTGGGCATAGGGACCTGCCCTCTGCCGTCGCTCCCTCGCTCTCCCCAGGTCCAGAAGACACTATCCCGGTGTCCGCATGGTCCCTTGGTGTCCTTCGTGGGCCAGGATGGTGGCTCTTTCTTGGAGACTTGCAGGGATGATGATCCGAGATCCCCTTAGTATCACCCCATCTGCCGCGGAGCTCAGCTCGTCCCGCACTTTCCAGAACTTTCCTAGCCGGTCTCTGTCTATTTCGTTCCAGCTGTTGGCGCCATGAAGGAAGTCTTCCCAAGAGCCTCTTTGGATGGAGTTCAGTACTCTCATGAGTATGGCGTCTGTGTTAGTCTCTGTTTTGATTTCGTCTAGGGTGAGGGCTCGCGGACAGGCCCATTGAGACACCATGTATTCCTCTGTTCTCAGTTCCTGGTCGCTGCTCTCTCCGGTCACCTCCGGTGGGTGTCGTGACAGAAAGTCCGCCGGGTTCTTTGCCCCTGGTCGATAGACCAGCTCCATTTGGTAATGCTGTAGCTGTATTGCCCAGCGCTCAATCCTTGGTGGGGGGTGCGGTGCCTCTAAACAGTGGGACCAGTGGCTGTTGGTCCGTCACCACTCTGAAAGGGTGCCCACTGACATACCAATGGAAGTGATTGCAGGCCCACTTGATCGCTAACGCCTCCCTTTCGATTTGGGAATAGCGGGCCTCTGTTGGCGTGAGGGCCTTGCTCGCAAACGCTAGTGGAGCCCATCTGTTTCCTGGGTCAGAAGAGCTCCTAGACCGACGGGACTGGCGTTCACCAGGAGGTCTGTCCTTCTTGTGGTGTCCAAGTACGCCATGGTGGTCTTCCCTAGAAGCACCGCCTTGATTTTTTGGAATGCTTCTTCTTCTTCCTTGTCCCACTTCCAGGTGGCGTCCTTTTTTGTTAGGGCACGTAGCAGTTCAGCTAGTGTGGCCAGGTTCGGTATGAACCGCCCGCAATAGGTGGCCATCCCTAGGAAGCTTCGGGTCTCTGACGCTGTCGTCGGGGCAGGGGCGTGCTGAATGGCCTGTGACTTCCGTGGGTCTACTCTGACCCCGTCTTGGCTGAAGACGTAGCCGAAGAATTTGATCGATTTTTGAAAAAATGAGCACTTGTCTCGGTGAAGGGTGGCTCCATGCTCTGCAAGACGTTGGAGGGTGGCCCGGAGATGGCGATGGTGCTCCTCTATGGTTGCTGAATGTATTAGAATGTCATTGCTGACATTTAGCACTCCTTGGAGTCCTGACAGTATCTTTTGGACGGCGTTCTGGAATATCTCTGCTACCGACGAGATCCCAAAGTTCAGCCTCTTGTAGCGGCGTAGGCCTATGAGGGTCGAGAAGGTTGTGATGTACCGGCTCTCCTCCGCTAGCCTCAACTGGTGGTATCCCGCGTTGAGGTCCAGTTTGGAGAACCAGCGGGACCTATTCAGATCAGCTAGAATATCATTGACTGTTAGCGTCAGGTGTCTTTCTCGTTTAATTGCCTGGTTGGGCAGGCGCATGTCGATGCACAGCCTGATCTTGCCTGGCTGTTTCAGCTTCTCCGCTATCACCATGGGTGAGACCCATGGTGTCGGCCCGGTGACTTTCTCTATGACTCCGTGCTGTTCAAGCTCGTGAAGCTCTTGTACGATGAGTGGTCTGAGGTGGAAGGGTATGCGTCGGTGGCGTAAGGCAACTGGTTTCACCGCCTTGTCTAAATGTAGTTTTATCGGGGCCCTCTTTATGCACCCAAGGTCTTTGAATAGCTGTGGGAAAGGTTCTAGGACATCCTCGGTCTGCAGGGTCTTGACTGCGTTCGCGAACGTGACTAAGCAGAGATCTTCGGCTGTGTGGCTTCCTACTAAGATGTCGGCCTCTCTGTCAATTACATGGAAGGTTGTGGTAATCTCATGATTTTCCGATGTTACTTGTACTGTCATCTTGCCCTTGAGGGGTAAGGGTGTTTGACTGCCGTAAGTGAGAATCCTGACATGGGACGGGATCAGTGCAGGTCTTGGCTTTAGTTGCTTGTACTGCTGACACCACATCACGTTGACAGATGCCCCTCTGTCAATCAGAGCGGGGACTTGGGATCCGGTGATCTCGAGGGCGCATGTGGGTTGTGGGCGCCTCTTCCGTTTGAGGTCACTGGCAAATGAGATGAGGTGGCACTCTCCTTCCTCGTCGGTAGATGAGTCTTCTAAATATTTTCTTTGTCGTACTGCTGTTTTGGGCGTCTGTAGGTTTTCGGGATTTTCAAGCGACAGGTGCCTTACTAACTTGGACAGCGACCTCCTTCCGTGAGTCCCTTGATTCCTTGGCCCTCCTCTGCACGCACTTGAGAAGTGGTTGGGGTTGCCACATTTCGAACAGGTTCGGCCTTGCGCCGGACATTCTTCTTGCGGGTGCTCTTCTCTTCCGCAGTATCCGCAGCGTGACCCGCGTGTGCTCTTGTTCGGCCATCGCCCCGGGCGCCTTTATCCTGTGTGCGTAGGGCGTCTGCTCTTTCGGTCTTGATCGTTACTGGTTTCTCCGCCTGTTGGGTTATGGCAATGTCCATCGCTGTGGCTCTGGCGTCAGATAGGTCGTGTCAACGTGCCATAATGAGGATGTCCTCAAGTGTAATCCCTGGCTGTCGCAGGATGAGGGTCCGGAGGTTCTTGTTTTGGCACCCTTGGATTACTTGGGCTCTTACTTCCTTGTTCTGGTCGTCTGTACACGTGCTCGCTAGCTCTCTTAGTCGTGCATGGAATGCATCCATTGACTCCCCTTCCCTTTGGCGCGCTTGGCGCAGCTTGAATCTTTCGTAATCAGGGTTCAGTTGGGGATCGAAATGCGCGTTCAGGGCCCTGACCGCCGCAATGTAATCGTTGGGTGCTCCGGTGTTTGGTAGGTGGGCAAACAATTTGTATATCTCCTCTCCTGCAAAGTGCAGCAGCAGGGACCTCTTGACTGTGCCATCTGTTTCCCGTGTGGCGATAAAGTAATTGTCTAGTCTACTGATCCAGAGGGTCCATCTGGGGGACGCGCTGGCTGGATCAATTAGCTCGCTGAATGGGGGCAACGCGTTTATTTGGGAGTGCTGCGATGTGGGCTGTATGGCCTGATGCCCTACTTGTTGTGCAGGCGGTGCGTTCTGCTGTGCTGCTTGTGCCGCATTATCCATCATGGTCAGGTGTGTCTTGCCTGCTTGGCGCTGTGTGCTCCTTGATCTACGGTTTGGAAGGCGATGGCGCTGTGGGAAATTTGGTGTGCCTTGATGATAGGGTCACTTTCCATTGCCTTTATAGTGCTTTATCTTCTTTATTTCCTCTTCTTCTTTTTTTCTTTTTTTTGTTTCTTCCCCTCTTTTTGTGTAGCAGGCTCCTTCTGATGTGCTAAACCCCCTGGCTTGCACAGCTACTTCTCTCACTCTCTCTGCTGGCTGTCTGCTATACGCTGTGTGGCATACAGCTAGCTGATGCGTGAAGCAGGGAAGATCACAGGCTGTTTCCCGTGCGCTTTCCTTTGCAGCGCAGCAGCAATCTTAGCTCAGACGGCCGTCAGGTGGGCACACTGCGCATGCACGCGTTTCCTCGCAGCGCAAGGGCATGCGGGCTCCAACCGGGCATCTGCCGGGAGCGTGCTGGTGTGCCGAGCATGGCAGCGGATGAGTGAGGCACAGGTAGGGGTGCAGGCAACACGGGGTATCTGGCTTGCCGGCGTCGGTGACAGTGCGCTCGGCTGATACGGGCTGCTTGGCCGCTGTGGAGGTGGATCGTTGGTCGCTGCGCGCGTAGCTTGCGCGTCCATTTGCGACGTCACTCTTCACCTCATTGGGCTGGTGGTCCGGAATGCTGTCGATGGGCAGGCGAAGGGAGCAGCACCACGTGGGTTCGGTCGTGAAAAACGCCCACCCTCGTCGCCAGTGTTGTGCTGGTGTGTCTCGCAAGCGTCCTAGCTGCGGGAGCCTCAATAACGCACAACCACACAGAATGGTAGTCTGGGCCGGAAGGTCTCGAGCGACCTCTGCCCGTTTATTTGAGCTCTCTGGCCACGCCTGGCCATAGAGTGATATAATGTGTAGAAGCCCTTCCGGGCTGGGTCTGGGGTCAACCTGTCTCGCGGTATCTAGACCGCTACAATTAGCACTTTCCAATTGAAGACTTAGCCTAGAACATATCGCTCTGAGTGGTGTTTTGGCATTTACTTCTGAAATATGTAAAAGGCAAAATAGCTCTTGCTGTCTGATATACAGAGAATCCATAGTACAAAATTGTACCAGGTTTGTATTTTGGTTCTTTCTTTTTTTACGGGAAACTGATACATAAACTTCTCCCCCTTCATCTCATCAAGAAAAGATTTATCGAATTTAACAGAATTTACTTAATTACATAGTTGTGCATGCAATAATAAAAAACTGTTAAATAATCATTCCTGAAATATAGAATAGTTAGCCCACCTACTTCCCTTGATAAAAAATTGTTTTTTAAAGCCTCTTCTAAGTTGGCACGGTCAAGAACAAGGTAACAAGTTCAATTGAGACCTTTTCTAATCTTATCATGTGCTTGCCTGCAGATTCTTTTATCTCTTTCTATTAGAAAGTGTGAAGTTTTAGACACTTGCAGAAGTATTAGCATCATGTCTTCCACCTATCTAGGCTGACATATTTTTGTTGTTTATATAGTGGCTACAGCATAACATTATGGACGCTTACAGTGAAAGCGGACCTGTTTCTATTGTTTTGTAATAGGGGCAAATTATCTACATGTAAATCGAGATGGCATATTCATTGTCACACCTGTTTTGTCTTATTGGGACTTTAGTGTCTCCAAATTTCTAAACATGAGATAAAGTTGAATATGAGATTCTATAAAAATTTAGCTAACTGAACATTATTTGGAGAGGCGTTGCAACAGAGCTATTAAGCCAGAGGTCATGCCGGTTTGCTGTGACAACAAGCCTCAGTTGGCGGCTGCTCCGAGAGTGGTGCAGAGAAGTGGCCTTTAGCCCAGGACTGCTTATCATATGATGACCTAGAGCACAGCACTTAGAAAGAGGTGTAGCTCAGGTGTCATCGGGAGATGTTGGCATTGCATGAGTTGATGAGCCTGACCACGCTGTCAGAGGAGTCAAAATGACCTGGAGCTTAGAAAATGGCCAAGGCTCCTTCCAAGATGAAGAAAGGCCGGGGGTGTGGGAAACCACCCCAGAGATCGCCACAATCTACGAGGAGGCTGAGCCTGAGGGTGACGCCCCAGAAACTACAGAGGAAGACATTGCTGCTTTGGTAGACCTACCTGATTTAGCCAGGCAGCAAACTGAGGGGTGGGAGTGCAACCCAGGCAGAGTTCTGCATAGTGTGGTTGGAGTGCCATACTTTTGAGAGCCTACAGCAGCAGGCCAAGGCCCAAGCAGCTGGCGACACCTCTGGTGATCACCTCATTTACTGGGAGATTGGTCTTCTCTATGCTCTATTATGAGCCTAAGGTCCCTGAGCCTGGGTCAACCCATGTGTTGGTGGTCTCCCAGTGCTACTGGGCCTTTCTGCTGAAGTTGGCTCATGATATCCCCTGGCAGTGTTGTATTCCTCTTAGGGTGTCCATACACGGGCTTTCCTGTATCATGTCCTTATATAGGCACAATTCGCCCTGCCCTTATATAGGCATAAAATCCCAGTCCTTATTTAGGCATTAAACCGTGCACTCCAAATACAGGCATGGTCTCCGACATCCGTCCACCCTAACGTCACAACGAGTTCTTGAAGAACAGACCCTTAGGCTTCGGGAGTTTCCCTAGCACAGGACTATTGATTTCTTCAAGGACTCATCTATTATGCATGAACCATTATACCTTAGGGGTTCATTCATGACGTCTTCCGCTGACCGATTCACGTCAATGCTAACATTGTGAGGTACCTCTCAGGTATAAATATACCTTCCCTAGCCCTTGTAAACTAGAGGAGACCTCGACTTCAGAGGAGCCCGTTTCCCGGCCTGACGCACTGAGAAGACGCTGTCATCCCTGCACGCAGAGAGTCCAGCTTCCAGTGATCTGACTTCCCTTGCGGGGTGTTGGAGTTCGAGTCTGGCAAAGAGATTCCTACCTCTCTCATTCTTCAGGTATGGAGCTGACAAGAACCTAGAGGGACTCTTGGCATACTAGGCATACTAGACTTAACATACTCTTAGTATACCATAGTAAGGAATACTTCACCTACTTCATACCTCTCCCTACACCTAGGTTAGGTTAGGTACATTGGGGTAGAACTAGATTAGAAACGCATCGTATGAGTACTCGCATTTTTAGTCTGTGTTATTTATGTAAATGCATATATACTAAAAGATAATGCTATCGCAGTATTATTTATTTCTACTGCTCACACTGTACATTATTTATCTTGCATACTGTCTTGTGATCGTAACAGCACATTTTACTTACACCAGAAACAAGACTGTTCAATAAATCTTTTATTGAAACGCCCGTCTATTTCTTTCTGTGTAACTTTGAGGAAAACTAAGCATGCACGATTGAGCTGAGTGAAATAGTTATCTATTGTTTCCACGACTCTGGGACACGTTCTGATTCTAAAGGAAACAAAGTGGTCATGTTTTGCGGCTGCCAGAAACTACTCCCTTCTTGTTTGACAAGGAGTTTCTAGTGGCCTCTGAGCTAGCTGGCACAAGTAATTAAGTTTAATATACTCGATAGGGACATACTGACCATAGTCCTATGTCAAACCTATAGGATATATTATTCCAATGCGCAGAGCCTATTAGGGAAATAGGAGCTACACTACAGCAGGATATCGGGGACAGGCCAAAACCTTTGACTGACTGGTCACCCACTTCTATTGGTCACAGATGCTGGTGCAGTCTAGGCCAAATCCTTTCACAGAGTGGTCACTCACTTCTATTGGCCACAGTTACGGATGCAGTCGGATACCTTCTGCAAATCTTGAATGTCTGCCAGGCCAGTGGTAAGTCAGAGACAAAGCACAAGGCCACCCTGATGCCTTTTTCTAAAGTGGAAGCAAACTTTGAGAGGTTGGGCATAGACAAAGTTGGACTTCTGGGCCCCAAGACTGCCCTAGGCAAAAAGTTCATTGTGGTGTCGGTGAACCATGCCACACGGTACCCAGAGGCTATACTTCTGAGGTCGGTGACTGCGCCTGTGGTGAGAAGAGCCCTGATGGGAAGTTGTGTCTAACTGGGACACCGATGTCTTGCCTGCCTACATGAAGTCTATGTGGGACGAATGTGGAGTAACCTATAAGGTTTTCACACCATACGATCCTGAGAACAATGTGGTTGTTGAAAGGTTCAACAAGACACTGAAAAACATAATTATAGGCCTACCAGGACCCATGAAGTGTAAGTGGGATATCCTCTTGCCATGCCTTTTTTTGCATATAGGGAAGTGCCTCAAAAGGGAGTGAGGTTCAGTCCATTTGAACTTCTGTTTGGCCACCCTGTGCGTAGACCTCTCAGTCTTGTAAAGGAGGGGTGGAAGCTAGCTCCTAAGAACCCTTTCAAGATTTATTGAGCTACACTGTGGCTCTCCTGTCTCAGATGAAGTGCTTCTGGAAAGAGGCCTCGGACTACTTTGAAGTTATGAAATATTGGAACAACCGGAAGGCTACTTTGGGTGAGTATCAGTCTCAGTGAGATGGTGTAGGTGATGAAACCTGTGGAGCCCTGGGCCTTAAAGGACCTCAAGACATCTAGGAACCCCTTGATGGTCCTACATTTGAACCGCTTCAAGCCCCACATTGGTATGCCCTAAGTCACAATGCTCTTGGTGAAAGATGATTTGGGGTGATTGAACCCTCCTGTAGTCCCTGGTCAAATCCAGTGGTACTGGTACCCAAGACTGCCCGCCGAGCACCAATCTATTTGGTTCTGTGTGGATCACAGGGTCCTCATTTCAGTCATCAAGACTAATGCTCAAACCATCCCCAGAGCTGATGAGCTCATTGTTTGGTTGGGGACTGCCAAATTCCTCAGTGTGTTGGCAGATCACCCTGACTGAGGGGGCAAACCAAAGGTCAGCATTTTCCCCCCACCACAGGGCCACTTTCAGTTTAAAGTGATTCCATTTGGGCTTAAGAATGCCATTGCCTCCTTCCAAAGGTTGGTCAACCGAATCGTGACTGGGCTCGAAAACTTCAGTGACACCTACTTTAATCAATTAATCAGTCCCTCAATCAAGTAGTACTTGTCTAGCATGGCTTTTCACCCTAGAGGGTATCCAGGCGCTGTGCTGCAGATATCAGTAAAAGAGCAAGGTCTTGAGTCCCTTACTGAAGAGGGTCAGCGTGGGTGCGGAGGTGGAGGGGGAGGGCATTCCAGGAAATGGTGGCAAGGTGGGAGAAGAATCATCCTCTGAAGTGGATATGGTAGATAAGTGGTATCTGTGCGATGGCGGGGTGTGCAGAGTGGAGATTCCTGGTTGGTCGGTGGAAGTACAGGCGAGGGCTAATTATGCGGGTCTGTTTTCAAGGAGGGCTTTGTAGGCATGGGTCAGAAACTTTAGCTGGCATCTCTTCTGGACGGGGAGTCAGTTGAGGTCCTTCAGGTGCTGGGTGATGTGTGTCCTCTTGGACAAGTTGAGGATCAGTATGGCAGCTGCATTCTGGATCATCTGTAGTCTTTGCATGAGTTTGGAGGTGGAGCCTGCATAGAGTGCACTGCCGTAGTCTAGTCGGCTAGTGATGAGGGCCTGCATCACCGTTTTTCCGGTGCTCATGGGGAGCCATCTGAAGACTTTGTTGAGCATGTGGAAGCAGGCTGAGGAAACGGCATTGGCCTGACGTTTCACGGAGAGTTGACTGTGCTGGATGATGCAGAGGTTGCGGGCGTGGTCTATCGGCATGGGGTTGGGTCCGAGCTCTGCTGGCCACCTGGAGTCATTTTAGAGAGCAGTGTGACTGCCGAAGATGAGAACTTCAGTTTTATCTGTGTTGAGCTTTAAGCAGTTGTCCTTCATCCAGGCGGCGACGTTCTTCATACAGTTGTGGAAGTTGGTCTTCATCGAGGTGGGGTCTGCTGAGAGCGAGAGGACGAGCTGGATATTGTTGGCATAGGAGATGATGTGGATGTTGTGCGATCTGGCGATGTCTGAGGTGGCATGTAGATGTTGAAGAGGGTTGGGCTGAGGGATAATCCTTGGAGTACGCCGCAGATGGTGTGCTTGGGTTGCGAGTTTAAGGGGGGAGGCGGATATTTTGTGTGCTTCCCGTGAGAAAAGATGCATAATCTTAGCGCATCGTCTGTGATTCCTATCTGGCATAGTCGATTGATGAGTTTGTGGTGGGAGACAGTGTCGAAAGCTGCAGAGAGGTCCAGGAGGATACGGGTGGCTGATTCTCCTTAATCAAGTAGGGTGCGGATGTCGTCTGTTGCAGTGATCAGAGCTGTCTTGGTGCTGTGGTTGGTTCTAAAGCCCGATTGGAAAGGGTCCAGTAGGTTGTTTCTTTCCAGGTGTTCAGTGAGTTGAAGGTTGATGGCACTCTCCAGGACTTTGATGGGGAACGGGAGGAGGGAGATAGGATGGTAGTTCTGGAGCTTGCTGTGGTCTGCCAAAGGTTACTTGAGGAGGGGTCTGATCTCCATGTGTTTCCATGCATCGGGGAAGGTGGCTGTGGTTATGGAGTCGTTGAGGATGATGGTGAGCTGGTGGCTGATCTCCCCTCTTCAGAGGTTGAAGAGTTGGTGGGGGCATGGGTCATTGGGTGCTCCTGAGTGGATGGATTTTATAATAGTGGTTGTGTTCGGTGTGCTACGTTGTTCCCATGTGGTGAGTGGGTGGTCGACCGTGGTGGGTGATGGGTTGCTGAAGAGGTCGGAGGGTTGGGGATCGAAGTTGGAAATGATGGTATTACCCCAGATTTGTGTCTTCTCTAGCTGAACCAATTCTTGTTGTCATTAGAACTCTGCACACTTTACTCCTGCTAACCAGTGGTAAAGTGCTTGTACTCTCCCTACCATCAATGGTAAAACTGGTATACCTGATTGGTTTATTTAGTTTACTTATGAGTCTGTAAAATATACTACTACACCTACCCCAGGACTGTAAATTAAATGCTACTGGTAGGCTGCAGCACTCATTGTGTCACTCACTAAAGTAGCCCTGTAAAACAAGTCTTAGGCCTACCACTGCAGCCTGTATCGCACAGAAAACGATCTTAATTGGTCAGTCATCTTTCTCGTGCACCGCAATCCCAAGGGTTGTTCCATTTCATCATTGCTTGCAAATACAGAGGCCAAAATTATCATACAATTCCACACAGCCATCTGTAGTCTGAATGATTTGGATGAAATAGGGCCCCTGATATAATGCTTATCAATAACTTTGGCGATATGGTTGTAACATCTACAGTAAATTTATTTTGGTTTCCAGTTTTTATGTGAATTATTGATGATGATCAGACAGTGCTTTATTGACAGAAACTTGATGTGTTCTATACCAGAGATGATTCCATTGTTAATCTTCATAATTTTGATGTTGTCCTTATTAGCTGATGTTTGAGCTATAGTTGCCATACATAAATTGATTGCACCGGTTTAAATATGTCCACGAATTAGGTTTCCAGCATTATCTTTGCCTGTTTAAAAGTTCCTTCTCCACTTAAGATGGCCACGCCTTAATGTGATAAATCATGTGATGCCTACCAGCATGCTATGCATATGACGTGCAATAGTTCACTTCCTTATTGTGGATGCGGCAGCGTCTTCGAAATGCCGGCACTCTTGCAAGACGTTTCGAGCGAAGTCTCCTAGCTTCACCCTGTCCCAATTGGTAATCCCTGCACAAATGAAGTCCCTTAGCTTCCCATGAGCAATATTGCTCAATGATTCATATATATATCTTGGTTTTTACCTAGGGAAGTCTACAGATAAGATCAAGATTCATTCTTTATCTGGTTATAATTATTTCCAATTTACGGGCACCTTTGTTGTCATGCATTTGAAATTTTGAGTTATCCTTTTCCATCTTTTACTCCAGGTGGAAGTTTGTGGTAGCGGTGGTGTGCAAGATAATTATTAATATTTAGTGTGCTACATGCTACCACCATATAGGTAAAATATATATTTTTTTGGATCCAAATGCATGAGTGTATCCGCATAACACATGGTGAGAATGGAGTATACTGGACGCAGTGCAGTCACTAATTTATGTTATCTCATGATCACTTCATATACAAGGTGTTCCATTTCATTGATTGAGTTCAAGGGTTCATCAGCATGGTGCTTTTCACTGGCATGTATGCACTGGCAAGGAAAATGTGTTCAGGACACTGGATAAGAAGTTTTCCAGGCAATTTGTTGTGTTTGCCTTGTAGTGGTGCTGCTGTTCCAATGGTATTAATCATTGTTTCGCACTACCTTCAGCCCCATGGCAATTTATGCTTGCATGGCACATCAGTCTGATTTACGTGGCCTTTCCATGTGATATGAAGTTTTCCAGGCAATAGATATGTTGGTCTCTCTGGTTCCCAAGATTTGGGCTTTTTTGGCACTTTCCGGTCTCTGGTCCAACAATCTGTGGATTGGCCTGGTGTGTATATGTATATGTTGTTACGACCTTGAGAAATGTGGTATGTTGAGTGTTTCATTTTTAGGTTCAGGTCAGGTTCAGGTTCTCTTGTCTTCGTAGTGCCGAGGAAGCCCTTAGTGAAGATGGGCCGAAATGCGGCGACATTTCAGTACGAGGAGTGGTAGTAAAAGTTTATTTCAGAAAATTGATTCCATAAAACTTACAGTCAATAAAACAATCATTAATGTACAGTATTTCGGAATTATTATGGCCAGATAAAATCTCTTCAAGCCTATTCCATTACATCATAAAATCGGTTTAAAACGTATAAAAACAATTCTCATAATACAACAAGAAGTAAAAACATGTACATGTGCAAACAAAAAACAGTGCATGCAACCAATTTCTCCTGGTTTAGAATTTCAGACCATTAGCTTTCCTTATAAGCCCTACCATGATTAGAAACTTGCTTGCGGCAAAAACAGTGTAAATGGATGTGTCACCCTTCAAGATTCTCAGTGCCTTCAAATATCTCCGAATGCCATGATACTTCCATTTCCCTCTAGGCTTTGTATATGCTGGACAAAAAAATTGCACATGGTGTATAGTTTCATTTGCTGACAACGAACACATTGTACGTACAGACAAATGGACAGCGCTCCTGTCGGAGGTCCATAATGCTGTGAATTACCCCAATTCCAGTGTATCATAGCAAAATTTCCGGTATAAGGATTTCAGGTATAAGGAATTGTTGGAGTGGGAGCTCAAGAAATGTTTCATAAGAAGGACAATCCTTAGTAAGCAAGAATTAGCCTACCAAGGGTGGAACAACAAGAGAGACTGGTTTGAATAAACTCCCAGTAGCGGATTTTTAGCTGTAGCTTAGAAGGAGCTACCAGCGAGACAGGTTCCTATCAGAGGAGGAGTCAAACAAGATATATCATTATCTTTTTTTTTCCAGTTATAAGGAGAAAATTAAGGGGTGAATGCCCCAGTACTTTCTTGACTATATGACTACCTCCGAATTACAGTTGGACTTCTTATACAACCACCTGTGTATTCTGAAAAATAAGAAAGCAAGGAGGAACAAATGGACAATGAGCTTATCCATTTTTCACTGACAGTTGGAAGATGATGAATTTTCCCACTCATTGCAGGTTTTTGTGTGAGGTGTTGAATGTCTTACTTACATAATCAAATTTATGCTTTTTTTTTTTTTACCAGAGGTTAAAAAAATATTATGGAATGTGTATATATATATATACAGTTATGCTTAAAAATAGCTTGATAAATGTACTCATCATTGATTAGGTAATATTCCAGATGAAAATTTATTGTTTCATTATGGCGTGAATGTATACATGAATGTATCCATACGGTATACTACTTTCTATTTTTGAGTGACTGCAGCCTGTAGGGCCATTATTTTGCCATTTCGACCTGTCAAAATAAATATTTTCCTAGACATAAATGATCATTTGTAATACTTACAAGTCACCCCTAAGATAGACCCTAAAGGCTCTAAAGGCAGGATGCATGTTATTTAAAAAGTAGGACATGTGTCCTTAGGTTTTATATGTCCAGACAGTGAAAAATGTATCAAGTTGTGTTTCACTGTAGCAAGGCTACCTGCCCTTAGCCTAACACTGAATTTTCTTATTACACTTAATAAGTGATGAATTCAGCTTGTGAGCAGATAGAAAAATACTTCTTACACTCATTTTAATTATATTTTAAAATCCTCTTTAATGGTAAAGTCAGATTTTAAGTTACTGTTCTGAAAATACCAGTTGTAAGTTGACATTTTTCAGCTGAAACCAAATGTGCCTTTATGCCAGTGTCCAGAGTCACATGACTGTAATGCCTTTCCTTTGGTGTGATGGGTATTAATTCTAAAAAGGGAACAGAAGGACATTGAGTGTGGGGAAGGGTGTTCCTCGCCTGAGCAGGATTGCCTCAGGCTTGTACTCAGTCTTTCCTGAACTTCAAAGGGTAGCCTGAGGTATGTGGCACTCCCTTCCTGACTTCCGAAGCTGCCTGCTCCATCACTGGCAAATGCAGCTGACACTTGGGCCTGCCGGCCCGTTGTTACCCTAACAGGTTTGTATCTAATCCCAGTGAAAGGGGAAGAACTGACCAGAACCAGATTAGGGGCAGACAAAGAGATGAAACCCCACACACAGGCTGGCACTGGCTATAAAGATGGCACCCTCAGAACCTCTCATCAGAACACTCCTGGACCTGTGGAAGATTCAGAAGAGGGACTGCCCTGCAGTCTGAAAGAGAAAGACTGGGCCTGCTTTCCCTGAACCCAGGATCCCCAGAATTGACGCCAAGGGTCAGTTGGCTCACCTCCTATTTGAACTACAGGGACATAACACACTTGCAGAGGCCTCTCCTGCTTTCTAGCTGACCAGAGCCAACTGGACATGACCTGCTGGCATCTAGGAGTGAGTCCTGACCCACCAAGTGCTGTCCTTCAGGTCCTAGACACTTGGCTGAGGTCAAAGTTTACTCCTCCCTGCCCAGCTAAAGGTTCTGCTGAATTCGACGCAGCTCAGTACAGTGCAGACCAAAGCAGGGCCTCACATCGCAGCACCTCACAGCTTCTGGTGAGCGGCTTCACCGGACCCAATGCAGCATGATGCAAAACAATGCTGGACCTTGCATAGCAGCACATTTCAGCTCCTTAGCGGCGGTTTCAATGGATCCAGTGCAGAATGACGCAGGTCAAAGTGAGGACCTTGCATTGCATCACCACACAGCTTCTGTTTGGTGGCTAGATGGACCCGAAACAGCACGACACAGAGCTTCACATCGCAGCACAGGGCAGCCCCTACACCAAAGACAAAAGGTACAACTCCCAGCAAGTCGCACCTGGTCCCATACCCAACTGGCGCTCCATCGCTGTCGGCTTGAACTTCTGACTTTACTCAGGTCTCGAATGACCAGATACCCGCAGTTGGCATTGCACGCCTTTTGGCACTATTCATACTTTTAAAAAAATCATTCATACCTCTGGTTCTACTGATTGGATTTTTGTCACCTTAGTGTTCTTTTATTTATTAAAATATCCTCTATTTTTCTTTTGTTGTGTTTTCACTATATTACTGTTTGAGTACTGCATAAATACTTTACACATTGACTCTAGGTTAAGCATGGTTGCTTTTGTGGCAAGCTATGAGAGGGTTAAGCACAGGTTTATTTAATGACTTTTGTGGTTCACCCTGACAAGGATTGTGTTTATTACTTCAGTGGGGCACTCACCACTCTCAACTTCACCTAGATATTTCTGTGCTCAGTCCCTTAGGGTTCAGATACAGGTTCATGTGGCCAAAAAGTTGCCAACAAGTGTATGACCTTGCACCCACGCCCTTCTGTCTCTTTTCACCAGAATGCATATTCAGCCTCTGGTACATGTTTGTCATCAGACACCAACAGGGCTTTGTGTGTGACCACTGCACTGGTGCATGATCAGCCTCTGATTTACATGTATGTAACCAGGCGTCCACACATTTCTGGGCAATGATCTCCTTGGACCTTGCTCTGTCTCTGAT
The DNA here is from genome assembly GCA_963921515.1 of Calotriton arnoldi. Taxonomy (NCBI): domain Eukaryota; kingdom Metazoa; phylum Chordata; class Amphibia; order Caudata; family Salamandridae; genus Calotriton; species Calotriton arnoldi. The sequence goes on along the minus strand of CAWUFW010012835.1, from coordinate 47,971 downwards.
GTACTTGCCTCTGTATTCAGCAGCTTCCAAGTTGCAAGTTGAGCCTTTCTATCAAATGTGTGAATAGACCTCTAGATAGCCCAGAGTGCAGACACCACAAGGATGAATGTTCAGGCGCTGGTGCATGCCTCGGTGCCTGACATCTTTAGGTCTCATTGCCGTCTTTGTTAACAGTCCTATCACAAGTTATTTATTGGCTGTTATCTTCACCTTCACCAATCAAAACGTATTTATGTGATCTTCAGCCCCTCTTCTATTATCTTTGTTAAGCTTGCTTACAGATTATCTTGTTATTCCATCATTCTCTTGAAAACATGTACTTATTTCAGAAAGTGTCTGAAAAGGGAAACAACGGGGGTAATCAGTGGAAAGCACGGTCCGCAATTAAAAAGTATGAGAAAGTAAATATTTAGTGCATGGGGAATTAAGAACTCAATTCACAAAGGAATTTTCTGCCGTAAACATACATTGCTGCTAAAAATTCCTCCATACTTACCTGCCAGGAATTTACCAAAGGATTCCTGGCAGGAGTAAACAGTTGTACTACTGCAGATTTCTCCGCCAAGAGCGTGAAGAAATCTGTAGTAGTAAATCCCACTCAGATGGTAGGAAATGGCCAATATAAGGAATGGATAGCTGTGTACGTTTCTGAAAGCACTCTGGCCTGTAAGCTTGTGGGCAGACATAAGCTCTCAACCAGAGCCATCCCTTGCTCAGATAGCACTCTGAGTGGGTAGACATTTGGCACCCTCGCTGCTGCTGGTGAATAAAATGAGACCGCAGGGGCCCATTTTGTATTTACAGGTCAGTCACAGGGTGATTATATTAAAGCAGTGACAGCCCTCTGAACACATTCTAAAAGGGACGGCCCTGCTGGACAGGAAAAAACAATCAACTAGAGAAAAAACAGACCCCTTTCTTCCCTTTCAATTTACTAATGCATTAAAGTCATCAAATATATACGGCTCAGAGGAACTCTTTAATTTTCTGCTTTATTCATTATTATATCATTTCACATACCAAAATTATATTGTTGAATTGCCATGATTTGTATCACAATTCACAAGAATAACCATAAATGCAACAGGAGGTCACATGAATGACAGAAATGTCTCATTATATAGATGCAATTACAATCCAATACAATTCTAAAAACACACTAACACATCCTCTGTCAGACATTCCACATGCATGCTCATTCTTCCATTCATTTGCACATTCTCATATCTAAAAACTATGAAAGACTTGATATTCTTATTAGAAGGGTCACTATAATGCATTTGTACCACTGTTGCCTTGTAACTTCGCAGTGTCTGATTACTTTCTTTGCTATTTGATTAGTTATAACATCAATATTGGAAGAGTTATCTCTCCTGTCTTATAACACAATACACAATTTGCTCATAGTAACGGCAAGAGGCATGTATTCGGTGGTGATATCAATTAATCACATTGATTTGATGGCTGCATCGATTTCGGTTTTCCTTTTAGTGGCTGTACAATTTTATCTATGCACAATTACGAGGCAACAGTGGTATGGATGCATTATAGCAACCATGTAATAAGAATATCAAGGGCCCGAATACGAGTACGTGGCAGCTCGACCACTGCCACACTGCGGGCCTGCCCACAGTCTGACAAGTGTGGCGGTCAGACCGCCACAGGACCTCTGTCTGCTGGGGAGCCAGGATCCCCTGGAGGTCGCGCAGTGGTATAGGAGCTGTAATATGCTGGCGGGTGCCACTGCCGCACCACCCAGCATATTACACATTGGCTTTTCACGGCCCCATTCTTGGCGGTGAGCTCGCCATGAAAAGGGTGGGAGAGAGGCACTGGGTCTGAGGGTGCATGTGGGGAGCGTGTGTCTCCCTGGATTTGCACCCCCAGTTCCTGCTTGGTGTGGCATGTATGCCACACCATGCAGGAAGGTGCAGTTTGCACTCTGAGGTGGTGGTCTACATGTTAGGCTCTTCTATGAGCCTAACAGTATCCTCCGACAGACCACCGCAGCACCGCCCGCCGGACCAGGATTTAACTCCTAATCTGGTGGGCGGGCGTACAACGGCTTTGGCGGCCCTACAGTGGGCGGCGCATTGACAGCACCGCTGTAGGTCCGCCAAAGTCGTTATCTGGTCCCAAGTCGTTCATAGTTTTTAGGCATGTGGAATGTCTGACAGAGGATGTGTTAGAGTGCTTTTTTAATAAGACATTTCTGTCATTCATGTGGACTGCTGTTGTTGAATTTATGGTTATTCTTGTGAATTGTGATACAAATCATGGCAATTGAATAATATAATGTTGTTATGTGAAATTATATATTAATGAATAAAACAGAAAAGTAAAGAATGAGTTCCTCTCCGCCGTATATATTTGATGACTTTCGTGCTTTAGTAATTGGTAAGGGAAGACGGAGGTTTGTTTTTAGGTCTCGCATAGCGTTGCAGCGCAACGCGCTGCTCGCTTTTCGAGGCATGCAGTATACACTATAGCAGGGGGAAGCTCCGCCCACTTTCCGGCCATAATTTTGATTGGCTTCAATGATAAATTCTGCAATTTTGATTGGTTTTTGGCTTCTTAGTCCCGCCTCCTGACGGCCATGTCGTCATTTTTGTTCTTCCGAGGCTATCAGCCCCTTTACTTCAAAAACCGTTTTGTTTCCCTGCCTCTCCCCATTCCCTCCCGCAGTCCGTAACTTCTTGGACCACAACCACCCCCTCACCCCCTCCCGTTCATGCCTTCTTTGATACACGCACTTCCGTTTAAAATGCAATAGGTCTCGGTAAATACGAGTCCTATTGCATTTTCAATGCTTGTTTGTCTCGTGTGATTGGTGGGTGAATTCGCACTTTTTGTCTCACATGCGCGCGATGCCTTACATCGTACGCATGCGAGACAAAGGGAGGCAGAGACAGCACAAGCAGCGAAGCAGGACGAGGTGAAGCGCGGCCGGGTTCCCCTCCATCCTCCCCACCCACAGATCACCTGCCTGACTACACAATGCTTGTTTCTTGTCATTGCTGCTGTTTTCTTTTCTCCTCTTCAGCGGAGCTCCACTCCCAGGAATACCAAGGCCTGCAGGGGTCGTTCGGGAGGAAGCACTCCTGCGGTCCACGTGTCTCCTCCGCTCTCGCCCTCGGCTCTCGTCTCGGGAGCCCCTCTCCAGCCCCACGGACGGGCCGGACCACCACACGGCGCCTCTTCCCCCGGCTGCCGAGATCCCAGAGCGAGGTAAGGCTGGTGTGTGCGGGTACTACTGCCCTCTATGGGACCCGGCGTCCCCGCTGCTCGCTGTGGCACAGGCAGGTGCAGGGTGCCACCCCGGGACACTGGGAATAAATGCCTCAGCAGAACTTAAGGGAAAAGGGGAGGTGAAGGTAGCGGGCAGTGGGCACCGGTTGTGTGCCGAGGAAGCACTGAGCAGGAAGAGATGCCCAGAGTAGGTTAATTCTGGTTTGTGGCTTTCTGTTTAGCAAGTGTCTACTGCCATAGAGGCGCAGTGCTGTTCACTAATTGGGCGCGCATATTCGTTTTACTCTGCTGTTTTAATCCACAGGGTTTTTTCCTGACATAAACTTTCTTAAAGCTTCAAAAACAATGCTGGGCGTTGACCGAAGCATCTAGGATGCAGGGCTTTGATCTGCATGGCATTTAGGTGCAGCACAAACTTGATCTTCTGTGTCCTTTTCATAACACTCTTTGAGCAGACCTCTTGGCTCCTCTGTTGCAGTCAGCTCAGGTGAAGGGCTCAGCCTCTATACTGAGGGAACTCGAGAGGTTGTATCACTGAGGGATATTTTGTCTCGGGCAGCTGGGGGTGACCCTGACGCCCAACTACTACCAAACACTCCCTCCAAGCCTCACCAATTGGCTTTGCAATGCTTGTTTTACTTCTAGCTTTCAAGGCAAGATGCAGGCAGGAGGCCATCGACTTCTGACCTGGGGGTGGGGGGAGTCTCCATGGTCAGAAGCCGACCCTGTGCTGTGTGTTTTGAATATTGTACTTCAGAAGAGTGTTCCAAAACAGAATCCTTGTCGTGTCCGTCTAGCTCCATCACTAACAAGCCACATTCACTCACCTCTTGGCGCTTCTGTTTGAGATTTTTGCATAAAGTTCTCCCCTCCGGTAGACAAGGCCAGGTGTGCCACCGGCATTATTAACCTGCATTATATCAACGCTTACCTGTTTCTTCATTTTTCCATTAGCCCTTCTGTCCCATTCCGTTAAAGCCTAATTTCCATGAACTGCAGCCTCTTTGACGTTGGCGCTAAGCCTGGCCTCTTTGACGTTGACGCTAAGCCTGGCCTCTTTGACGTTGGCGCTAAGCCTGGCCTCTTTAATGTTGGCGCTAAGCCTCTTTGACGTTGGCGCTAGCTAGCCCTGCCCTCTGACGTTGGCGCTAGCTCTGGCTTCTTTGACCTCATCATTGGCTCGGGGTCCGGTCCAGTAATTATTCTGCATCATTCTTATTGGTACATCCAAGATTTTTAAGCTCAATTCTCATATTATGGTCGGGTCCGGAATTGAGTTTTGCAAATGTAATATTAATAATGTTTTTTTTATTAGCAGTTTAATTCGGTTTATGTGGAACTATATAAACGTATATATTTTAAATATTTAAAAAATGTGATTCCAAATACTGCATGCATCTTTGCGAAATGTATCTGGCTCCCCCTAAAGCTGCCCCTTAAGTTTCTTAAAGACTTCCCTAAAGGCAGACACATTCTTTGTTTCATATTCATTTTGATTTGTAAGAAGTTCTCCCAGACTCGAATACCCTCCTCTTCCAGCTCCTCAGAAGAGCACGGATCGCCGCTCCTACGCCCCTTTTATTCGCAAAACCCATGTTTTGTTGGTGGTTGCGAAAGCTTCAGTGTTGTCCCACTTACTTTCCCTCCATGTTAAAGAACAGTAGATGTTTCAGCACTCAGGCTTATGTGCTGCATAGCTAAATACATATAAGGTCCCAAAGGCGAGACCGATTGCATTGCAAATGCTTGTTTCTCTAGTTGATGGTCTCTGAACACAAACACCTGCACTGAACTAGCCTGACTCATTCACAACTTAACTCCATAACGCTGGTGCCAAGTTGTTGGTGTGGTGCAGTGCTTAATTTGAGCTGGTGGTTTCCGGTGCTCGGCACTGGAACTTAATTGCCAACACCGGTGCTTGTGACAGTCTGGCTAATTTAAAGAAGACCACAACAGTTAATTATTAATACAATATACATTAACAAATCAATATACATTAATAAGTCATTCTTATAGCTTTGGAGGCCTGGAACAGTCTGAATTGTAACACTTTTAGTAGTGTGACGGTTAGTAGCTGTGTTTTAACTATCATTGGCAGCATGGCAGCGCAATGTGTGGTGCAAGCTGCAGTGGCCTCCGGATGAAGAGCCCTGGCACTTCTTCTTTTTTTTATTTTATTTTACAAATTAAGCACTGGCTGTGGTGGATAGGCATGTAGTTGCGTTGGAGCAGAGGTGAGAGAGGGAAATGGGAGAGGGGCAAAAAATGGTACCAGTAGCGAGTGAAAAAAAATTATTACAAGCAGTTTAATCGAACCATTGGAGTCAGGTGAGAGGGACGATGTTGTCTGCAGGACCACAAGGCAGATACCTCTGTGCTCCCCTCTGAAGACTGGCGCCCTGGGCCTGGGCCCATCTCACACATGCCAAAAGCTGACCTTGCTCTCAACTGACCGTTTCCCACCTTGGAAGTGGCGAGAGATTTACTCCACCAAAGTGCTGTAGAAGTTCCCTTCCAGGAAGGGAAGGCGAACGGATCACCTTCAAACATGGTGGAGATGTAGAGGAAGGTGTTTGTCCAGGGGAAGAGAAAAAGAAAAAAAAAATACGCATGTTATATCATGCCCCACTTTTCTGGTGCTTAATTGTACACTTCCTAGAATTACCCGTTGTGGAAATGAGAACCCATGGAATAATAACTTTCTGAGAAGTACGCCTGGAAACCTTCGTCTGGCTCTGTTTTCCAGCCGTACTTCTGAAATAGATTCTGAATTTATTTTAAACAGTAGTAAATGTGCCCCCAATCATAGGAGTACTTTTACTAGTGCAGATGTACTTTTTGTGATCTGCCCTACTTAATTAATGAGAACCACCCCATTTGGTTTCAAATGCGAAATGGCAAGCGCACAAAATAATAGGGAAAAATCCCTTGTTAGCATGTTTGTCCTCGAAATCAGCAGTGAAGAAGAGGAAACGGACCGAGAGCCCTTGAAATCCTCCTTTAGTTACAGAAATGTTATTCAGGCTCATGTGCATCAGTCCAGTTTAGTGTGGCCTTAAAAGACACCATTGATGCCTGCTCTCGTTTGTTTAGCACCGTACGTGTTAATACCGCCCCGTACACTACGAACACATTAATTATCTCGCCGGATTGCAGAGGAAGTCTCTACAAAGAGCTGTTAAAAAGTTATAGCTAAAGCATTCAGTGGTTTAATGAGGCGCACTTGACGCGTCTCAGCGGAGACCAGGGGCACACGAATACCCGCTCCGCCTTGGCATTCTGTCCGAGAGAAGCCTTGGCTTCAGTACAAATCCTTTAGGCGGCCTGTATGTTGGTCTTCAGCTCACTTACGTGTGAGCTGATTGAATTAATTGGCAAATGGGCCAGTAAATTCGCTGTACCGAATGGACTCTGCCTCTCCTGGGCCCTTCTCAACGAGAAAGAAATGCCCAGTAAGCGGAAACATTTTTTGTCTTTAGATCAACGCTCAGTGGCCTTTTTTGTCGAGGGCAGCTGGTCTCAAGTAGAATAAAGTGTACAGAAAAGACAGCGACGTTCAATGGGAAGGGTTGGCGTCCTGTCGGGAGCCACTTAGAAAACAATTATTCCATCTCTGCGCTCTTTCTCTCAGGAATTTTATGTAGAAATTCCTAGTTAGTGCGCAGGCCTTTGACACCATACTATTGCTAAAAGGGACGGACTACCTGCACACGAATGTAATGGAGGTATGCGAAGGGTTTGCTAGTTCCCAATTATTGCACGAAGTTAAGTGCTATTCGTAGAGGTGACCCAATAAAGCAGATCCCAAATAAAAACACTAATTCCTTTCACCCCCTCTCGTCTCATATTCTCAAAATATGTAAACAGGAGCCAGAAGATCAACTTTTTGATCGTGCATAGCTTGCGTGGATTTTCCTTATTCGTGACATTTGCAAGGAAAAGGGTACCCTAAATTACCCGTGCATAAAAATTGTGAAACTGGGGAGTATATGATATTAAACACATCTCAAAAGTCCCATTTCTTTACCGGAATGCCCAATCACATTTGAGTTTGAGATCTTTGTGTATTAGTTGTATTTTTTGCGAAAAATACACCAGTGTGTCCCCAAAAAAATCTTTGTCTTCGCACCCCTTGAGACTGTCAGCATAGGCTGCTGTGCTTCAGGTTCAGTCTCATTTACATGCTTAATATTACGCAGAAAACTAACGGTTTGTGGTTTTGGATTCTAAATTCTAATGAATGTTAAAATATTGATTAGTCACGTTTTTATATGCATCACCTAATTTGTTCACTTTTTGGGCACTCACAATTTTGGTGGCAAAAAGACTGATGCATCAGGAAATTTAGAGCGTGGCAAAATAAGACATCTACGATAAACCAGTGTATTTCCTGATCCATCACACTTGTGGAACCACTGATATTTGCACAGTGGACCACTCACTGGTTTTTCCATCCAAAATGAGCCACTGTGGCAACCTGTCACAAGTGGTTCAAGTTGAACTTTACCACCAAGTAGTAAAGATTGCCCAGAGGGGTTTGCTCAAATTGGAAAGCTGAGCTTAGACCCTAAAGCTTCTAGAATTATGGCCCAAACCTTAGTGAATACCCCAAAATTCTGCCTGCAAGGCATATTACTTTATAAATGTGAACACTGGACCAGTGACTTTTTGAGAGTGCACATCAGAAACTCTTCAGGGCCCCTGTGACAATTGTGCCCTTAGCAGATAAGTCTAATTAAGTGTATCTACAAGAAAAGGCAGTTTCTCTCATCATAGAAGACCAGACTAGGGCCCAAGGAAGCAGGAGGTTTTAGGTTGACAGAAGTATTCGGTGACAGTGTGTGTACAGTGCTGCGTTTCATGCCCTACATACCTGCAGGACACTGCTGAGAGACACAGTATAATCGCAATAGAGATCATCTACCAGTTAAATGGTCAGGCGACTACTGTGTGCTCTTTTCCACAAACACACCACTGAGGGAACATCTCAAGAAACAAAGGCATCACAGTGGTAGAAACATTCTCGGCAGTAGTGCAGGCGGCATTTCTTGGCATTAAGCATGTGGCCCAGAACAGGTCGTTTCTCTTTCCTGAATCCCGCTCACTAACCTTATTTTCTCAGTAGTGCCATATCCGTTCTACGGGACTCCAGCAATGTGAACCATTGTCCTCTCAGTGCTGTGGGACACTCTTACTCCCAGCCACAGTCCTCCTACTAGGCATGTGCCAGTGATGCAGAGCTGGCTGCGGCAGTGCCCACTTGTGCTCAAAGATTGCTGGGTTGTCCGCGTCCTCACTGCAGCCTTCGGTCAGCGGCGTAGGATTCTTGGAAGTCTGAGCTTTCTCTCTGCAGTCATAGACAGTCCTAGACAACCTGGAGGCAGAAGGTGTGTCCTTCGTTTGTCGAACACGTTACACTACTTTTGATTAAGTTCTATTGCCAGCGCTCGTGGAATGTGTGGGCTGCTCTCTTAAACCCCCTCTACCTGACAAGTAAAGTGAATCCAACCAGCCAGGCTTTACAAGATCCAAGCCTGAAAATCCATTAATGATTTTTATTGTTTGATGCATATTAATTCACCAACAACACATAAAATGCATGCAGTTTAGATGAGGGACGGTTTTATCTGTTGTGAATAATGTATTCATACAACAGAATGGTCACAAACCAATGAATACCTGTTCGGTACAATTTGTTTGTTTTACACATGACATTATGTGGCTTGTAGTTTTTTGCCTTTTGCCTTTTGGTCGTCAGTCTAAAACACATTTCATACACTTGTTCTTGTACATTTTATTTTATTTGGAGCTCATCCCAGGAGTGTAGCAACACAGCAAGCCTAGACAGAAAGCAATTCAGTGTTATCTTAATAATACAAGTCCCTCTGCCAGATATTCGTTCACTCCCGCTGCGTAACTACTTATCCAAGAAAGCACAACAAACAACTACATCCCAGAATGGGACACTCACTTCCACAGACCACCAAAAAACTGGCAGGTACTGTTTGTTTCTCTTCACCGGTGGCATTATGGGCCTTGTAGTATGTGCAGTTTTGTCATCATTATTAAATAGATTTCATACAATTCCTGATGTACTTTCACTTTAGTTGGAGCTTATTAGACAAATCTAGCAATGCTGTAAGGGTGGATTCAAAGAATAGCAAAACTCATAATCCCAAGTGCGAGGAAAAACATCTTGAAAATGTCAGGCAATAATTTACAGCATTGTTTTCCTTAATGCCACTGAATAAGGTTTTGACTAGCTCCCAGAGAACCTTGCGGGTTCAGTGTGCTGCATAAATGTTGCCACTGTCCTCGCTCCTACGGTGATTGTTAGCATTTTTGAAAACATCTATATGAACGCATGTGTTCGTTTCCTACTGTTCTTGTAGGCGCTTTGGAACACCTGTCAACATTTGCATGGAGACAGGGCTAAACTTCTGTAGAGAAGTCACTTGGAGTGTGGTAACAGAAAGTCTAGACTCTACTGTCTTGTAAGGAATGGAAACATATTGTATGGTATTTTTTGTATAGTTCATTATACAGGGTTTAGAAAGATCTTTGGCGGACAAGATCTTAATGTATTATATACCGAAATACACTCTCACTTTCTCAATCAGATTCCACCACTCCAACCTCAAGTGAATATCTTTGCATCAACATCACCAGCAAAAACCGCACTGTCTGTAAACTACATACTTTCTACCACCCCCTGGTGACAATCTTTCCTTCATTGAGTATTTAATAGAAATCATCTCCTCCAACGACGACCCTCTAGTGTCCCAAATCTTCCTGGGAGACTTCAACCTCCACTGGTCCAACCCAAACGATCACGTAGTAAACTCTCTTAAATCCTTCCTTTTGGATAAGAAGCTGACACAATTTTGTGATGGTCCAACTCACAACAAGGGAGAAATTCTGGATCTCATCATATCCAAAGGTAACACCATCACATTGGATTCCATTATCCCTTGCGACTGGTCCGATCACTATTGCTTCTTCTTCTTCATTAACAGGGAGGTGTCTGCGAAGGGAGATCAACCCAAGAAAACGAAGCAATGGACAAGGAACCTTAGAAATATCAACACTGAAGAGCTAGCAACCTGCTGTACAAACGCTTGGTCTCCTCATTCAGAAATGAAAGATGTTCGTGTCCTCACAGATTTCTATAATGCCTCTATCTCTAGTATCATGGACGATATAGCCCCTTTACAACTGAAAAACGTCTCCTCCAAAAACTCCAAACCTTGGGACTCCCTAAACTCGGAACGCCATAATCTAAGTTCAGCGGAAAGATCTATACCATCTACCAAACACCTAAACCTCCTTAGAGCTGTCAGGAGCTCTTACAACAAAAAAATCAAGAGACCAAAAGCCGACTTCTTCAGATCCCAACCAAATCTAGCCAAAAATCGCACCAAGAAACTCTTCGAAATAGTTAATCAACAATCGCGCAAAGCGCCCCTCCGCCCTGACCATGGCGAAGGCCCTCTTACTTGCGACAAACTGTCCGCCTTCTTTGTTGAAAAAACGTCAATCATCAATATCGACCTACAATTAAAAAGGGCCCTTCTTCCAACTTATGGATGCACTGCTCCACCTGATCACCAGGAGCTGTTCGTCCCCCCCTAGCACTAGACCCAAGAACAATGCCTCTTGGCACACCTTTACACCCCTCAGCGAAGACGACATCTACAGCACTCCGCTTGCGATCAAACCATCCATTCACTTCAACGACCCTCTACCACCTCCCATATTCAAAGAAATTATGGCTGCCATTCTCCCCATTTGTATCTAAAGCTATGGGGTAACCCAGTATCCCTCAGAACCTGGGCGTGTATGACACAAGTAACAATCGGTTCTGTCGGTTGTTAGAACAATATCTTTGTAGTATTCGTTATTCAATGAAAACAACGTGATTAAGTAAGAGCAAACAACTTGAACACAACAGAGAATAAACCAATTTATCTCGTTCATAGAGAAGAAAGTATTTTACTTCATATTTGCAAGTCTTCAAACAAAGTCAAGAATTATCATGGCATGAGAGCTGTCCGATAACTCAATTAAAAGGCGGCGCATGTGGGCGTGATTATAGTGACAAGGTGAGTGAAGTGACAAAGTGACAGGATTTGTGTATTATACAACAAGGTGAACAAATACTGTACAAGTGATTACATAAAGAAATATTGAAAAGTAGGTCCAATTACAAATCAAATGATAGCGGTCAACCTAGCATGGTCAATGAATTTCATGAACTGGTGTGCTAGGGAACCTATTACATGGACCAAAAAACCGTCGACGTTTCGACCCTGACAAACTGCATGAATTAAAGATGTCAACATGGGTCTTCTTCAGGACAAAGGAATGCGATGGACAGCCGGTACTCCTGAATTACATGTAGTATACGCAAAACTCAACCCCAAGGCCTTGGGGAGAGTGAACCAGGGGTTCGGTCCAACTGGTGGTAAAGCTGGGTGACCTGATAGATTGAGGCCAGGCAGAAGAATTCCTTGGTGCTCAACTGGTCTCAGCCAAGACGGTAGGGAACAGTCACAAAATCGCTGTTCTGTACGCTGAAAAAAGAATCCTATTCCTTGCGGGAAAACATGGACGTCTTTATCGTACCAAACCGCAGCGTCGTGAAGAATCTAGCCTGCTGCACGCATTACGTGCACGCTAGACGCGGCATTCAGCTTCGCGCAGTCCAGCGGTCCGAGTGACACTCCACGGATTTTTGCCTTGGGTCACCACCTGCAAGAGATAATGCAGCTCTGATTCTTCACGACGCTGCGGTTTGGTACGATAAAGAAGTCCATGTTTTCCCGCTAGGAATAGGATTCTTTTTTCAGCGTACAGAACAGCGATTTTGTGACTGTTCCCTACCGTGTTCGCTGAGACCAGTTGAGCACCAAGGAATTCTTCTGCCTGGCCTCAATCTATCAGGTCACCCAGCTTTACCACTAGTTGGACCGAACCCCTGGTTCACTCTCCCCAAGGCCTTGGGGTTGAGTTTTGCGTATACTACATGTAATTCAGGAGTACCGGCTGTCCATCACATTCCTTTGTCCTGAAGAAGACCCATGTTGACATCTTTAATTCATGCAGTTTGTCAGGGTCGAAACGTCGACGGTTTTTTGGTCCATGTAATAGGTTCCCTAGTACACCAGTTCATGTAATTCATTGACCATGCTAGGTTGACCGCTATCATTTGATTTGTAATTGTACCTACTTTTCAATATTTCTTTATGTAATCACTTGTACAGTATTTGTTCACCTTGTTGTATAATACACAAATCCTGTCACTTCACTCACCTTGTCACTATAATCACGCCCACATGCGCCACCTTTTTAATTGAGTTATCGGACAGCTCTCATGCCATGATAATTCTTGACTTTGTTTGAAGACTTGCAAATATGAAGTAAAATACTTTCTTCTCTATGAACGAGATAAATTGGTTTATTCTCTGTTGTGTTCAAGTCATTTGCTCTTACTTAATCACGTTGTTTTCATTGAATAACGAATACTACAAAGAAATTGTTCTAACACCCGACAGAACCGATTGTTACTTGTATCATTCTCCCCATTTGGGCAAAGATTGTTAACACTTCTCTATTGCAAGGCATGATACCTGGCTGCCTAAAAGCAGCGCAAGTTTCCCCCATTCTAAAAAAACCAAACGCAGACAGTTCTGACCTGAATAACGTCCGTCCTATTTCCAACATCCCCACACTGGCGAAACTTCTAGAAAAGTGTGTTCAATCTCAACTCTGTGCTCACATTGAGAAATTCCAACTGTTGGATCAACACCAATCGGGCTTTCATAGAGGCCACAGCACAGAATCTGCACTCACCCACATCCTAGATGACATTTTAAAGCTGCTAGTCCAAAATGAATCCTGCCTCCTGATTCTCCTCGACCTATCTTCTGCCTTCGACACTGTTTACCACAGCAAATTACTATCCATGCTAGAACACAGGATGGGTCTATCAGGTGTGGTTTTGCAATGGTTCACTTCCTTCCTACACAACAGATCTCAAAGAGTCAAAGTGAATCAATCTCTATCTCAGCCGTCTACACTCTCTATGGGGGTCCCACAAGGGACCGCCCTTTCACCCATGCTCTTCAACTTATTCTTGGAACCATTAACTAAGGCCCTGAACTCCGCGAACATTCATTTTCATATGTATGCAGATGATACCCAACTTTATTTGAAAGTTTCCTCCCCGGTAGACCTCATTTCACTCCACTCCATCTTGATGAACACTCAAAACTGGCTCACTGAAAACTATCTCATGCTCAATACCTCCAAAACAGAATTCCTTCTCATTGCCTTCCTAACCCCCCCCAAGATTGACCTCTGGATGCATCATCTGTTAGAGTTCACCTGCTCCCCCCACATTATTGAGTCTGCTAAATCTCTAGGAATCTCGAAAGACAGGCACCTGAACATGCAGAATCATATCAGTAATGCAACCAAGGGTGCTAAACACCAGATGAGATTACTAAGGAATCTTAAACCATTCCTTCCACAAGAAGACTTCAAATGGGCGGTGCAAGCTCTAGTATTGCCAAGGCTAGACTACGGTAGCTCCATGCTCTATGGTCTCCCCAAACAAAGCTTGGCCCCACCTTCGGCTTCCATTAATGCCGCAGCCAGATTGATTACTGGTACAAAAAGAAATGATCACATATCCCCAGCCTTAAAATCCCTAAACTGGCTACCTTGCGAAGCTAGAATACAACTAAAGATCGCTTGCTTGACTCACAAAGCCCTGCACTTCAAGATCCCCACCTATCTGGCTCACAAATTAGAATTATCAGGGGGTGGTAGTCCATCTCCAACTGCAAATTCACTACTCCTGAAACCACAGTTCTTCCACAAAAAGAGAACGAGTAACAGAGCTTTTTCTTGCATGGCCCGAAGATTTGGAACTCCCTTCCACCGGAAGTACGTCGAATCCCTTCCACCACTTCTTTCAAAAAAGAAGTGAAAAAATTCTTAATGCTGAAGTTCCTGCCTTAAAGTCCTTGGCTCAGCTACTTCATTACTGCCCTCCTCTCTGCTGCTATGACTGCCTATTACACGATTGTACTCCTGGGATTAACAATGTTAGCAGGCCATTACACATCTTTGTATCGCATTTATAGAATGTTTCTCTCCCTTTACCTGATCGTTATTCTTTACATGTGTGTAATCCGGTGATTAATAGTGTTGGCAGGCTATGATCCTACTGTTACTGTTTACTTTGCCTTTTCTTCTCAATTAATGGTTCCAGCCAGACTCGTTCTTAAGTGCTATGAATCACGCCGTTATATTGCTCACATCTTGAACCTATGTGCATTGATTGCTCTTGTCCCTTATTTTGTACCCTACCTACCTCAACTGTGAAGTGCTCTAATACCCTCCTGGGTCATGTTGGCGCTATACAAACCTTTATAAATAAAAATAAAGAAAATAAATAAATTATGTCTCCTACAAATGCAATAAATGTTAGGGCATTTGCCACTTTGTAAAATGTGTAGACTTTACTTCCAAGCGTGACTCCATCTTCTGAGTAAAACCTTTTTTGTTATGATAATTTCACTTTTAGGAGCCATACTTCCATCAAATATGCATTACAAAGACCAGGCCATCATCAAAGTTGCAGCTGTTTGAATGACGCAGGGATTTCCCGTCTTATTAGCTGAAAGTGCCTGTGATAGCTGAAGAATTTACATAACAGTCAAGTACAGCACACATGCTCTTGAACTAAGACAGCACTAAGCCATCAGAATAGAAGAAACCCATTCCGCATATTTAAAAAATATGTTGCAGAAAGATGTATTCATGCTCTCTAACTTTTCCAGAAAAAGTGTGGAAGTGAAAAGAGATGGAAAAGTTGCTTAGGAGGCAATGTAATTGGCCATTAACATGGACTTCCTCCACTTATTAAGAACATGTACATAGCTGTATAGTATTCGTGCCCTGTGGGGCAATCATTGGGGCGCACACATATGATATAAGGCATAGAGCGCTACTACACGCACTTGTGTGCGTTTCTGAACAGGCACGTTTCCAGAGTTTACCTGAATTGCACCTGTTTTCATGCATCCACAATTTTTACAGGTGTCTGCAAACGACATTTTACCAAGGAAGTACTTTAATTTCCATCTTCGTCTACTGGGGCTGTAATATTTTGCTTTACTGGCAAGTATACATTGTTAAAAAAACATGCATTTTATATCTGTTTGGGGGCTCTTCTAGAGAGTAGAGTAGGGAATGGATTTTGAAAAGGAATGCTTTCTTTGACTTCTATCCAGGACTCACACCAGGATGTAGGCACTAAGGATGGGCCGATCCGGGGATTATTCAGCCCGCCAAACCTGGAGACAGAAACCCTTTGAATTGTCTAAGTCAATCATTTAGGTCAGTGTTTCACAGTGCTGCCCGCCTCTTTCTTTGTTCACAGTACTCTCGCAGATTACTGTTGTCACTGCAGACATGGAGATTACATGCAGCAACACCTCCTTTTACCCTTCACTTCTGAGCTGGTCTGGACACAGTGACCCTTGAAAAAACCCTGGTGGGAGGGAAGACAGACAGCCTTCATGTGGCAAAAAGACCACCTCGAGTTGGACAATAGTGAACCCTTTTACCACAGTATTTGGCCACCCAGTGGTTAAAATACAAAGGGCCTGATTATGAGTTTGGCGAGCCATCGGACTGCCGAACCCGTAGTGGAGGTGCGGTTGTTGTCAGGGGCTGCTGCACTAGTGGTCTGACTGCCGTATTACAGGTCCGGTGGTCGGACCATTTTGGGACTGCCGCAACCGCCAGGAAACTGCGTTCCCTGGTGGTGGCGCAGCAATCTTGGGCAGCAATATACTTGGCAATGCTGCTGCAGCCCCGCCAAGCATATTCTGAGTTTCCCCACCACCAGTCTTTTCATGGCGATGAGCCCTACATGAAAAGGCTGGCGGTGGGGAAACAAAGCGGGGCCCTACAGAAACCTCTGTTGCCCCTATACACTGGGATGCATGCACGGGGGCACATGGGGTGCTCCCCTGTGTGCATGCACACCTAGTTTCTGCAATGCATGGACTAAACAGTCCATGCCGTGATGGAACTTGCTTTGGCATTCCCGTTGCGGTGCCTTTTTCAAAGGAATCGCCTTGGGAAAGTCAAAGGACCGCCTGCCAGACCAGGAGAAAACTCTTAATCTGGCAGGCAGCCGGCAGTCGACTTTGGCGGTGCGGGAGCGGGGTGCTGGTGTGCCGCCCCACTGCTGCACCACCAAAGTCGTAATCAGCCTCTAAGCCCCATCGTAGAAATCTTCACCATGACCGAAAGTTATGCTCTTTTTTTCCAACAGAAAAGAACACACTTGCAGGAACTGTTGTGCATGCACACAGGGCATGATGCACCAGAGTGGCCTGTAGGGCCCTCTTTGTTTCCTCTCTGCCACGGTTTTCATGGCGGTGGAACCACCATGAAAACTGTGGCAGAAAGGAAACTCGTAATATGCCTGGCAGGACTGTGGCGGTCCCGTCAAGCATATTGCGGCATCAGGACCGCCGGAACAGCAGCAGTTCCCTGGCGGCAGCAGGAGTCGTCCCAAGGTGGTCCGAATGGGCTGTAAAGTCTTAAAGGGGTGGTCGGACCGGCGGTGGCTGGACCCCCGCACCACCATGAATCTGGCAGTCCTCGGAGCACCAGACTCATAATCTGGCCCTTAATCATCATAGAACAAGTAACATAAAACAATATAACATAACATATTGATACATTACTAAAACAGTGTACAGAAATCCAAACCTACACACTAGTGAAAACACTACAATTAATACATTTCAATGTACAAAAACCTCACAAACAACACTGTAACTAACTTCTAGACCTCCCTCATACATCATCCCTACTCTCAAAAAGCTATATTTAAAAAAAAAAAAAAAAGGATTTGCATGTTCTGGTGAACAGAAGCACCTTACAGCGACCTCAATCCCATTAAAATAGACTAAAAATGACACATATAGACTACAAAATAGAAGGTAGCGGTAATAAAACATGGCTGCTAAATTAAACTAAAAAAAGAGACCATCTCCCAGTAGAAATGAATAGGAAAGTATGTAAAAAATGTTGAATGAATGTATTAAAAGTGTAAAAAATGTAATATATGTTAAAATTATGTTAAAAATATGATATGAAACAATATAAGAAATATTTAAAAAAGTTTAAACAATAGAAAATAACCTGGAAAATGTACAACATACATTATAATTTCAATAAGATTTATATTGTTTATTAAATAATAAAAATGTACTAAAAATTGTTTATTTATCAATATATAAATGTTTTATTTTAACTAGAAAAATATGTTTAAAAATGTAGAAACATACATTAAATAAACTGTGAAAATAAGTAAATAATAATGGGGCTTATTAGGATGGCGGTCGGATTTTCATCCGACCGCCACCCTTTCGAGAATGGGACCGCTCAACAGGCTGCCGGCGGTCCCGCCTGAGGCATTAGGATGCGACCGTGTCAAGTCTCCACTCACCTGAAATCCAGGATGTTCAACTTGAGAGGTGAGACGACTGTTCTCTATGCCCCTCGAAATCTACGCCTGTCCAAACCGTATGTAAAACAGTTTGACAAGAACAGATCTCGGGGGAAGGTGGAAAATGGGACAAAATAAAAAAGAACATAAAGAAAACCCTCTGCGAGATTCAGCTCTGGGTCGATGCGACTGTTTCTCTGCTTGAGGTTCGTGAACAGGCACTGTATACTGCAGTTCTTCAATGATCAAACATATATATGTAAAAGATAATAACAGTAAATTGACTAGGCTATAAGGTTGTCATTTGCTTCTTTTTGTCTTATATTATACACAACATTATACCTGTGATTAAATGCGTTGTTCTATAAACCATATGAATACTTTTCTCTTAATCAGATGATTGATGCTTATGCTGGAATGTGGTCTTTTCTGCAGAAATAAAATAGTACTGGTCACTCTCTCACATAAACACCAACTAGAACTTATCCGTTATTTTGGTTCTCACTTACTATGCAATAGCTCTTGTGCCTCTTATAATGATATCAGAATGAATTTAAAATAATCAGAAAATGTACATTAAAAAAATGTTCAAATGAGTCTTTGTTTTCCTTTTGTTTTAAATCTGTAACTCTTTCTCTTTTTTCTTTTGTTTAGAAGTCACTGTTCTCATGGAACCGGCATCGGAACCTGAATCGCTTCCTTCGCAAATTCAGGAAATGAAGATAAGTAAAAATAAAATAGCAAATGTCAAATACCTGCTTTGTCTTGTATGCGCTTTCTCTACGAGCGCCAGAAACGGAATTGTCTTACTTGTACTGATTTGTATCTCTGTTTCAGGTCGGAACGCTTTTGGAGCCGGACTGAAGCCCAGGAAGCTGCAGAGTCACTGCGTTGCCATGGAGACTGACGAGGGCCTTGGGAACCGAAGCGAAGTCTGGATCGGCGTGGGAGCTTCAACGGAGAATCTCAGGTAAGCGGGGACTGTGAAAACGAGGGCAAGCGCGTCTCGTTAAACTCGTAAGCCTTTTATAGTTGCAGGTTGGGTGGGGTTCCAGTTTGGGTGGGGTGGCGAGAACGTGCTGCACATGGCTCAACAGAAACAGAGTTCACGTGCAGCCTATGTAAATGAATAACTGAACGCAGGCACATGTCAACTGTGATATTTCCTGTATGTCCATGCTTTGCCCAAAGTTAACTCATGACTTGCAGGAATTAACAGGAGTTCTCATGAATATACATCAAGTACCATTGCAAATACCAAAGGAAAAACAAAAGGAATACACAATAATTAGCCTATTCAGCCCAGATTAATGCACAGTATGAGGCTGAGCCATATTTATTGCGCAAACCCTAACAGTCGCCCCTCTCAAAGGACGCCCTACAGGGCGTGGTTTTTGTGGACATCGTAAGTAGAACTGTTTAACCAACTTAAGAGCATGAACAAATGAAGCTGGTTCCCATGAATTCTCAGCATCAGAATAACCTTTCCACGCTATTAAATAATGAAGTCGACCCTGAATTCTTTTGGCGTCCAAAACACGTCGTACTTCGTATTCTAGATGCCCATCAATGGGAATGGGAGGAGGTGGGGGCTCTTGTCGGGTTTCAGGATTATACATTTTTAACAAAGAGACATGAAAAGTGGGGTGCATTGAATATTCAGGGGTAAATCCAATTGAACTGTGACAGGACTTATGAGTTTATTTATGGAAAACGGTCCAATATAACATGGTTGCAATTTTCGTAGGCCTACAATATTTAGATTCTTAGTGGATAACCAGACTTTATCTCCTACCTGGTAACATGGAGCGGAGTTTCTATGTTTATCTGCCTGTTTTTTCATTAAAGTCTTATAGTTATTTAAATGCTTTTTGGCTTCTTCTTGAATATCCAGCAAGTTTTGTAAACGATCAGTGACTGCAGGTATAAGGGAAGATTCTACAGAAATTGGCAAGGCCTTGGGATAATATCCATTTAAAAAGTAAAACGGGGTACACTGTGTTGCTGAATGAACGCTGTTGTTATAAATGAACTCTGCTAATGGTAAGGCTTTATCCCATTCACTAGTGATTTCAGTCATTAGGCAACGTAGGGTCTGGAGTAGTGTCTGATTTGCCCTTTCCGTTTGCCCATCTGTTTCTGGATGGAAGACTGTAGATAGGGCTATTTCCATTTTTAGGTTTTTGCAGAGGTCTTTCAAAAACCTAGAAGTGAACTGACTTCCACGATCGGAGACAATTTTGGATGGCAGGCCATGCAAACGGACTATGTTTGTCATAAAAATATTACAAAATTCGACAGCAGCTGGTATTTTATGCAATGGAATGAAATGCGCCATTTTTGACAGATAATCTACAACCACAAGAATGGTAGTATAACCATTAGCCACCGGTAAATTGGTAATGAAGTCTATACTAATAGAATGCCATGGGCATGGTGGAGTAGATAAAGGTTGCAACAATCCTGCTGGTGCTTTATGTAGAGATTTATTTCTGGCACAAATGGGACAAGATGCTACATATGTTTGGACATCCTTTGCCAAGGAGGGCCACCAGAATTGCTTCTTACAGTTGTCTAAAGTTGTTTGATATCCAGGATGGCCTGCTAAGGCCAAGTCATGGTGCCATACTAATACCTTCTTTTGTAGCTCAGTAGTGGATATGAACAAAAGAGTATTATGGTAGAGTAAACCGTCTTGAATAGTGTGTTTTGGGTTTGCTAACCATTCTTGTATATTTAAGTTAAGGTGTTCCTTCCTTACTAGAGTCATGAAATCTGCTTGTGTAATGGGTGCTTGTATTTTGTGAGGTGGAATAATAGGAGGACCTACCATGTCTTTCTTGGATTCAGTAGTATGTCCATATCGTGACAGAATATCTGATTGAATTTGTTTTGCACCTGGTCTGTAGGCAATAACAAAATCGAATGTGCTAAAAAAATTCAACCATCGCATTTGACGAGGTGTAAGTGCCTTGACAGAGCTAAAAAATTGCAAATTCTTATGATCACTAAAAATGGTTACAGGATATTTAGTTTCCATTAAATGATGCCGCCATTCAGTGAACACTAATTTGATTGCTAGCAGTTCTCTCTCTGCTACCGTATAATTTTGCTCGGCGGGAAGTAGTTTTTTAGAATAAAACGCCACAGGATGTAGTTGCCCATCTTGTGTATCTCTTTGAGAGAGAACTCCTCCTACTGCCACCTGTGATGCATCCGCCTCTACAAAAAAAGGGAGTTCAGGATCAGGATGTCTCAGTAATGGTGCTGAGGTAAATTTTTCTTTTAATTGTGTAAAAGCTTGTGCTGCCTTGTCTGTCCATGAAAAAACCTGTCCTTTTTGCAATAATTTTGTGATCGGTACAACAGTTTCTGCAAACTGGGGTATAAAGCGCCTATAGAAGTTGGCGAACCCTAACACTTTCTGTACTTCCTTCACTGACGTCGGTTCTGGCCAATCGAGTATGGCACTCACTTTCTTAGGATCCATCATGATTCCAGCTGGTGATAAGCAATACCCTAGAAATTCTACAGTGTCAATGTTAAATATGCATTTTTCCAACTTTGCAAAAAGATGATTTTCTTGCAATTTAGCTAACACTGCTCTTACTTGTTGTACATGCTCTTCTTTATTTTTAGAATAAATGGGAATGTCATCTATGTATACTATTACACAGATATCAAGAAACTCATTAAGACTTCATTTATAAAGTATTGAAAGGCCGTAGGGGCATTACACAGGCCAAAGGGCATGACAGTGTACTCGAACAAACCAAACTTGGTTTGAAAGGCTGTTTTCCACTCATCATGCTCTTTGACCCAGATAAGATGGTAAGCCCCTCTCCGGTCCAATTTAGTGTATATAGTGGAATGACGCAACTGATCAAGAAGAACCGGGATCAAGGGTAACGGATATTTATTTTTAATAGTGGCTTTGTTTAACCCGCGGTAGTCAATGCACGCTCTTAAGCCACCATCCCGTTTTGGGATGAAAAATAGTGGCGATGAGACAGGAGATGTAGAATGTCGAATGAAGCCTAAGGCTAATAGTTCATCCAAATAATTTCGTAAGTATTGTGTTTCTTCCTCAGAAAGAGCATATACCCTACTACTGGGGAGTGTAGCTCCTGGAATTAAATCAATACGACAATCGTATGATCTATGCAGAGGTAGAGTAATTGCCTTTACTGGGTCGAAAACGTCTTTAAAATCTTGGTATTCATGAGGTATCATAGAAGAAGGTGTTGTAGTATTGGCGCAATGTAATACTGTCATGGAATCGTTGTGTGCTTCCTGATAACAATGTGATCGGCAGTGAGAAGAGTCTAAAGTCACCGTTTTTAGATTCCAGTTTATTTTTGGGTTGTGTACTGTTAACCATGGTACACCTAAAATAAGACCAAATGTGGGTGTATCAATAAGATCAAAGCTTAATACTTCAGTGTGACCATTCTGACATACCATAGTGATGGGACATGTTTGGTTGGGTATTAAGCCAGATGACAATGCAGACCCGTCTACTGCGCAAACTGGTTCTGGTTGGGTCTTAAGTACTGTAGGAATGTGTAGTTTCTGTGCCAACCGAATATCCCAAAAATTACCTGTTGCTCCAGAGTCTAACAAGACAGAAACTAAATGTCTAATTTGAGTGCTTATTATCAAGATGACCTGAATGATAAAGTGTCGTGGTATACGGGCCACAGTGTTAGCTAGATGTTGGGAGATCTGTGGAACTATGCCTCTTGTACAAGCTATCTCCATTCTTGACGAGCTTTTTAGTTTTCCTGCTCTGTATTAAGGGAAACTATTGCATTTGCCTTTTTGGGTACTTTTGGCTTTATGGGGCAATCTTTAGCAAAATGTCCTGACCGAGCACAGTATAGGCATAAATTTAGTTTACGTCTCCTATCTTTTCTTCTGTAGATAAGGGCCCTTTGATACCCCCTATTTGCATCGGTTCTGGTTCAGGCAATTTAGTTTCAGCATCTTTCTTCTCATTTTTAAGTACGATGAATCTGGCATCTACTCTTGACCTATCCCCTTTACGCTCTCCTAGGCGATGATCTAGCTTCACTACCAGATCCACAAAGTCTGAATAATCATCAGGTAACTCTACAATATGAGCCAGAGCATCCTTCAAATCATCTCGCAAACCCCTATAAAATAAGGAAGTGCGTTTCTCCTCTGGCCACTGAGTTTCTGCCAATAACCTGTTGAACGTAGTTACATAAGTCAACAAATCCTTACTTCCTTGCTTTAAATTCAATAATTCGTTATCACTTGCCTGAACATATGTATGTTTCGCGAATAATTTAGTCATTGTTGTTTTAAATAAGGGCCAATTATACAAAACAGGATCATTCCTATCTATGTATGGAATGGACCAATTAGCGGCGGTGCCCCCTAGGTGAGAAAGTACAAAAGCCACCTTAGTTGCATCAGTAGGGAATACTTGTGGCTTGCAAATTTAATGTAATTGGCATTGACTAAAAAAACATTAAACTTGGCACTATCTCCAAAGAATCGTTCTGGTGCAGCTAAAGGCACAACATTAGGGACTGCTACTGTCACCTGCACTGGTGATGATGCTGCATCTGATGCCATAAAAGTGTTCGATGCCTTGGACCTAGCTCCGGTTTCTAAAGGGGTTTTGAAAGCTTTAGGAAAGGGACTGTCCCATAAAGAATCTCTTGGTTTATATCGGACCAACTCATGACGCAATTTGTATTCTCCTCTTTTAACTTTTCTATTTCAAACTGCAATTTTTGTAACATGTTTGTTACTGTGTGATCTTGACTTGTGTCCTCATTAAGAGCTTGAGCCATGGCTTGACCATCAATATGGTCGTTAACTTGGTCCATATCTCTCAAGAAGAACTTGATTTTTTGTGACGGCTTGCGCTTCTGTCAAGTATCCACTCACCTGAAATCCAGGATGTTCAACTTGAGAGATGAGACGACTGTTCTCTATGCCCCTCGAAATCTACGCCTGTCCAAACCGTATGTAAAACATAGTTTGACAAGAACAGATCTCCGGGGGAAGGGGGAAAATGGGACAAAATAAAAAAGAACAGAAAGAAAACCCTCTGCGAGATTCAGCTCTGGGTCGATGCGACTGTTTCTCCGCTTGAGGTTCGTGAACAGGCACTGTATACTGCAGTTCTTCAATGATCAAACATCTATATGTAAAAGATAACAGTAAATTGACTAGGCTATAAGGTTGTCATTTGCTTCTTTTTGTCTTATATTATACACAACATTATACCTGTGATTAAATGCGTTGTTCTATAAACCATATGAATACTTTTCTCTTAATCAGATGATTGATGCTTATGCTGGAATGTGGTCTTTTCTGCAGAAATAAAATAGTACTGGTCACTCTCTCACATAAACACCAACTAGAACTTATCCGTTATTTTGCGTCTCACTTACTATGCAATAGCTCTTGTGCCTCTTATAATGATAACAGAATGAATTTAAAATAATCAGAAAATGTACATTGAAAAAATGTTCAAATGAGTCTTTGTTTTCCTTTTGTTTTAAATCTGTAACTCTTTCTCTTTTTTCTTTTGTTTAGAAGTCACTGTTCTCATGGAACCGGCATCGGAACCTGAATCGTTTCCTTCGCAAATTCAGGAAATGAAGATAAGTAAAAATAAAATAGCAAATGTCAAATACCTGCTTTGTCTTGTATGTGCTTTCTCTACGAGCGCCAGAAACGGAATTGTCTTACTTGTACTGATTTGTATCTCTGTTTCAGGTCGGAACGCTTTTGGAGCTGGACTGACCCCAGGAAGCTGCAGAGTCACCGCGTTGCCATGGAGACTGACGAGGGCCTTGGGAACCGAAGCGAAGTCTGGATCGGCGTGGGAGCTTCAACGGAGAATCTCAGGTAAGCGGGGACTGTGAAAACGAGCGCAAACGCGTCTCGTTAAACTTGTAAGCCTTTTATAGTTGCAGGTTGGGTGGGGTTCCAGTTTGGGTGGGGTGGTGAGAACGTGCTGCACATGGCTCAACAGAAACAGAGTTCACGTGCAGCCTATGTAAATGAATAACTGAACGCAGGCACATGTCAACTGTGATATTTCCTGCGTGTCCATGCTTTGCCCAGAGTTAACTCATGAGTTGCAGGAATTAACAGGAGTTCTCATGAATATACATCAAGTACCATTGCAAATACCAAAGGAAAAACAAAAGGAATACACAATAATTAGCCTAAGGAAAACAAAAGGAATACACAATAATTAGCCTATTCAGCCCAGATTAATGCACAGTATGAGGCTGAGCCATATTTATTGCGCAAACCCTAACAGACCGCCACCACGGGGGTCGCAATGCCTATGTTTTGCATTGCGGCGGGTGCTGCTGGCTGCAGCACATGCCACAGTGCAAAAAGGGGACACTTAACATATTCCTGCACTACGTGGCAGGCACCATGCGGTGCCTGCCACATGGTGCAGGGATATGTAGGGGGGCACCATAGGTGCCCCCAAAACCCACAGCAGAGGGAAAGGGGGGCCCGCTACGGGCCTCCAAAGTCCCTTTCTGCCTGCCTTTTCATGGCGGGTTAACCACCAGGAAAAGGCAGGCGGAAAGGGACATTGTAATCCCTATGGCAGTGCCTGGCAGGCACAGTCACCTTTGTAGGGAATACAACCCTCTCTGCCACACCGACGGGCTTAAGGAGGTCGTCGGATGAGTGGAGGTCGGTCTTTCTGACCGCCAGCCATCTGCCCGCCATTGTAATATGGCGGGCAGAGAACATGTTGCGAAAGCGGTGGGACCGCCACCGACAGCGTCATCGTAATCAGCCCCAATGTTATTTATTAAAAATATACAATTAACTACTTTTTACATTTTCTTTCTAAACATCAACAAAGCTAATTAAATGAGATAAACTACTCTTACTACATAGAAATACAATTACAAAAGCATTTCACATGAAAATGGTTGAATTCAATAATTATAGTCCAACTTAAACCATTTTGAGGAAAGTGTTGGACATTAAAGGGGTGACATTTACTATTCCCACTCCAATCTATTCCAATTTGGGGAAGGTATTGGACACTAAATGGGTGATGTAGGAAGGTGGAGTATTAAGCAGTGATGCTAGTTAGGTTTCGCTATTCAATAGTCTCACAATACCCCAAAGATTGTCCTTGTATTCACAATAATAAATCCTTAGCTCAGTCCTGGTAGAGAGGCAAAGAGCATTCAAGCTTTATTAGAGGAACTTCTTAAGCATTTTAGAGTACCAGCAGGGACAATAAGTAACATGACTTGAAAGAAATCCAACACCAATTTGCAAAAACAAAGCAGATGTTTATATAAATTTAGACACCAAAACAAAGTTAGTCAGATAAGTATAACTGGAGTTATGAATTTTATGATCAAAATTAAATCCATGCAAAACAATACTGCAAAACTTTAGCATTGCGGACAATGGTAAAAAGCACTAGTTACAATCGGTCACCTGCAGGTAGAGTTGCAGGAACCCAAAGAAATTTAAGGTGATGCGGGACCCAAGACCAAACCATGACAGTCAGTTTGATTTTACCTAGCTCGGGAAGCTCAGGTGCAGAGTTGTTCTGCTGTCCTTGGTGCTGAAGCAGGAGCCGCGGGGGAACTGTTTTAATACTTTCACAGTGCTGGTGAGGAAACTGGTGAAAAAGTCAACAACGAGAACACTGCTAGCATTGCATGAAGATGTTGCGTTGTCCCCATCGAGTTGCAGCATCAAGTAAAGGTGGAGGTTGCCGAACTGGCCACCAACAAGCCTTGGCAGTGGCAAGGTCAGCAATAAGTTATTTCGACTTCCGGCGGTCCGGGGGAAAACGATAGGTGCATGAAACTTGCTGGAGGTCAGGATTACATTTCCCACAATGCACTGACCCTTCTGCTTTTGAGCGATCCCTCAGAGGGCCCGATGGCCAGTGATTTATTTGGTTCCAGTACGTTGTTTTTACCTGCGGTGTGCAGGGGACTAGTGCCAATAGTCCAAGGGAGTCTGGAGTTGCCTTTGACTCTCAACGGGGTCCCTCTATCTGGGGGAACTGGTCTTGGGTCCAGGACAAGTTGCAGTCGTGCAGTTCCAAGAAAGTTGCCACAGGTGCAGAGTATCTTGCCCTTGGTTTGTCACATCAGAACTGAGGTTCAGGTGCCAGGGGTGCTTCTTAAATCCTTGATTTTGGGGGGTTAGGGGTGTGGGTGCAAGTGGCCAGTTGGCTACTAGCCCCACAGCTAATCTTCCCCTCAGGTGACCACATCCAGGGGTATGTGTCACCTTTTCTAGGCCAAGACTAAGAAAGGAGTGAGAAGTCTTATTGATAGTTATACCCTCATCTTCCCAAATACTGTGCTTCAACAAACTAAGCGAGGGGATACCTAGAATTTCATAAAGCGCATGTGTGTAATGTATCCGAGATCGGTAAGTAACGGAACCCAGATGAATCGGTGCTCACCTTACATTTATCTCAGACCTACATATGAAACTTATATGTATTTATATGTAAAGAGAGTTTTAATAAATATATATATATATATATTATTATTATTAGGGTCCTCACCCACAGGTACCACCCGTGGCATGCTTCATCATTTGACCCTCACTCACACACAGAATGTGTGTGAGTGGACTGAACGCGACAAGATATTAGTCGAAATACAAACAAGTGGAGAAATGAGAGCCACAGTAACAACGTTTAAGAAAAGATTGGATGAGATAAACAAAGGACAAATGATTATAAAGAATATTTGACACAGTCCAAAATCAAGAAACTTCGAAAAGATGTTACTCGCTTCGCTTTCAGCAAAACAGATCCATACTCGACTGCTGAATATATTGTTCCATCAGGGTATAGTTCTGGTACATCAGATAATAACTCATCAGATGGCAGATCAACAGACTCAGACTCAAGGGGAAGTGACAACAAACATAAATGAATCAACAGGAATAGGAACGGGAGAAGACTATGGACACAACCATGGTCAGGATATAATTATCCAACACCATCTCTTGCACCATTCTTCCAACCGCCTTTTAACCCACAAGGCCATCATTTGCCACCCTAGGCATTACCATTCAACACAATGTTTAACCCCAATTTCCAAAACACATATCGCCCCACTTTTTTAGGCAGGGGCCAAAACCGAAGGGGAGGGAGGAGAAGGGACAGTAGGGTCCATTGTGAAGAGGGGACACATAAACAGACACCCGAGTAAACGCCAGGAGCATGTCGGCACAACAGGGGGCAAGCACATCAACAACCTAGTCACTAATCTATCAGACAAAACATTAACACCAATACAGATACAAGTACTGAATAAAAGACTAGGATTTGTACCTACCCCCCATTTTGATAAATTCTACCTACATTGCGCACTAGCAGGCTTCTTTCGGAAACTACGCCTAAAAGCCCACTTGGCAGAAAAAAACCTTGTTGAAGACCCTTTAGCTACAGGCTTATGGAAGAAATCGACGTACTACCCTCCCACACATACAACACCAGTAGAATTACTATCCTTTGAAAAGGCGGTCTACACAGAAATTGAAAATCTGGATCCAACCAAGAAAAACTAGCACTGAAACAACTACAGAATGACAATGATATAGTGATAAAACCTGCGGATAAGGGCAGAGAAGGAGTTATCCAGAACACCAAGGTCTACAGAACTGAATGCTTGTGATTATTGAGTGATGATCACTACTACAAAATCATCAATGTCGATCCTACCCCATCATTAAAACTTGAAATTGCGACCATAATGGAAGAAGCAGAAATGGAAGGCCAGATAACTAAGTCAGAAGGAGAGTTTTTGATAAGCACACAACCAAGAATACCATATTGCTATACACTGCCAAAAATTCATAAGAATTGTAATCCTCCACCGGAATGACCTCTAGTGTCGGGAATTGGATCCTTACTGGAACCTCTGTCGCAGTTTTGTGACTTTTATCTTAAACCAATTCTACAAAAGACAGAGACTTATATAAGAGGCACTAAAAATTTACTGTTAAAGATTAGGGATCTTGATTATGAACCCTCAGACTCACCGCTTGATGAGTCTAGATGTGGAGAATATGTATACTAGCCTACCACAGGATGATACGCTTGATGTGATAAGAAAAACATTACAAAAGGAAGATTGGCAGTATACAACACCTATAGACTTTATCATGGAACGTGCCTGCCTAGCTCTGACAAAACACTTCTTCGAATTCGAGAAAACATTGTACTTACAAACCCATGGCACTTCCATGGGAAGCGCTTTTGCTGCAAGTGTGGAGGGGTTGTCTGTGTACAACCTGGAAACAGAACGCATACTACATGAAAATAACCCCTTTAAGAACCAAATTTCCATATGGAAGAGATACATAGACGATGTATTTGTATTATGGAAAGGAGACAATGAGTCGGCACTAAGGTTTGTCGATTGCGTGCAGGATAGAAACCTTAAGTTCACCTACACTATGGATAAGTAAAGATTGGCGTTCCTGGACATCACAATTTTTAGTAACAAGGGAAAGCTACAGACAGACACCGACCAAAAACCGACAGCGAAAAATAACCTTCTCCGATTTGATAGCTTTCACCCTAGACCATTGCGTGAGAATCTACTGTACGGACAATTTCTCCATCTTTGACAGAATTGTAGTCAGATGAAGGGCTTCAAACACCAAGCTGAGACACTGACAAACTGAGAGCAAGGAAATATCCTGAAGAAATAATCCAAAAATAAAAAAAAGAGCTAGAAACCAAAATAGAGATTCTCTCCTGGAAACCTATCTGAAAGAAAAAACTGAGCCGCCACTGGTATGTGTTACTACGTACAATACAGCGTCTAATAAAGTCAAGAAAATAATCCAACATAATTGGAAAAACCTGAACGTAGGAAGCAGAAAGTGGGATTTACCACTGTTCTCACATAAAAGAGCTAAAAGCTTACATGATAGTCTGGTGCATACAATA
This sequence comes from Calotriton arnoldi, assembly GCA_963921515.1. NCBI lineage: Eukaryota > Metazoa > Chordata > Amphibia > Caudata > Salamandridae > Calotriton > Calotriton arnoldi. The sequence goes on along the minus strand of CAWUFW010012835.1, from coordinate 18,215 downwards.
CCAACACAACATCCAAGACAGACACAAACGATACCTTCACTGTTTGTTTTACCACCAATTACGGGACACTACTCATGTGGCCAATGTAGTGTCTGTCATTTGACATCACCAGCAAAAACAATAGATGTAGGACTACCTACCCCTAGGGAACTAAGAAAACTCAAAAATTGCAATACCAAACATGCAATCTATATGATAATATGTCCATGCAACCTCAAATATATTGGTATGACAACTAGAAAAGTAGGCACACAAATTATAGAGCACAGAAGCACTATAAAATGCAAACGCAACACTACCAAAATGGCAGACCACTTCATAACTAACTATCATACCCCCAATGACATGAGATGAAGAGTTATAGAACATGTGACAGAAACATTGAAAAAATCCTATTAGAAAAAGAACAGAGGTGGTTGTACAGACTCTCTACACACACAACAAGACTAAATGATGATATATCATGGAGCAATATACTGTGACTGCACCTCTTATTGAGGATTCAAATAAGTAAGAAATCAGTGAACAGGTTCAAAGTAAGAAATTACCACTTATTATTCCTCCCACTAAACTATTTAGCTCATAGACACTAATTTCAAAGCAAGTAATTACACACCTTGCAAACTCAATGTCCCACAATACACCTGGGTACATATGATCTTGTTATATTAAATAGACAGCCTTGACAAGTCCTAGTGGGTATACCAGATGAATGTTTATTTTATAACAGAAAGACAGAATGACTTGAAACTTTCCTTTTTAAGCCCAACTATGTGATTTATTTAACATGACATGTATGAGAGGTATAAGAGCAATAGAAATAGGACATGAGAATTTTCAAGATCATGATTGCATGCCCCGGTTATACCTGAGGTAGCACGCGCAACCCCATAATACAATGGGGTGGATACATTTTTCAATTTAATTTCCTAACCGGCATCACGTGATAACATCACGTAAACCGCATTGACATATTTAAAACAAACTCTGTGTGCTCTGGTCATACAAAAACGGGGTGGATACACTCTTACTTTAAGATACTTCGTGGATCACCGATATCACGTGATTACGTCACGTAGACCGGATTTCCTCAAAAGATCTATTCGCAAGGAACTCCGTGAGCTCCGGTCACATGCCCCAACCACATCGGAGGTGGTGCGCATGTGAACACACCTCGGACAAAATGGGATTACGTGACACAGTATCACGTGATCCATAGCACCAATCACGGTCAGTTTTAAAAATAAAACAGGAAGTGAGCATACAATTCTAACATGCAGGGAGAGAGGGACACTGCTAGAGTGATGAGCGGACCCGTTCCCTTGACGAAGTAAGACAATCGTGTACTAACCGAATTCTTAAACCAAAAGGAAGCGCCAGAATCGTGAGTATGGAACCGACTAACAAGGTTCTAAATGTTGGCCTTTTTTTCTAGTGTGTGACTACAGGGACGGTCCATCCCTGAAACTCCCTATGATGTCGGCAAACTTACTTAGACATGTAGGTAACTTATATTGCCAATTTTGTGTTGTTGACTGGTGTAGCACACCGATGTCTGTCCATTGTTTGTATATGTTCGTGTATGTCATGTGTAACTGGTACAATCAAATGTCACTGGATGAAACACGAAAAAGAGTTATAGAGACATAAGCATATAAGATGGGGAGCACGTCAAGATATGAGTACCCTGGTATTTGATTAATAAATGTTCTCGTTTCAGCTTTGACCATACGAGGAAAAGGTTCTTTATGTATGGTCGATATATAAATGTGCATGCCTTTTTGAATACAATATAATTGCACAAGCTAATAGGCTTTCATTATATTTAGCAGGGTAAACGAAGGTCCTGAAGAAAGCCAAAGGACCTTTCAAGGCAGTTTTATTGGCTGAAACATGTCGACCTAATAGTCACCTGGGATCATTAAATCCTAAAAGTGTCGTTAATCTTATTTTTAATCTAGCCCCTAATCCTACACCATTAAAAATTCGAATTAGGATTCGGAGGTTATTTCAACACACCCACATTCCCTGCCTTCACTCACAGTTACCATTTTATAGAACTCCGCTTACAAACGCGTCAAGTCCACTCACACACATTCCATGTGTGAGTGAGGGTCCAATGATGAAGCATGCCATGGGTGGTACCTGTGGGTGAGGACCCTAATAATATATATATATATATATATATATATATATATATATATATATATATATATATATATATATATATACAACTTTAAGTCCAAAAGTATGTGTGCTCTCAGGAAGTCAGAATCCACGACTCGAAAACTTGGCAAAGCGATTATTACATGACGCGTTCGACTGCAGCGCAGTCTTGGTCACGTGACCAAGACTGCGGCTGCAGTCGAAACGCGTCGTGTAATAAACGCTTTGCAAAGTTTTCGAGTCGTGGATTCTGGCTTCCTGAGAGCACACATACTTTTGGACTTAAAGTTGTATGTTGATTGCCGGTATGCTCTGCCGGCGTGTGTGCCACTCCTCTAGGGTCCCTGTGTTTCCGGAAGGAGCTTTTGTTTGAGGAATATATATATATATATATATATATATATATATATATATATATATATTATCTACTGGCGGTCGCCAGTAGATAGTTATAGTTAGGACCTATTTTCCATAGGAAATCCGCAACATTCTATTTGAAATAACGTTGGCGCCGGTTGACGAATCTTCGCGAAAGTTTCCAACTTGTTGGGGCGCTCCGGTCCGCTCCTGTCCTGAAAGTCTCGGGGTGATTCGTCAAGCGGGGGCCGAGAAAAAAGGGGGGTCCCAAAACGTGTTTTCCCTGTTCATTTTTCCATAGGGACCTTTCATCGCAGCTACAGCCCGAACTGCTGAACGGAATTACACCAAATTTGGCAAAGAGGTAGCCCTTGGTTCAGTGTCGTGCCTTTTGCTTAAATGGTGTAAATCCGTTCAGTAGTTCCTGAGAAAATCAAAAGTAAAATTACATATATATCTGGGCGGAGCCTAACCACACATGTCATTGTGAGATCTGATTGGCTGTCAGCACTTCATCCTGGAATTGCTGGCAGCCATCTTGAGACCAATATACATGATAGTACCCCATTGAAATGCATTGTAGTGAATCAAAGATTTTGAGGGTTACCAAAAGGAGAACTATAAAGGGTGATAACAGACTTTAGTTACATTAGAATTCATTTGTTGATGGTACCATACTAATTTCAGGAATTGTGGTGTGTTCTAAGTTGATTTTACCCTGTGAAAAACCTTCTGCTGGGATATCATGAATCATGTTTGAGAGAAAACTATTTTCACATGCTTGTCCCATAGAGTTTTGGAAGGTGCTCCAGAAGCTAAAATGAGAGCATATTTTCTGTAAATTCACATTATCTTTCTCAGTCATGTGAGAATGAAGTCTGACATTCTCAGTAAAACATGTACATCCAACAAGGGCAGAGACTGTCAGTTGATTCCTTTGTATTCTACTGCGGCTTCCCAGAGTGTTCTAAAGAACAACTAGAGTGCTAACAGCCTTACTTATGACAAAAGTATGGCACACCTAAAGCCATCTTGATTGGAATAAACTGGTAACACTTAAAACATTCAATGTAAAAAGGAACAAAATGATGGGGTTCATTTTGTCATATAAATTATGGTTAGTGCTGTAGAAAGAAATATTAGGACATGTTTCAAGTGTGATCTCAAATATCTTCCTGTTATATTTCAACAGGAGCAGCCTGTCAGTTGATGCCTTTGTGTTCTACTGCAGCTTCCCAGAGTGTTCTAAAGAACAACTAGAGTGCTAACAGTCTTACTTATGACAAAATTATGGCACACCTGAAGCCATCTTGATTGGAATAAACTGGTAACACTTAAAACATTTAATTTAAAAAGGAACAAAATGATGGGGTTCATTTTGTCATAGAAATTATGGTTAGTGCTGTAGAAAGAAAAATTATGACATGTTTCAAGTGTGATCTCAAACATCTTCCTGTTATATTTCAACAGGAGCAGCCTGTCAGTTGATGCCTTTGTGTTCTACTGCAGCTTCCCAGAGTGTTCTAAAGAACAACTAGAGCGCTAACAGTCTTACTTATGACAAAATTATGGCACACCTGAAGCCATCTTGATTGGAATAAACTGGTAACTCTTAAAACATTTAATTTAAAAAGGAACAAAATGAGGGGGTTCATTTTGTCATAGAAATTATGGTTAGTGCTGTAGAAATAAAAATTAGGACATGTTTTAAGTGAGATCTCAAATATCTTCCTGTTATATTTCAACAGGAGCAGCCTGTCAGTTGATGCCTTTGTGTTCTACTGCAGCTTCCCAGAGTGTTCTAAAGAACAACTAGAGTGCTAACAGCCTTACTTATGACAAAAGTATGGCACACCTGAAGCCATCTTGATTGGAATAAACTGGTAACACTTAAAACGTTTAATTTAAAAAGGAACAACATGATGGGGTTCATTTTGTCATAGAAATTATGGTTAGTGCTGTAGAAAGAAAAATTAAGACATGTTTCAAGTGTGATCTCAAATATCTTCCTGTTATATTTCAACAGGAGCAGCCTGCCAGTTGATGCCTTTGTGTTCTACTGCAGCTTCCCAGAGTGTTCTAAAGAACAGCTAGAGCGCTAACAGCCTTACTTATGACAAAAGTATGGCACACCTGAAGCCATCTTGATTGGAATAAACCGGTAACACTTAAAACATTTAATTTAAAAAGGAACAAAATGAGGGGGTTCTTTTTGAAATAGAAATTATGGTTAGTGCTGCAGAAAGAAAAATTTGGGCATGTTTTAAGTGAGATCTCAAATCCTCTTCTATTTCATTAGAAAATTCTGACATGCAGACTGAAACAATCACTTTCAATACCAGCAGCAGACTTCCAGTTAACTCCCTGGTGAGCAGTAGCTTTACTGCAGTGATCTAATGAGCAACTAGAGTGCTAACATTCTGAATTTATGGCAAATGTGAGACACATCTGAATGCCTTCTTGATGGAATCAAAGTAAAAACTGAAAGCATTTCCTACTGAGGAGACTGCAGTAAATGAGGAAATTAGGAAACTTCATAACAAAGAATTCTTCCAAGATGGCCACCAGTGAAAAAAGAGCCCAAATGTAGCACAAATATTACCCAGATGTAGCCCACATATAGCCCAATGACAAAAGTGTACAAAACACTTTTTATTTTTAGTTTTTTTGCAGTTTTATGTAGTGCAGACTGGTCCGGTATTGGAGCGTTGCATCTTAAAACATGACCCCCTACACTACAAAAACACCACTGCACTACCCTAAACCCTAAAACACTACCCCCAGCACGACCCCCTACACTACACAAACTCCACTGCACTATCCTAAACCCTAAAACACTACCCCCAGCATTACCCCCTACACTACACAAACACCACTGCACTACCCTAAACCCTAAAACACTACCCCCAGCACGACCCCCTACACTACCCAAACACCACTGCACTACCCTAAAACATGACCCCCTACATTACACAAACACCACTGCACTACCCTAAACCCTAAAACACTACCCCCAGCACGACCCCCTATACTACACAAGCACCACTGCACTACCCTAAACCCTAAAACACTACCCCCAGCACGACCCACTACACTACACAAACACCACTGCACTACCCTAAACCCTAAAACACTACCCCCAGCATGACCCCTACACTACTCAAACACTACTGCACTATACTAAAACATGACCCCCTACACTACACAAACACAACTGCACTACCCTAAACCCTAAAACACTACCCCCAGCACGACCCCCTACACTACACAAGCACCACTGCACTACCCTAAACCCTAAAACACTACCCCCAGCACGACCCCCTACACTGCCCGAACACCACTGCACTGCCCTAAACCACCAGCCCCTGCACGACCCCCTACACTGCCCGAACACCACTGCACTGCCCTAAAACCTGAAACACCACCCCTAGCACAACCCCCTACACTGCCCGAACACCACTGTACTGCCCTAAACCCTGAAACACCACCCCTTCACGACCCCCTACACTGCCCGAACACCACTGCACTGCCCTAAACCCTGAAACACCACTCCCAGCACGACCCCCTACACTGCCCGAACACCACTGCACTGCCCTATACTCTGACACACTACCCCCAGCAAGACCCCCTACACTGCCCGAACACCACTGCACTGCCCTAAACCCTGAAACATCACCCCAAGCAAGATCCCCTATACTGCCCGAACACCACTGCCCTAAACCCTGAAACACCACCCCCAGCACGACCCCCTACACTGCCCGAACACCACTGCACTGCGCTAAACCCTGAAACACCACCCCCAGCACGACCCCCTACACTGCCCGAACACCACTGCTCTGCCCAAAACCCTGAAACACCACCCCTCAACACGACACCCTACACTGCCCGAACACCACTGCACTGCCCTAAACCCTGAAACACCACCCCCAGCACGACCCCCTACACTGCCCAAACACCACTGCACTGCCCTAAACCCTGAAACACCATCCCCTGCACGACCCCCTACACTGCCGGAACACCACTGCACTGCCCTAAACCCTGAAACACCACCCCCAGCACGACCCCCTACACTGCCCGAACACCACTGCACTAAACCCTGAAACACCAACCCCAGCAAGACCACCTACACTGGCCGAACACCACTGCACTGCCCTAAACCCTGAAACACCACCCCTCAGCACGACACCCTACACTGCCCGAACACCACTGCACTGCCCTCAACCCTGAAACACCACCCCCAGCACGACACCCTACATTGCCCGAACACCACTGCACTGCCCTAAACCCTGAAACACCACCCCCAGCACGACCCCCTACACTGCCCAAACACCACTGCGCTGCCCTAAACCCTGAAACACCACCCCATGCACGACCCCCTACACTGCCGGAACACCACTGCACTGCCCTAAACCCTGAAACACCACCCCCAGCAAGACCCCCTACACTGCCCGAACACCACTGCACTGCCCTAAACCCTGAAACATCACCCCCAGCACGACACCCTACATTGCCCGAACACCACTGCACTGCCCTAAACCCTGAAACACCACCCCCAGCACGACCCCCTACACTGCCCAAACACCACTGCGTTGCCCTAAACCCTGAAACACCACCCCATGCACGACCCCCTACACTGCCGGAACACCATTGCACTGCCCTAAACCCTGAAACACCACCCCCAGCACGACCCCCTACACTGCCCGAACACCACTGCACTGCCCTAAACCCTGAAACATAACCCCCAGCAAGACCCCCTACACTGCCTGAACACCACTGCCCTAAACCCTGAAACACCACCCCCAGCAAGACCCCCTACACTGCCCGAACACCACTGCACTGCCCTAAACCCTGAAACACCACCTCCAGCACAACCCCTACACTGCCTGAACACCATTGCTCTGCCCTAAACCCTGAAACACTAGCCCCAGCACGACCCCCTACACTGCCTGAACACCACTGAACTGCCCTAAACCCTGAAACACGACCCCCAGCACGACCCCCTACACTGCCCGAACACCACTGCACTGCCCTAAACCCTGAAACACCAGCCCCAGCAAGACCCCTACACTGCCCGAACACCACTGCACTGCCCTAGACTCTGAAACACCAGCCCCAGCAAGACCCCCTACACTGCCCGAACACCACTGCACTGCCCTAAACCCTGAAACACTAGCCCCAGCATGACCCCCTACACTGCCCGAACACCACTGCACTGCCCTAAACCCTGAAACACCAGCCCCAGCACCACCACCTACACTGCCCGAACACCACTGCACTGCCCTAAACCCTGAAACACCAGCCCCAGCACAACCCCCTACACTGCCCGAACACCACTGCACTGCCCTAAACCCTGAAACACCAGCCCCAGCACGACCCCCTACACTACACAAGCACCACTGCACTATCCTAAACCCTAAAACACTACCCCCAGCATTACCCCCTACACTACACAAACACCACTGCACTACCCTAAACCCTAAAACACTACCCCCAGCACGACCCCTACACTACCCAAACACCACTGCACTAACCTAAATCCTAAAACACTACCCCCAGCACGACCCCCTACACTACCCAAACACCACTGCACTACCCTAAAACATGACCCCCTACACTACACAAACACCACTGCACTACCCTAAACCCTAAAACACTACCCCCAGCACGACCCCCTATACTACACAAGCACCACTGCACTACCCTAAACCCTAAAACACTACCCCCAGCACGACCCCTACACTACACAAACACCACTGCACTACCCTAAACCCTAAAACACTACCCCCAGCACGACCCCCTACACTACCCAAACACCACTGCACTAAACTAAAACATGACCCCCTACACTACACAAACACCACTGCACTACCCTAAACCCTAAAACACTACCCCCAGCACGACCCCCTACACTACACAAGCACCACTGCACTACCCTAAACCCTAAAACACTACCCCCAGCACGACCCCCTACACTGCCCGAACACCACTGCACTGCCCTAAACCACCAGCCCCTGCACGACCTCCTACACTGCCCGAACACCACTGCACTGCCCTAAAACCTGAAACACCACCCCTAGCACGACCCCCTACACTGCCCGAACACCACTGTACTGCCCTAAACCCTGAAACACCACCCCTTCACGACCCCGTACACTGCCCGAACACCACTGCACTGCCCTAAACCCTGAAACACCACTCCCAGCACGACCCCCTACACTGCCCGAACACCACTGCACTGCCCTATACTCTGACACACTACCCCCAGCAAGACCCCCTACACTGCCTGAACACCACTGCACTGCCCTAAACCCTGAAACACCACCCCCAGCACGACCCCCTACACTGCCCGAACACCACTGCTCTGCCCAAAACCCTGAAACACCACCCCTCAGCACGACACCCTACACTGCCCGAACACCACTGCACTGCCCTAAACCCTGAAACACCACCCCCAGCACGACACCCTACACTGCCCGAACACCACTGCACTGCCCTAAACCCTGAAACACCACCCCCAGCACGACACCCTACATTGCCCGAACACCACTGCACTGCCCAAAACCCTGAAACACCACCCCCAGCACAACCCCCTACACTGCCCAAACACCACTGCGCTGCCCTAAACCCTGAAACACCACCCCCAGCAAGACCCCCTACACTGCCTGAACACCACTGCCCTAAACCCTGAAACACCACCCCCAGCAAGACACCCTACATTGCCCGAAGACCACTGCACTGCCCAAAACCCTGAAACACCACCCCCAGCACAACCCCCTACACTGCCCAAACACCACTGCGCTGCCCTAAACCCTGAAACACCACCCCCAGCAAGACCCCCTACACTGCCTGAACACCACTGCCCTAAACCCTGAAACACCACCCCCAGCAAGACCCCCTACACTGCCCGAACACCACTGCACTGCCCTAAACCCTGAAACACCACCTCCAGCACAACCCCCTACACTGCCTGAACACCATTGCTCAGCCCTAAACCCTGAAACACTAGCCCCAGCACGACCCCCTACACTGCCCGAACACCACTGAACTGCCCTAAACCCTGAAACACGACCCCCAGCACGACCCCCTACACTGCCCGAACACCACTGCACTGCCCTAAACCCTGAAACACCAGCCCCAGCAAGACCCCCTACACTGCCCGAACACCACTGCACTGCCCTAGACTCTGAAACACCAGCCCCAGCAAGACCCCCTACACTGCCCGAACACCACTGCACTGCCCTAAACCCTGAAACACTAGCCCCAGCATGACCCCTTACACTGCCCGAACACCACTGCACTGCCCTAAACCCTGAAACACCAGCCCCAGCACCACCACCTACACTGCCCGAACACCACTGCACTGCCCTAAACCCTGAAACACCAGCCCCAGCACAACCCCCTACACTGCCCGAACACCACTGCACTGCCCTAAACCCTGAAACACCAGCCCCAGCACGACCCCTACACTGCCCGAACACCACTGTACTGCCCTAAACCCTAAAACACCAGCCCCAGCATGACCCCCTACACTGCCCGAACACCACTGCACTGCCCTAAACCCTGAAACACCACCCCCTGCACGACCCCCTACACTGCCCGAACACCACTGCACTGCCCTAAACCCTGAAGCACCACCCCCTGCAACCCCCCTACACTGCCCAAACACCACTGCACTGCCCTAAACCTTGAAACACCACCCCTGCACCACCCCTACACTGCCCGAACATCACTGCACTGCCCTAAACCCTGAAACACCACCCCCAGCATGACCCCCTTTACTGCTCGAACACCACTGCACTGCCCCAAACCCTGAAACACCACCCCCAGCACGACCCCCTACACTGCCCGATCACCACTGCCCAAAACCCTGAAACACCACCCCCTGCACGACCCCCTACACTGCCCGAACACCACTGCACTGCCCTAAACCCTGAAACACCACCCCCTGCACGACCCCCTACACTGCCCGAACACCACTGCACTGCCCTAAACCCTGAAACACCACCCCCATCACGACCCCTACACTGCCCGAACACCACTGCACTGCCCTAAACCCTGAAACACCACCCCCAGCACGACCCCCTACACTGCCCGTACACCACTGCACTGCCCTAAACCCTAGAACACTACCCCCAGCACGACCCCCTACACTACCCGAACACCACTGCACTACCCTAAACCCTAAAATACTCCCCCCAGCATGACCCCCTTTACTGCTCGAACACCACTGCCCCAAACCCTGAAACACCACCCCCAGCACGACCCCCTACACTGCCCGAACACCACTGCCCTAAACCCTGAAACACCACCCCCTGCATGACCCCCTACACTGCCCGAACACCACTGCACTGCCCTAAACCCTGAAACACCACCCCCAGCACGACCCCTACACTGCCCGAACACCACTGCACTGCCCTAAACCCTAAAACACCACCCCCAGCATGACCCCCTACACTGCCCGTACACCACTGCACTGCCCTAAACCCTAGACACTACCCCCAGCACGACCCCCTACACTACCCGAACACCACTGCACTACCCTAAACCCTAAAATACTCCCCCAGCACGACCCCCTACACTACCTGAACACGACTGCACTGCCCTAAACCCTCAAACACTCCCCCAGCATGACCCCCTACACTACCCGAACACCACTGCACTGCCCTAAACCCTAAAACACTCCCCTAGCACGACCCCCTACACTACCCAAACACCACTGCACTGCCCTAAACCCTAAAACACTCCCCCAGCACGACCCCCTACACTACCCGAACACCACTGCACTGCCCTAAACCCTAAAACACTACCCCCGCATGACCCCTACACTACCCAAACACCAATGCACTACCCTAATCCCTAAAACACTACCCCCCGCACGACCCCCTACACTACCCAAAGACCACTGCACTACCCTAAAACACTACCCCCGCACGACTCCCTACACTACCCAAAGACCACTGCACTACCCTAAACCCTAAAACACGACCTCCTACTCTACACAAACACCACTGCACTACCCTAAACCCTAAAACACTACCCCCTATACTACACAAACACCACTGCACTACCCTAAACCCTAAAAAACTACCCCCAGCACGAACCCCTACACTACCCAAACACCACTGCACTACCCTAGACCCTAAAACATTACCCCCAGCAGTACCCCCTACACTACCCAAACACCACTGCACTACCCTAAACCCTAAAACACTACCCCCAGCAGTACCCCCTTCACCACCCAAACACCATTGCACTACCCTAAACCATAAAGCACTACCCCCAGCAGTACCCCCTACACTACCCAAACACCACTGCACTACCCTAAATCACTACCCCCAGCACGACCCCCTACACTACCCAAACACCACTGCACTACCCTAAACCCTAAAACACTACCCCCAGCACAACCCCCTACACTACCCAAACACCACTGCACTACCCTAAACCCTAAAACACTCCCCTCAGCACGACTCCCTACACTACCTAAACACAACTGCACAATTTGTTACAGGCGTTGCAATGCAGGCCTGTGGTGCTTTCTGGAAGTACCTGGTGGGCTAGTTGGGCCCCAGGGACCCTCAGGATTCAATGTGACCTAATCCCCCAACTTAAAATGCTCCACGGGGCGCGTTTGCACAGTGGTGAAGGGAGGGGGCGGGGCCTCAGGTGACATGTGCGCAAACACGCCCTGTGGTGCGTTTTAAGTTGGGGAATTAATTCCCTTTGAATCCTGAGGGACCCTGGGGGCCAACTAGCCCACCAGGTACCTTCAGTAAGCACAACAGAGTTGCGGAGCAAAGAGGTGAAAAAAGGTGCGTGGCCTCGGAACGCCTCTCTGCAACTCAGCTCTGTGGTCCTAACTGTAGGTACCTGGGGGGCTAGTTGGGCCCCAGGGACCCTCAGGATTCAAGGGGACTTAATCCCGCAACTTAAAACGCGCCACGGGGCACATTTGCACACATGTCACCTCAGGCCTCCCCTCCGTTCACCAATGTGCAAACGCGCCCTGTAGCGCGTTTTAAGAGGTAGTTTTAATCCCCCTGCCCTATTATGTACTAGGGACTTGCAGAGGAGGTCATGCTAATCACTGGGGTACCCCAACGCATAGTGTTCCCTAGTGTATGTAGGTGTTTTCACTGTATTCTAAGTGTCTTTTAGCATAGCACTGGCTCTGGTTAGTCAGAGTCAGTTACCACCAGTACCCGTCTGAAAAAGTTGTGGGCACAGGATGATTTTGCAACAAGGCCTCTTTCTGCTCCTCTGTTGGTTCTTTCTGCACATCTTTTGCTTCTTTCTGTGCGTTTTTTCTTCTTTCTTCACATGTCCTACCTCTGTAGGCATAGTTAGAAACTAGCATTTAAAAAACCTTTGAAATTCACTTAAAAAATCATAGGTTTCAGGTACGTTATAGTTAGAAATTAGCATTTAAAAACCTTTGAAATTCACTGAAAAAACCATAGGTTTCAGACACGTTATAGTTAGAAATTAGCATTTAAAAACCTTTGAAATTCACTGAAAAAACCATAGGTTTTAGGGACAGTTATAGTTAGTTGGACATTTCACTCGTACAAAACCATAGAAATTCCCCCGTTATAGTTAGTTCAGCTAACTATAACTCGCGCCCCGCAATGCACTGCTGATGCCGTCACATATTACATCACTCATGACATGGTCAGTGATATCACTGATGACATCACTGATGACATCATCCATGTGATAATTTCATGCATCTTCTCACACCCTAATATAACTTTTGATACACCCACTCTAAATTACAGACTGCCATTCTCAAAACCATAGACACTCCAACACCAAAAACTACATACCCACTCACTGATTCTTAGGTCTACACACACATCCACTCACTCACCCGTACAGTCATACTTACAGTCACTCAGTACAGGACTATCATATGCACTCATACACCTATATAAACACTCACACACCGCCACTCATCCATAGAGGTACTCACACACCTAGTCAGTCATGCAAAAAATTATCACACACCCATTTACTCACCTATACAGTTAAACACACACCAGCTCACTTACTCATACAAATACTAGCACATTCTTACGCTCTTATACAATAACTGATACAAGCACACACGCATCCATACAGCCACTCTCACTATCACACACTCTCACTTATAGCCATTTAAATACTCTAACACACATATATACTGCCTTTTACATATGTAGTTACTCGCACATGTACCACTGAGATATACATTCACTCACTAACACACCCATACACACACTCACCCACCCAAGCAGTCCATCACAGATGCACTCTTGAAATCATGCACCCAGTGAATCACCCACTCACACATCTATGTACAGAGTCACACACACCCCACCCACACAAACACTCAGGCAGCCATACAGATACTCAGAGAACCAATCAATAACCCATATAGACACTCATGTAGCTATTCGCAAATCCATGCATCCACTTACACACCAACAAACAGACGGATACAGACATTCACACAGTTTAGTCACTAACCCATGCATTCAGTAAGATACGTTTAATCACTCACTTGTAGAGTCAGTCACTCACGTACTAAATCATCCATTCAGTCACTTATACACCCACTCATTCTTCAATACGCCTTTCCCTATATATATTAAACATATTTAAACTTTACAGAAACACACAGTCACAGGATGATGTCATCAGTGATGTCATTTGAAATGTCATCAGTGATGTCATGAGTGATGTCACTGACCATGTCATGAGTGATGTAATATGTGACGGCATCAGCAGTGCATTGCGGGCGCGAGTTATAGTTAGCTGAACTAACTATAACGGGGAATTTCTATGGTTTTGTACGAGTGAAATGTCCAACTAACTATAACTGTCCCTAAAACCTATGGTTTTTTCAGTGAATATATATATATATATATTTTTTAATAATTAACTTACATACAAAGGCCCCTATTGGGTTAAACAATGATGAGGAATTGTGGGTACATCTGGGCCAATAGGAGAACTTAGGACAGGTCTAGAAGTCTATTTGCTAAGTGGAACCCCTTTTAATGAGATACTAAGTCATATAACCAGTACAGGGATTTTAAATATTTGTTTCTAAGATTTCCAACTTGAATTGAAAGCAATGAACGCCCATTAGGGCTGAATAAGCACATAGCTGGTATGAGGCAAAATGTAAAATATTTAAAAAAAATATTTATACTGCCGCAATGCCCATTCAGGGCGTAATTTTGTAAGAGATGGGTATGATAAATATTTTTATCAAAATAATTCTTTACACTATGAATTTAATGAATTGATATCTTTGCATAACCTTTTTTAAAATTTTTGATATAAAGTTTATATAAATGCAAAATAAAATTTATGAATTGTTAAGAGAGGGTTTGTCGATACTCATCCCATTTGTACATTGTTTTTTAAAACTTTTTTAATCTTTCTTCTGTTTTGCACAATTTTGCATATATATATATAATGAATTCAACAGCAAAGTAAACTTGAAATTTAACATTACAAGATGGCCACCATGGTGAGGTAGAATGTCAGTAAGTCCATCGTTTATGTTCAATGTGACATTGTGAAAGTTGAAATGCTGTTGGTTTGCACAGGGCAACTGACATTGACAAAGCCTCAAGGCGAAACGCGTCTGTCAGGGGAGCGTGGGGTCTGCACCAATAAAGTTATTTCAAACTAGAATTTGTCCCCGTGAGTGCTTTCCATTTGGTACGAAGATAAAACGTACCTTGTTGCAGCATATATATATATATATATATATATATATATATATTACCTACTGGCGGTCGCCAGTTGGTAGTTATAGTTAGGAAAAGCATTTTTTGATGTGCTCATAACTTTGGCGTCGTTTGACGAATCTTTACGAAATTTTCCAAAAGTTCCTCTTTTCAGGTCAGCTCCTATCCTAAAAGTTTGGGGGATTCGTCAAGGGGGGCTAAGAAAAAGGGGGTCCCAAAACGTGGTTTCTCCATGCAATTTCCATAAGAAACTTTAGACAAGGCTACAGGTCAAACTGCTGAACGGAATTACGCCAAATTTGGCACAGAGAAAGGTTTTGGTCCAGAAAGCACGCTTTTGTTTAAATCGGGTAAATCCGTTCAGTAGTTTTAGAGAAATATCAAATTTTCCATATATTGATATTTAAGAATTCTGACATCTGATTGGCTGAAGCGTTACGAGCACGATCTTGCGGCTCTTTGGCTGCGAACTGTTGAAACTAGGAAGTGTTGGCAGCCATTTTGTGATTCAGTCCGTGAGCTCACAACTCTCCCTCTACAAGGCATCAGGTCCGTAGTTCTACCTCTGCGAGGCAACACTAAAAATATACAGCAGCTCTGTCTGTGCGAGATACCCCTTTCACGGTCTCTCTCCCCACATCACCAGCTCGTGGCTATGCCTTTAGAAGCCAGTCCGTCGGCTCGCAGCTCTGCGACTGCGAGCTGTGAGCCATTTTTTGACTCAGTCCGTCAGCTCGCATCTCTCCCTCTAAAAGGCATCGGATCCGTAATTCTACCTCTGCGAGGCAATACTGAAAATATCCCGCAGGTCTGTCTTTGCGAGATACTCCTTTTACGCTCCCTCTCCCCACATCATCAGCTCGCGGCTATGCCTTTAGAAGCCAGTCCGTCGGCTCGCAGCTCTGTGTCTGCGAGCCGTCGGGCCCGCAGCTCTACCTCTGTGAGCCACCTCGTTAGCTCGTAGCTGTGTCGGTGCTAGCAGGCCCGTCGGCCCGTTACTCTCCCTCTGCGAGTTAGCCCGTCGGGTTGCAGCTCGGAGGGCTCCCAGCTGTATCTCTGCGAGCCAGCCCGTTAACTGATAGCTGTGTGTCTGCTAGCAGGCCTGTTGGCCCGTTGGTCTCCCTCTGCGAGTCCGGCCACAGCTCTCCCTCTGCGAGCCAGTACGGTGCTGTGCTTTTGCAAGCCAACAGCTCGTAGGTCTCCCTCTGCGAGCTGAGCCCACGGGCCGCAGCTCTTCCTCTGCGAGCCTGCCCGACGGCCCGCAGGTGTCCCTCTGCTAGCCGAACCGCAGCTGACACTCTGCGAGCCGAAATTGGGAATATAAGGCGGCTCTAAAAAGAGCCCTTGTGTTTATTAGTTGGAGCTACATGTAAGTGTGAATGCACAGCTTCAGGTTAATCAGGAAAACTCGGTTTCCCTCATCTGTGAAGTGTACTCCATCACTTCTGTAGATATCAGCCATATCAAAACGTATGTTGTTGTTGTAAATCGACCCCATTCTATGGTCTCTGAGGTATGCAGACACAGCTTTGTTGACATTCTTCCTAGATTTTTCAATCTTATGACAAAATTGGTTTGACCATTTCCACTTCTGTCTTTGGCATATATTGGAATATACAAAGACAGTTTGAGGCAAAAATAACATCAATTGTCCAAAGGTGTCCTTCATAAGCATTTCCAAACCTACCCCAGTCAATGTGCCTAGGTCGTTACCACCACAGTGCACAATCATGAGATCAGGGTGTTGGAGATGCAAACAGGTTTTAACCAAAGGGAGCAATTGGTGCCACTTCAATCCTCTCTGTGCAAACCATTTAATGTACACATTTTGTAAGCCTAGGTCTAAGTCAATACGTCTCTGTTCTGCATACCTCTTGCACCAGAAAACATAGCTATGTCCTACAATCCACACTAGCATGTTGAAGGTATGGCTAGAAGATATGGATAAATGTCTGTAGCTCATGCAGTCCGTTCGTAGAATAAGAGATATGTTTAAACATGGGGAACTACTTTTTTTTTACATACAAAACGTTAACCGATTGGGAGATGAAATGTATTGTGTCCTAAAAGTAGGGTGTATATTAGTTTTGATGAAAAGCATCTTTGTGATTGGTTAATAAAAAGCAGTTTATACTTGGAGTACATATTATAGGATGAAATTTGCTCAGCTCAACCACACCTGCTAATTGTATTTGGAAGGTGCAGTTCAAACTTGAAAGAATGGTGAACTTTTGACCTCCACGCACCGTTAAATGTTGGAGAAAATGTTGCAAAAAAATATCGGTAGGTTTAAAAAAATGATGAACTTTTAACCTGCACGTGTTGTAGAATGTTCTAGAAAGTGTTGATACAATACCTTGAACTTTTCACCTGTATGTGTCCTTAAAAAAACTGTTTATATGGAAAGTTAAAAAAAAACAATAAAGAGAGGTTTTGCAATCTAAAAAAAAAGGAACTATTCTAATTTGTTCTTTACATGTATTTATGTGTGGAGCAACAGGGAAATTGTGCCATTACTGGTTCCATTCTTGATGAAAGCGGTGCATTACATGTACTGTGTGACAAGAAAAGAATTGCATGCGTTTGTGACATTTGAAATCTGCATACCAACTACGAAGGTAAATTAGAAATTAAGAAGGTGTGTTATGTGTTTTGTAGTAGTGGTTAAGTATTTGAGACGATATTTTTAACTTTGAAAGTATTTGTGTTATTAACTTAACAGAGATGGAATGTGGATCAGTTACAGGCTAAGCTTCCGCATTGCCCATGTCACCTGCGTCCAGCCCTGGTTCCACTGCCGAACATGCACATTTGAGTGTCCCATGGATGTCTGCCTAGCCAACACAACTGTTGATGAATTGGACTATGACTTGTGTTTGCGCCCCCTGTTGGATCACGAACAGGAGTGTAACCGAGACAGCCGTGCGTGGGATGCCTTGACATACTGCG